>OZ026627.1:38717596-39302596 GCA_964020975.1 Hermodice carunculata
AAATCATCGAATGCAGTATGCCGATTGCCTTTGCTGTTCAGATCACGTAGAACGGTAAGACTTTTTAAAATTTTATTTCTATATATGATATAGTGTGTTTGCGTTGTGATGACAATAAATAGCTTGCGTGATAGTCACTTCAGTGAGTTGTAGAGTCATCCTGTCCGCCAGGCTGTCCTTGTCCTGTATACTTGGCTGTCCTCACACTCATGTCATGAAATGCTGACAATGAAGTTGCCCTTACACTCGTGTCATGACATTCTGTATACAAGGCTGTCCTCACACTCGTGTCATGACATTCTATATACACCAGGCTGTCGTCGCACTCGTGTCATGGCATTCCGTATACAAGACTGTCCTCCAGCTCAAGTGTGGTCAATATGTATACTAGGGTGTCCTGACACTTATGTCATGACATTCTGTATACTAGGGTGTCCTCACACTCATGTCATAACATTTTGTATAATAGGCTGCCCCCACACTCCTGTCATGACATTCTGCATATTACAGACTGTCCTTGCACTCATGTCTGATCATTCCCACATTTTTCTGCATTTTTATCTTCACCGTCATGCATATTTCCTTTCCCACTATCACCCTTCCCATTTTCTCTGTACTTCCATATCGATCCATTTTCTTCTCTTTTTCAATCCCTATTATTTATTATCTGCTTGAGTCATAAAAAACCGCAGGAATACGTAATCTTCCCGGTCTTGCTGGTGACTGAAATGACAGTTACTGTCACAAATGATGCATTAAGAGCATATCTTGAAAACGTTTTTCCTTCTATGCTAGGATGAGCTTTAAATCTGTGCCGAAATTTATTCAAAAGATACGCTGCAAATAATTTGTTATTGTGTTGCCAATCAGATCGAATCTGATCAACTGCATACATTTATTGCGTCATTGTATATACAAATTGGAATCGTATATCCTGATTTGTAGGAAGATAAACCAATCCTTTCTGTAATCTAATCTCCGCCTTTGTCAGTATTGCGGCTCATTGCAAAACTGGATGTCACATTTTGTCGTGTTCATCTTCAATTAAATCCTATTTCGCTTTTCAAGTTACTCGTTGCTTGGCATGACTCATTTTAAGCAGGCACAAATAAACAAAATTTACATTCAACCATATCTGTTTTCAGCACTCGAGTATCTTAAAGATAATTGACATGACTCCTCCCAGGTAAGCTGCATGGCGACGTGTTTTATCTTCTATTTTCAATTCAAGGTAAAACTGACAGTCGCTAAAGAGTAAAGCGTGTATGGTGTGTTTTTGTCCGTTGCTGACAACCAGTTAGATGCTACAGATGGCACGTCCCTGTTCAAAACGATCGAAGGAGACGAAAGTTTGCGTGGCTCCATTGATACGCTCTCTCTTGCCGCTGCTCTCTCGTTACGTTCCTCCGTATTACCTAAATAAACTGTTTTGCAATTATTCCACATATAAACAAATATAACAAAAGTGGAAGATTTAGAAACATAACCAATTAACAACTACTAATTTATAGGCTGTGAACAGTGTGCTGTTTTGCTGAAATGATCTCAGTTGTCCTTGTGTTTTATATATATATACAGTAGAGTCTCCGATTAAGACCACAAATTTTGTAGACCTTTTTTTATCCTTACTTAAATCATATCCCCAGTAGAACCACTCCTCTATTAATAACACTTTTTCCAGTCCCTTGGTTGCTCTTAATAGGGAGATTGATTGATTTTATTCAGGTTCTATTCAATACATAAAATTTACATTAAAATGTTTGGAGAACCCAGGATGGCACCAGAAAGTGGATTTATTTCCATGGTGGTCCTGCTATCTCTTAAGTACATACATGTACATACAAATAGCATACAACTTAAAATAAACAGTAATGAGTCGTATATAAACTAAATAACCTAATATACATAGAGAAAAAAATTGCAGCAGCACCTGGCGAACAATTAAGAACTAAGAGTCCCTAGGAGTGTTCCTGTCTGATATCAAAGCAATTGGCTGAGCGGTTTCGGAGAAAAAGATTTTTTAAGATCCCCCCCCCCCAAAAGAAGAAAATTCATTAAAAAATGAAAGTCATTCTGGCCGGCGGTTATGGGGATGAAATCGAAAATGTGAGATAGCATGAAAATGCCCATTGACTTGCATAGTAATCATATGGGAGCCGATAATATATCCATAAGCATCCGAACTGAAAAAAAAAATCGTTAAAAATCAGGAATCCATAGCAGTGCCAACTGATGAACAACTTTGCTTGACCCAGAACATATCCACAAAGTTTCAGCTTAATGTGAGTGATGGTTCTGTAGAAGTCACAAATAATGAAAACACTCAAAAAATCATTAGAAATATAAAAATGCAACGCCACCTGGTGACATGATAAGAACTAGGAGTCCCTGGCAGTGTTCCTGTGTGACATCAAAGCAATTGGATGAGTGGTTTTGGAGAAGAATTTTACATGTATTCTAGTTTTCTTGTGCGCACTTTTGTGTGACTTTTGAACTGATGCATTTCTCTATCTATCTATCTATCTATCTATCTATCTATCTATCTATCTATCTATCTATCTATCTATCTATCTATCTATCTATCTATCTATCTATCTATATGTCTGTCTGTCTGTCTATCTATCCATCCATCCATCCATCTATTTACACACGAAGACAAGATTAGAGGGCTCAAATATTCCAGAACATATGTTACTCCCATAGGAGCTATAGGGCCCCAATGTTCCAGTACTGAAAGTTCTCCTACATTTATGCATATAAGTCAGATTACAGGGGCCCAAGTATTCCAGAATAGGAAAAAACCTCTCCATTTATAATGTACAAAAGAGGGGCCCAAATATTTAAACAGAAAGGCTTCCTCCATTTATACATGTAAGAGAAGATTAGGGGCTTGAAAATACTAGATCAGAAAGGATCCCTCTATTTATTATATACGTCACAGGGGCCCATGTATTCCAGGACAGAAAGTGCTCCTCCATTCATACACGAAGATCAGATTAGAGGGACCCAGATATTCCCCTTCATTTTATATGTGCATTAGAAAGACCTAGATACTTCATAACAGAAAGGTATGTCCATTTATATGAGAAGTTTAGGGTTGCCTGAGTATTCAAGAACAGAAAGTCTCCGTTGTTTTAAGTAATGTTCATTACAGGGGTCCAAATATTCCAGAACGGAAAGCAGCATCCGTTTTTACATGAAATACATTTAGGAGCTAGGGGCCCAAATATTTCAGAACAGAAACTGTGCCTTCTTTGCCCAGTGTTATTGTTGACATGAATTTTACCAGACACCAAAATCAGTTTTCTTTTTGCTCATACAGCAAACTGCAGGATATTCTCGTGTCACTGTGTAAAGAGAGGCATTCCGAAACTGTGGTGTCAGTATATAATCCGAGAATAACTTCAAACAGAATGGTCAGATATTTAAGTCTGTGTGCGAACACAGACTTCTTGTTTTTATTTATTTATTTATTTATTTATTTATTTATTTATTTATTTATTTATTTATTTATTTATTTATTTATTTATTTATTTATTTATTTATTCATTCATTCATTCATTCATTCATTCATTCATGTGTGCCAGTTTTGTGGTCAGCTTTTCTTGGACACTTTTGTTCCGAAAAGTACAAAACTTGGCATGGTGATAGACCTTGTAGTTAAGTTTCGAACATTGTTTGGAACAGTCTTTATGTTGAAAATTATGCAAATTAGCGGCAAAATTGTGGAAATTTTAAATCTTGCATATTTTCAAAGGTTTTCTAGATAAATTTGTCACTCAAAGCTTAATATTGCTAAAGCAAAATCCTATAGTATGCAAACAAAGTCGAGAAGCTTAATTTATGTTAAATTCACTGAAATTCCTCTGAATACACTTGGATCTGACATATTCCAGGCCCCCTCTGTGCTCACAAGCTAGTAACGACTGCTTCCACAGACAGACTGTTATGCAACCAGAGATAATTGAACTGTGAGAGCTCGGCCTCCATGCCTATCAGTACACAGGCAGTGATGCCCAGTGAGGTGGCCTACCCTTCAATCCCTATTGAGACTGGCTGTTGTTGGTGCAGTACGTTTGTCTGTGTTGTGTAAACAAGGAAGCTATATATAGTCTTAAGCTTCCTATGTATGACTCCCCATCACAATAAGGGGGTGGTCATTATTTACCGGGGGAGGGGGGGGGGTAGGGATATTGGGATGGCATACCATCATAGTTTTTGTGCCCCCCCCCCAAACATAAAAGCCGACAAGAATTTGCCACCCCCAGCAAGTCTGCTGAATTTTGTGACACCCAATTGAGCCCCCCCCCCCCAGCCTTATACTGGTTATTGTTGTATGATTGTTATACACGGATTCACAATTTGATGACCCCCCCCTCCCGTCGGTTGGGGGGGGGGGGCAATTTTATGCCCCCCTATTAGGAGCATGTGTAATTTTGTGCCCCCCCCGTAATTGGGTAGAGAAATTTTGTGACCCCCCCCAAAAAAAATATATCCCGAGCGCCCCCTCCCCCGGATATAATGACTGCCCCTCTAAGCTAGTGCTGACTGAGAGGTGCCATGCAGGAGGCTATCTTTAGATATCATCATCATCATCATCATCATGGAGAGGTGCCATTGCAACTACAATTGATAGGTTGGTGACACAACAGCATCCAAATATGAATCAAAGTTTAGCATGTCTTTGTAAAGAGAGATTCAGATCAACTTCCAGAAATCACTCAAACACAGATCCAAACTGCCAGTGATGACCAACTGTGATGTGAAAGGATTTTGGTCAGGGCAGTGTGTACATTGGGGCATGCAGGCAGAGCTCCCATAGGCACAGGTGTTGTATTTTGTGACCAAGCACTGGCATTTCTTTATCAGTTAAATATCTATTACATTGTTTCACAACCTTGGTAAACACAGTCATTGCTCACTTCCTACAAAGATTCATCTTATTTAATCCATGTTCAGTCTGTGCAAACTTGCAACTAACATTTGTCCACACCTTTAGTAGGTTGCTGAACCTCAATAGTGAAAAATATCCATGTACCATGATATAGTTATTTTTGTCAGGAGCTATGTGAAGTTGGATGTTGCCTGTGCAAACTTACAACTTAAGTTTGCTGATACATTCAGGCTGATAACACTCAATAGTGAACACGTACATTTCTGTAAGAGCTTGTGAAGTTGAATGTTGTGTATGATAGTGGATGAGGTGAGCCTAATAGTTGATATTAGAAGAGTTTGTCATGTAAATGTTTTTATGTTCCTGTAAATAATAATAATTTCATTCGGAAAACTACCCCTTTGACACGGGGGCACCATGTACCGGGGTAAGTCCATGATGCGTCCGTCACAGCTTAAAAGTCCCGTGGACAAAGTAAAATCACGCCATGTTAAAAACGTTGTGCAATCATACAGTGTAATATTATTCGTTTTATGTACAAAGTTTGGGAGTTAAGGAGGGTCCTCTTCTGAGTGCCTCATGTACTGCCAAGCTTCAACAAGATAGTTTTTGATCGCGTGGTCATACAGATCACCAACATTTTTCCCAAAATAGTATGAATGTTCCCCCCCCCCCCCAGGACCAGCATAATTTGGTGTATATAGAAGCTGCAGAAAAACGTTGCCAAACATGTTCAGACATTAAATTTTTACATTCGTTTTCTAGGCTATTATAGAATTTAGCTCTGATGTCACTCAGTGCAGGGCACAAGAATATAAAATGTGCCAAATCTGCTTTGTTTTCCGTGCATAATTTACAATGACCATCGGACTAGCCCCATCTCTCCTTGTCCTCTTCCAGCCCAAGGCATCCTGTACGTGCTTGAAACTTAAGTCGAGAGCCAGCAAAATTATGAACCTTGAATAAATAACTTTCACCAAAAGTAGACTGCTTAAACATCTGATACCATCTTAATGATTTTTTTCTCATCAATTTCATTGGAAAAAGCTTATTTTGCATGCCTCCAAAGATATCTTTCGTATAGACCCATATCTTTTACATGGATTGCGAAGCAGACCAAGCCCATATTAATCACTCTCCATGGCACAGATGGTGGCGTGTACTTTCCTACCTACATGTTTGGTAGAGGAAAGAAATCTTTAAAAAGTAATGTAGTCAGTCAGGATTTAGCGAATGAAAAGTGCGGTCCATGGCTACATTGTTAAATATTTTCTTTATTTCCTTCGTGCATGGCCACGCTTTGGCTTGTTGCTGGCGACTGCTGTCTGCCTCCAGCAAGGTATCAAATATTTATTTACAGAGACGAGTGTTGGGCAAGTCAAATTTCATCCTATGAAAATACTTTATCCTGATTTTTTCCAATATCGTGTAAATGTAAATAGTGAAACTCAAATACATGTACTTACAACTACTACATGTACATGTATCTCAATGTATTTACATTTTACTTGTTGCAGTCATTTTATACCCCAAATTTACAAAGCATGGCATTATCTGGTGTTGATGTAGTGATTTTTACTTCATAGTGTGAATGGGTTTAGCATCATATTTAATCAAAGAGTTTAGAGTCAATTTTAAATGTCATGTTAAAATTATGCAAATTACTGGCAATTTAAGTTTTAAAGCTCCGTGTTTTCCAACCTTTTGCAGATAGACACAAAATTTAAAGTGATAATTACAGGTTTGTGACACCTGTCAATCTAATGGACAGTGACCAAAAATTAGCGTTTCAAATTATGATAATTAGCAGCACTTGAAACATTTAAAAGTTGAATATCTGCAAAACTATTGTAACTATAGGTGCCAATCCAACTTCAATTTATAGGTTTGTAACATAGCCACATCCAAAGAATCATGAACCAAAGTAGCATTTTGATTTACGCAAATTAGTTGAATACACAAGATTGAATTCATGAATAACTTTCAAACTATTACAGATAGAGGTGTCAGTCCAAGTTCAATTTATACATTTGTAACATAGCCGCATCCAATGAAACATGAACCAAAGTTGCAGCATTATAATTTATGCAAATTAGGTGAATACACAGAATTTAAATCTTGAATAACTTTAAAACAATTATAGACTGAGGCGTCATTCAAACTTCAGTTGATAGATTTGCAGGATTGTTGCATCCAATGAACCATGAATCAACGTTGTAGCAGTTTCATTTATACAAATACACAAAATTTAAATCTTGAATAGCTTCAAAATTATAATAGATTGAATAAAAAGGAAGGAGGTCCCGTGAGCCCAGTCAAGTGTAGCAGGGTAATCTCTACTTTTTCCTGAGTACTTTCGGTTTGCGTCAACCTTCGTCAGAGGATTCAGAGAGAAAGACTGGTGTGTGTGTGTGTGTGTGTGTGTGTGTGTGTGTGTGTGTGTGTGTGTGTGTGTTATAGTGCTTGTGCAGCAGCGGAGGCTCTTAAGCACTTTTTAACACGCACTTATATTTGATAGCGTTCAATTCAGGCATACATATGCAGAATTGTGGTGTACACATGATATACATGGATTCCCACGTTCAAAACTTATTTCCTACGGCGGCATTTACCCATGCATATACCAGCATGTAGTTATGCATACCTACACATACCCCGGGCCTGCCTGACAATTGTCTTAAGAAATAGATGAGGGTGGGAAAGGGGTTTCCCGTACTGGCGTACTGGGGCTTTTTATTTACCGTACTGGCGTACTGGAAGCCCTCTTATTTTACGTACTTCGTACTATCCAAAATTTTGAAAGATTTTTATTTTCCGTACTGCGTACTCTTGAAAAATAATTACCTGCACCAGCGTACTGAACCCCCCTTACCCCCCTTCATAGATTTGCTTATAACTTATTCAATATCTACTTATCTATGAGTACTGTAACTCAGGCCTTTGCAGCCGCGCTATTCCGTCGTTGTCACTGATACTGCCTGTATTTGTCTCTTTTTCTGGTCGTTTTCGGTCCATCTACCCTGGAATCTAGACTAATATCCCATAAGTCAGGTTTCAAGTTAAATGTTATTTACACTGTTTTATGATTATTTAATACTCACATGAGTAGAGGACAACATGGCAGTGTGGCATACCATTTCAATGCCAATTGAACTGTCACGGACCCTCATCCCAATGTAAATATTTGATATGTTCGGTTTATTTCTTTAAACAAATACTCAAGTTATATGGATTCTTTTAACCCAATGTGATTGTGTTCTCGCTCCATCGTTCCTGCTGTTGGGTATGAATCCCGGTGCCATCGTCCGGTGGTGGCCCTACGTTCAGCAAGCCGAACATAAAAGAATGACTGGTCTGCGGTGTATTGCTCCTTTTATTTTATTTATCTATTTATTTATTTCATTAAACCCCCAGTACTGAGGAAAATATGTACAGAAACATCGATAAAACATAGTATACATAGAGTGAAAATGCATGGTTTCTTCGCAATAATAGTGAAAATAATTACGATAGCCACCAGGTCCACACACACCGTGGCTGCCACACTCAAGAAGTGGCAGAGGGAGCTTCTGCTCAAAGCAGGGTCTCATCCTGGCAGGCTGGGTGGACCCGAGAACGCAATCGAAATTACTGGTATTGAGCTCTCGAGTCAACCCCTACCTAATGAAAGAGCGTCTGACAAGAACACAGGAATACTGCCCCGCACCGATGACACACAAGCAACCCTGCCCCTGCCCCACCCCCTTGCAGTACTACACCGTGGGTGGGATGGTGGTCTCTTGTGATTGCTGTATCAACTTCGGTATCTAATTTGTAAAGTTTGATCACGTGCGCGTGTGGTGTACTAAGTGAGGAAATGACCCCCTGTGGGCTTGGCAGTGATTGGTTCACTGGTGTTTCGTTCTACAACAACGGGAGGAAAAAAAAAACGGTGGGATGGAATGTCGGGACGGTGGCGGTAAGAAGCCACCAGAAAGGTGGGAGGGAGGTGGGAAGAAGAAAAGAGAGGAAACTAGAAAAGAAAGATTTGTTTGAAAGCAAATCTGTGTGTATGTGTGTGTGTGTGTGTGTGTGTAAAAATTTGCACAATTACAAAAATTTGCAGTGTTACAACACTTACAATTTGAGTCCAACATGATTAAAATTGGATGAAAATTGACCGAGTTATGGCTGGATGAATATTTCAAAGGTCCGAATGACCGTCACCTTTGACCTTTAGAGGTGACATGTGACTTACAAAAATGTGCAATTTTACAATATCTATAATGTGAACCCAGCATGATCAAAATTGGATTAAAAGTGACTGAGTTATGGCTAGATGAATATTTCAAAGGTCCAAATGACCTTGATCTTTGACCTCTAGAGGTCACATGTAAATTACAAAAATGTGCAGTGTTACAGTAGCTACAATTTGTGTCCAACATGATCAAAATTGGATGATAATTGACCGAGTTATAGCCACATGGATATTTCAAATGGCAAAATGACCTTGACCTTTGACCTCTAGAGGTCACAAGTAAATTACAAAAATGTGCAGTGTTGCAATATCTACAATTTGGGTCCAACATCATCAAAATCAGATGAATACTTTAGAAGCCAGAAGGAATTGAATTTTTTTGATTGCCCTAATTTGCATAATTTTCAAAATCTTGACTATTCAGAACGATATGCAAAACTTCACTGCAGGTGCTTTTGACATGCAAAGTTTGAGGTTTGTAGCTTGCACGGTGTCTGAGTTTAAGACTACACAAAAATCTGGTGGAAAGAAAGAAAGAAAGAAAGAATATTGGGTAAAACAATATGTCTGTGTTCACACACAGACATAATGAAAAAAGTCGGGGGGAGGGGGGTTCAAAAAGAAAAACGAGGGGATGGGGAAGGAGGTCCGGCGGTGTGGGGCTTTGAAGTGGACCGCGGCAGTTAACAAGTAAGCGGAGAGCCGGTGGGTTCCTTAAGTGCCTGGCGGTAGGGGTTGTAGGATCGTCATGGGGACGACTGAGAGGCGACATGGCGAGAACCGCTGGTCGGCAGGTGGGGAGCCGCTTGGGGGTGATGAGGATGTCACGTGGAAGGTCGTGGACCGCGGGATCGGGAATATGATGTCCAAAGGATAGCATGTGAGAAAAAGAGAAAAGAAGGAAAGCAGGGCGGAAGAAAAGGGGAGAAGGGAAAGCGTGGGAAAAGAAAGAAAGGGTTGGGAAAAAGAAAAAAAAGGGTGGGAGGGGAGCTCGTTGCAGGGGGAGCCGCCATGGGGACGGAAAAGGAGGGGGAACCAGAAAGGTTGGAAGAGGGGGAGGGAAACGAAAAGGAGAGAGAAAGGAAAAAGGAAAAAAAATGGGGGCAGGTTTAAAAAGAAAAACGAAGGGATGGGGAGGGGGTACGGTGGTGTGGGGCTTTTAAGTGGACCGCGGCGGTTCACATTTAAGGAAGCTGAGAGCCGGTGGACAAAGCCATGGGCAACGTAGTGGGCCCATCTTGCGCTAATTTATTCATGTCTAAACTTGAAAACCATTTTTTTTCGAGACTCCGACTTGAAACCAGACTTTTTCTGGCGCCACATCGACGATTGTTTCGGAATCTGGTCACACGGAGAACACTCCCTTTCACAATGAGTAAACTGGTTGAATTCGCGACACCAAACTATTTAACTCATACTCGAATATTCATATTACAACGTCAACTTTCTCAGACACCACGATCACACATAAACCAGACTGTTCCCTGCAAAACACACTTTACTGCAAACCCACGGGCACACATAGTTTTCTGCACTTCACGTCCTGTCACCCAAAACATGTTACTAAATCCCTCCACTACAGCCAATACCTGCGAATCATCAAGATCTGCTAAGATCCCGCACCTCAAAACAGTAACAGAACATTTCATTAAACGGGTTTACCGACGCCCACTTCTATAGGCGAGGAAACTAAAAGCCGTACAAAAAACGAAACGACAATTACTCCTCCCTTTTATCCGTGGGGGAAACTGGCCCAAGGATCTCTCTAATTCACGATTTTAACCCCCCAAACCCGAAAACCAAAGAACTCATCCTACATTATTGGAGGATGCTTCAAATTTCACCGGAATGCAACAAGGTCCCCCAAGAAAAACCCATCTTCGGCTTCAGAGAGTGCCCGAAACTCAAAAACATATTGGTCAGAGCCTAACTAACTTACACCTTATACATACATACATATATATATATATATATATATATATATATATATATATATATATATATATATATATATATATATATATATATATACATGATTAGAGGGGCTCAGATATTTCAGAACAGAAAGTGCCCATCCATCCATATATGTACATTTAAGGCAATATGAAAGGGGCCCTAATATTTTATAAAAGAACCCCCCCTCAAGTTTTATTTGAACATGTAAGACAAGATTAGAGAAGCCAACATTCTGAAACAGAAAGTCTCCCTCCAGTTATACATGTAAGGCATGATTAGAGAGACCCGAATATTCTAAAACAGAGGGTCCCCATCTCTTTGAAATGTACAAGAGGGCCCAAGATATTCCAGAACAGAAAGGGCGCCTCCACCAAATCCATCCATTTGAGCATGAAATACAAATAGGAGCAAGGGGCCCACATATTCCAGAACAAAACAAACAAACCATAAATCCATTTATAAATGTAATGTAGAGGAGCCCTTGCATTTATACATGCAGAAAGCAGATTGAAGGGGTCCAAATATTCCAGAACAGAAAGGATCCTTCAATTTACACTGTACTGAATTAAATTATCAATTTGAGGGGCCCAAATATTCCAGTATACAAAGCCCTGTCCCCCCACCCCCCAATATTATACTTGTCTATTTGCTCTGCATTAAATTTACCGTTAAAGGGAGCAAATATTCCAGCATGAAAAGATCTGTTTTATTTTCATTGACTGAATTAAACTCAATATGTGGCGATACATGTGTAGGTCATATTAATTGCTGATGATATAAAGTGATCTGGCAAAAAGAAGAGACAAAAGTGAGACTAGAAAATGTGCTTAAAAATTGTGTATAGATTTATCATTTTTGGTCAGACTTAAAGAAAAATCCTGCTGAGTAACTGGCATGCATCCCCCCTTACTATTAGGTCTGATTACGCACCGAGAATTAAAGGTTTGGTTCTGCACAAATTATATAGCCTTTGATTTTTCTTTATTTCAGTGACGGGTACAAACCATGCAACTACTATTTAAGCATTCAGTATAGAGTGTCATAAAGGACATTATATATGTTTTGTGCAGGGACCAAAATATTATTTTTCTACTTACTGTTGGGGGGGGGGGGGCTAAATGTTCGCAGGGGGGGGGGGGGCTTTTGTTCGGAGAACAGATGGCCGCCTGGGGGCCCATGTGTTCGGAAGGGGGGGGGGGGGTGAGAAGGCGCATGTATTCTTTGAAAAAATCTCAAAAAGTTGAAGAACAGCTGCGGCTCAGCTGATGGCTGGAGGCGACGGCCCTGGCTTTTCTCCAGGACTACGTTATACCACGGATATATGGCTTGATGACTGACGCATGGACATCTATTCTGAATCAAGGTAATACAGTAAAATATCAAATTAAGACCACCTCCATAAAGAGACCATTTCTAGACTTAGACCACCAATTTACAGACCCGTTTTTGTTTATTCTTAATTAAATTATATTCCCCATCAAGACCACTCTCTATTAAGGTCACATTTTCTCAGTCCCTTAGGTGGTCTCAATAGGGAGATTCCACTGCATATGACTGTGACCGTGCGCTGTATTGTCGAGAATTGGAACTTGCAGCAGGTTTGTTTTTATTTTTTGTATCACAGAGAGACACACACGAGTGGTCATTTAGTCGAGCTGCTTCAGAAAGCTACTGAATGGTGGCGAATTAGCGCGCCAACTACGGTGACTGACAATGGGGCAAACATTTCAGAGGCCATTCGCAATCTTGAACGGGACCTGTTTCTCTGCCGCGGCTACACCTTCAAATTAGGTGTGAATGCAAGCAAAACAGTTAGAAAACAAGATTTGCTTCGAAGCAAATCTGTCCGTGTGCATAAATGTAGATGCTGCAACTTTGTATTTTATTGGATGTGCCTTCAGCATAAACCTATGAATTAAATGGGAACGGCACCTCTACCTATAACAGCTTTGAAGATATTCCTGTCAGGTTAAACTCCCCTGGGGCTATGGGTAGCAAGCAGCGGCCTACGACAGTTACAAGTTTACCTAATTGTACTTGAAATCTTGTTAAGAAAAATTGTTTTGATAACATGTTTTTGGCATAAATGCTAATGACTTTCATTCTTTTCTGACATGCCTAAATGTACATTTACACAATATTAAAAAATACTCAAAATTGACAGTACTCTCTCATATGTCACAAACCTGACACATTACGTTGAAACATTGACACAGGGTTGGCAGTGGAATAGAACTTAATTGTTTGGAGACTTTCAAAGTGAGGAGTAGGTGTCATCATGGAGTTTGTTTTACATTTCTGGTGCAGGATGTCCATTGTTGCTGTCCTTGTTAGGATTTCCCTTGGTTTGTACAGGTGGTCTAGCTGCAACTGTTTATTTTATTTATTTTACAATAATGAAGCTCTGCATTTATAAGCAAAACTTCACGTCTTCAGCTAATTCATCATTTGCCACGTTCATTTTTGTTGATTATTATGTGGGTTGTCTTTGCTGAATATTTAGCTCAGACAAGGAGCCGCTACTCAGAGAGACATGTTCGGGTATAGACTCCGAAACATGTTCTGAGTAGTTACCCGCTGAAGACCCTTTAATTTATTTTGGCTAATAAAGCCTATGTCAAATTTTTGCAGAGGAACGTGTGCAATATGGACAATAGTACTTCCATATGTATATAGGTTAGATAGGGACAGGTTAGCTTATGGAGAGTAAAGAGTTCGGACTGCGGAATAGGGTAATGACTACTGGGAAGTGGTTCTGGACAAAAAGACACAAATACAATTCAACATTTTTAAACACTGTAAGTGCCCCTAATTAGCAGAAATTACAATTTTACAACTTTTTCTTGTGGTTCATTGGACGCTCCTACAGCACAAACCTACAAAATGAAGTTGGAATTGCACATCTAGCTATAACAGTTTTGAAAACATTCAACATCTTAACTGTTCAAGTGCCCCCAATTTAGCATAAATTAATAATTCTACAACTGTTTTGTGTGGTTCATTCTACAGCACAAACCAAACGAATGAAGTTGGGATGGTATCTCTGCCCAGCATAGTTGTGAAGATATTCAACATTTGATCAATGTATAATATACTTGCCTTTTCAGTGGACAGCGGTTGATGAAAAGTCAAAAACATAATATTTTATGCCGTGGATGCACATCTGATTATTTGTTGGGCTTCTTGAAAGCATTTAGATCGACCTTCGTGCACTGTGTTGCATTTTTTTTTTTTTTTGACGATGCTATTTTCACCGTACGGTGAGAATAGCGTTGGGTCTATTTTCACCGTGCGGTAAGAATAGCGTTTGGAAGGAGTTTTGTCTATTTTCACCATACGGTGAGGATAGAGGTTTGTCTATTTTCACCGTACGGTGAGGATAGGGCTTGGTCTATTTTCACTGTATGGTGATGATGGTACAGTTTGGTATATTTTCACGGTGAGGATAGAGGCGGCTCTATTTTCACCATCTGGAAATTGAAATTAAGAGCCTTTTCGGAAATTCATGGTTATTGCTTGTCACATAGAACTGAGGTAAATTAAGATAGGAGAAAAATGCTTACTTTAGGCAAATAGCTAGCTTTAAAGTATTGTCAATAGGAAACTTGGCACCGTGACACCTTTAGATGTTTGGCTTTCTAACATCTCAAATTGATGTATATTAATTTACTCTACCCACCAATCAGTCTTTCATTTTCGTTGCTTCGTGGCTTTTTTTTGGTTTTTTTGTTTTGTTTGTTTTTGTTTTGTTTTGTTTTTGTTTTTTTTGTTTTTGTTTTTGTTTTTGTTTTTTATGCGATCCTTTAACTAAAGTCATAACGAGATAGATCTATATTACCCTTAAGTTCCGTTACTTCCATCTGTGGCAATATTAAAATAGTTCCTACTTTGTCTTGGCACCTAAATTTTGGCCTTTTCACATAAAAAATACAGAGTGTTGGCTCTATAAAAGCTGTTAGATAATATTTAAAAGCTGAAATAACACCTCAACAGATCTTATTATAAACCATGCTCAAAATGGGATGTAAGTTAGGCCTGTTTATTATTTCAGCAAATGTTGGTTCCAATTCTCTTTGTGTGCAATATCATGATACAATGCTTTTCCAAAATATTTTTCCCCTGGTTGACTTTTTTACCATCGCTGTACGGTAGAAATAGAGCAGCCCCTATTCTCACCATACGATGAATAGACCAAACTCTATCATCACCGTACGGTGAAAATAGACAAAACACTATTCTCACCGTGCGGTGAAAATAGACAAAACACTATTCTCACCGTACGGTGAAAATAGTCACTCCGGTTTTTTTTTTTTTTTTTTTTAATTAACATATGACGATCCGAGCTAACTGAGCCGGCTGAGCTGTCGGCTTGACACAGTTCATGTCTAATTTGTACTAGCTCATTTTTTTGCAAGTTATGCCAATCTTTAAAATGCATCATCAAATGGATTTTTGGATTCAGAGCCCGACCAGCAGATGGCGCGCATCAGCCTGGCTTGAGTGCAACACAGAGAGGTCTCCGCTTAACTGGACCGTCTCTTGATATTTCCGTCAAATTGGTAAAAATACAAGCACATAACAAAGTCAAAACACCATATTTTATGCCGTTGGTACGCAGCTGATAAATGACTATATGTTCATTTCACCGACCTGGAGAACAGAACACTATTTTTTTTATCGTTGGCTGTTGTCGTTTTTTGTTTTTGTTTTTTGTTTTTTTTTTAACCCACGCAGGAATTGGCTTCTGAATTCTTCATGTTATACCTGCCTGTCACAGACAAGTTCCTGGTCCGCATGCGATACCCATGCCGACATAGCGCTCGTGTTGACACAGTCAAGCAGAGTGTGGTATTTTTTTCACCTGTTTGACGAAAACGAAGCGCTCACTTTATATTTAGGTTATAAAATATGGAGTTACGTTATTTTCTGTTCGTTCCATGCACATTCCGTTGAAGAGGTATAATATGACACGGCAGGAAGTATTATTATCTGGTGGTTCTGGGGACGGTCTCAACGGGTGTGTGCGCCAGATGGCGCCCCCGACTCATTCAGCTATCTCATTCATCATGATAACTTTCTTTCGTTTCTGTGGAACACCGTTTTTTTACATCTTTACTTATCCGTGCGTTCTGATTTTGATTTAGTGTAATTAGATTTTATATTGCCACGTCTCAATATCCAGTGCTCTGTTCAATTCTGCTCTTTAATTGTAATGCTATGTTTATATTTGTCTTGTGTTTCGTGTGTGATGTATTTGTGGTTTCTGCATTTCCCCTAGCAATCCTGGGGGTCTTAATAAATAAATAAATGACACGTTTAAATCAGTGGACAATGCAGCACCCAATAGTGCTTTCCGTTGTGTCGCTTCATTCTCTCCGCTTGCCATCTGTTAGTAATCTTCTGAGTTTAAATTCATTCATTTTCTAATTCATATGCTATTTAAATAAAGATTCAATTTTCCTAACTATCACGTTTCCTCAAAGCCGCACCAAGGAAAGCTGCTTGTTAATCTGACACATGCTCTCCTATAAAATCTACCTGTCTCAATTAAAATGTTTTCTACTAACCTAAACCCAAGTAAAACATTGTCTCTGTAGCAACTCATAAAAAATACATGGGTCCACACTTTTTTCTCAGCTAGCATGTACTTGTAAGTAACAGGTGCAGATATCTTGTGCCACGTCAGGCCAGCGATTTTTTTTTTTTTTCGTTGAAATACGTTAAAGACAAATTTATAACATTATGTGCACATTGTCATTACCCCTTCTGCCTCATTATCCACGTTTACGCAATGTAGATTGTCCCCATTTGTACCTTTCAACTGTTTGCTCCGACAGCGCCAGGTCTACTGCATGGTACCACGGAGGAAGGCCCTCATCATGGTACCAGGTCTATTGGTATGTTTCATTGCGTTTATGTTCACACAGGGCTGTTGTCGCAATAGAACTTTGTCTTTAGTATGTGTATTTTTTGTCATTGCACTTGTTTCACATTACCAGGCAATTATTATGCTTCTCAGCTTCCAGAAATCGCCTTACAGTGACCAAATCCTTGTCCACAGAGGCAATACGATAATTGGTTTAAACGTATTTTATTTAAAAGAAAAAAAAAACAATTGGCCGACAGGCTCGCCAGCCTATATTAGGGCCTCTTGTACATAACCTTCATACTTCATGGAGTTGCCAACCTGAAATTACACAACATGACCAATTATTAAGACCCATAGGCTGCTTTCAAATGCCAGCATCCGGAACTACAAAACCACTATGGCCGGAACATCTATGTATATATACAGGCTATAATGATTAACCCGATATAACACTAGAACCAGTCTCGACCCTTGGAATCTTAGTAAAATTTGATTTTGGCGCTATCACATACCGTGAAACACCGCAAAAGGTAGTCAGCTTGTTTAGAGTTGAACATTGTTGCTCTTCGAGCTTGGTACTTTTCTTGACGTATGCCAGTTTTGTGCACAACGATGATTCTTTAAGGCACTGCATATGTCTGCATTTATATTTTTTGAAACTTCAACCGATTTACTTCAAGTACTCGAGGTAAAAAATCAACTGACCAGCTTAATGACATCTTTCATCTGACAGAAGCGTAATTAAGCTATGCAGATTTCTCTGTTACGTTTTGTTTTCACTGACTGATTGCAAGCATTATGCGGTGATGTACACGTATGACTTTTGACTTTGGTTTGAATATACCTAATTTAGTAATATATAATGTACTGAAAACAGTAGGTAGGAGGGAAAGTTATACTTAGATCAACTATTTTTGTTGAAGATAAGGCTAGTAGCCAAGATACTAGCTTTTTTATTTTATTTTTTTAAATAAAGATAATGAATACTCTTGCTGTACTGCGACTCCAGGAAATCGTGTGAACGGCACTACTCGCCACAGGCTCTGGTAACGTTCAGTCAGTCAAGCATTCGTGCTGATATAAGGTGGGAGGGCCGGGCGGGGCGGGCAGAGTGGGTGAACCTAGAACATCTGTATCTGCAATGGCCCACACAGAGCCTTATCTGAGTATTTTATTCCTTGTATGTGTAGTCCAGAGTAACCATGGACGGGCCGTTCTGCAACGTGTAGATGTTTTTTCTATGGTGTCTCTGGCATTGCTTTACAGTGGTTTAAAAAATACCTTACAAATAGATCACAATTTGTTCAATATGATGAATTTTCTTCTAAAAATCTAAGAGTTAGTACTGGTGTCCCTCAGGGATCAACACTGGGTCCACTCCTCTTTATAATTTATACAAATGATATGCATCTTGCCTCATCTGTTTTTTGATACCATTATATATGCTGATGACACCACTCTTGTAAAGAGCCTTTGTTCTTTCAGCTTCTGCCCTACCCAAAACTGAAATGTCCAAAATACATCTCTCTCTATAAATTGTCAGTTAAACAATGTGTATGATTGGCTGGCAGCAAATAAACTTTCTCTTGATATCGCAAAACCAAAATATATGATATTCCACTTTCCTCAAAAAAAAAAAAAAAAAAAAAAAACCCGCTAGATTTAAAAATCAATAATCTTCCCGTTTTAAGAACAGAAGAATTTGATTTCATTGGTCTCCGAATTCAAGAAAATTTAAATTGGAATGCTCATATAAATAAGATTAAGATTCGTAATAAACTTTCCAAACTGGCTGGAATTTTCAAAAGAACCCACAGTTTTATGCCCACTGATACTATGCTAGTAATGTATAACTCTCTTTTTCTGCCACACCTAAATTACTCTCTCCTTGCCTGGGTTATTCATGTAAACGTATTTTTTAACTTCAAAAAATGGCCATACGTCTAATATCTCATGCCAGGTACATATCCCACACTGATCTTGTATTTAAAAAACTCTGTATTCTTAAAGTTGAAGATTTGTTATGGTTAAAGGCATTAAGATTTTACTTCCTGTACACAAAAAATGACTTGCCAAAATATTTTCAAAACATGTTTTCAGTCCCTCCACTGTATCATACTTACCCCACCCGTGATCGATATAATGCACCTTTCCCAGTACATACGAGAGCTAGATCCAAGCAGTCTAATAGGTATTACATACAAACTTTACTCCAAAATCACCCCCCTTGTATCACTGATAAATTATATACTCATTCACTCTCATGATTTTAAGGATATATCAAAAATTACTATGTGAATCTATACTCAAATGAACGTACCATATCCAACTGTTATGTTTGTAACTCTTAAATCGATGATGTTTCATGTTTGTGTTTACTATGTTTACCAATTTTTGAGTGAGGTTACTTAGTCAGTTAATATCTCTCCAAGGTGGCTCCTGTGATAGTAGAAACGTATTTCCTTAGGCTTAGCAGGAGTCATCCTGACACACTACTTCTTGTAATGTTTCTAAATAATGGTAAGTGCTGTGATATCATAATCTTGAAACATGTATTCCACATGTATGTATGTTTTTTAATGTGTCAAATAAATGTCATCTAAGTCTGAGTCTGAGTTTGCCGATCCACACGCCCGTGAAGAACGGTCGCGTGCACGCCCTGCTTTCGCACTGGCCCAACCCACCCACTTTTTTATCCGCGCGCTCCTAGCATGTCGATTTTTCGTCTGCTATAGTATTTGCCATTGATCGCTGTTTCGATACATATATTTTTTTAAATTTTTATTTTTTACTTGAAATGACGGAGAATACTCTGTACTACACATAGAAGGGATAAAAATAAAACAACACTCTAGCAATCACCTGGCCGTAAATTCTGCATGGCACTCGCGTACCGGTGAAGCTGAAGGATACACTCGATGGCCTGCCTTTGGCGGGGTGTATCTCGTTTATCCTTCCGCTCCACCGGTACGCTCGTGCCATGCAGAATTTATGAACAGCCACTCATATGTGTGTAGTTTTATTATTGTGTATTCATTTGTGGTAATAAGATGGGGAGGAGAGGGGAAAGGGGGAACCTAGAACCTGAAGGCCTACGTCTTCCCAACGGAACTCCCACACAGACAGGTTTGAAACGAAGGTTATATCTGGACCACCATCCCGCTTCACGTTTGACAGGATTTCTCCGTTTTTTTATATACAAACAAACTGCAACTCATATTCCAAAGCTATTTGTACAGGTATATCACACTGATCATCCATTGAAATATACATATATCCATGGCAACACACCAATAATTGCGGCAAATGTCCCACAAAATGCATTTCGGCCAAAAAGTCCGACATTCCAGCGCCAAATCCAAAAGGATATCCCATCATGAATCAAGCATTAGCCGTATGACAACCGTCCTCAATTGTCAATCAGACTGTATTCTTTGATCCACTCATGTTTTTATCCTATCTCACTTTTCACAGATCGTGAAACCTAACCAAAATTGATTCCGCCAGTGCTTCTCGTATCCATCAAAGTGTTTTGGCGGCCATAATTTTGACCGGACACGGACTGGTATCCCAGCTGCTTTCTCATTGGCTGAAAGTTTGCGTAGCCAATGAGCTCTCTCTTCAGCAGCCTTCCAGCCCTCCTCCCCCATCTCATCGGGCAGCAATGGTTGACTGCACAGATAAATACACAATATTTTATTGCGGATAAGGCCCTATGTGGGCTATGGCACGTACACCCCCCTCCACCATTATAACACGAATGCTTGACTAACTGAACGTTGCGACTAATACGAGCGCCTGTGCTTCTCGCATCCTGTGAGTTAGATATCAGCGAAGCGTTCGATTAGCTTTCTATATATGTTTTCGCATGCCCATGGGCAGTCTGCAGTTCCGTGAATATTTCAGCTCACGCCGCCAACATACCTTAAAAGTGTAAATCTTGTAATCGGTGTGCTCCTAAATTATCTTTAAGTATGCGCAGTGCACTCTGATGAAAATATGGTAGGCCAGAACGGAATTTCCTGAGTTCGCTGTGGTTGAAGACATTGGTGCAGGAGTGTGACCAATTACGAGGAAAGGTTAATAAGGGGAGTTTAACTTATTTGCGTGGTAGGTGCATACATAGCTAGGGTTTGCTAGAATTTTTTTTATTTATCATCAGGAAAATTTCCCCTTCACAGCGGGGGCAACGATGGAACGGTGTAAAGTCCATGATCGAGGTACTATAGGTGTACTGTCTGCTTGTTTATCCTTCCCAATTATATAAGTTACGACCTTTGGTTCCACATGCGCTAATTATCCTGTCTATAGTAACAGTGTTTAACAGCTTACCGGTACTGCTTTTCGCCAATATAAAATGTTTTCTGTTCCACGTTATGTTGTGAAATCATGTATATCCATTGTTATCCAGTGCATACCTTATGTATCCAGATCGCTCTTTATTTGTATAACACTCAGCTACCATAATGAACTTTTTTTTTCTGGTCGTCTTTCATTTTATCTCCTTTTTTTACATGTTTTATGTGATCTTGGTTTACAGTATATATGTACCTAGCACTACTCTCCATTGGTACCAATCGATTAAGTGGTCTCATGGATCAAAATTTGTGCAGACCTTCAGTTCACGTTTATTTGTTGTTCATTATTTATGTATCATCACTATGTACTTGCTTATATGCAACATCAAAGGTGTGCGTATCACATCAATCAGCTTATTAACCTGTTCACTTTTGTAGCCTCATTTCTGTGATCTTTTACTTGTGTTTACCAGGAAACTGTCCCTAACTTGGTATAGGCACTGTCACTCGACGGTACTTAATCGCATTTTGTATAGTCATCACGGGAATAAGCACTCAGCAATATAGAGCTGCCATCGGTACATTTTATTTACGCAGGTGTCTGGTCAAAATTGCCATGGGTGCTGATATCAGTTATGACAATGTATTACCGGCATTCACTTTTCTCACTGTATTTACTGCTATGTGTCTGTTTAACTTATGTTGTAATCTAAGGCATGCAGTTGTGATAATAGTTAAACTACTTGTATCTGATATCCACCCTAATCCTGGATCTGCAGACATTCTCACAAAAAATAAAAAAATAAAATAAAATTTTGTCATGCTAACGTACGTAGTCTCAAGAGCCCTGGTAAACTGGAGTCTTTATGTTAGCTACTTCTGAAAGTTTTGATGTTATAACTTTGTCTGAAACCTGGCTTGATAGCAACTATCCCAGTGAAGTGCTATCCCTTGAGGGCTATGGCATGCCCATTCGTAAAGATAGGACTTCGGGTCCTGGAGGAGGTGTGGCTATATATGTAAAGGACAGCTTGCCATGTACTCATCGTGCAGACTTGGAATCTGAAAATTGTGAATGTTTATGGGTGGAATTCCCACTAAATTCTGGTCATATATTATTAGGAGTGTACTATTGCCCACCTGGACAAAATGCAGCTGACAGGGATTTATTTATTGGCGACCTTGATAATTCTATTACTTTAGCACTTGAATGCAATCCCAAAACTTTACTCTTAACGGGCGACTTTAATGACAGATGTCAAGACTGGGATTCTGACCATACAGACAGCGACTTAGGTCTCCGTCTGGTTAATCTTTTATCCCAATGCAATCTGTTTCAATTGATAACGGAACCAACCAGGGTAAATGATATGACAGAAAGTCTTTCTGACCTAATGATCACGGACTCGCCTGGTCACATTTCGAACTTTGGCATTTTACCTCCTATTGCTACGTCCGATCATTCGGTTGCATTGTGTTCTTTTTCGATCCCTCAACGTGTAGATCGTCCTTTTAAACGAAAGATTTGGGATTATAAAAAAGCAAATTTTGATGAATTAAATAAAGCTGCCCTTGAGGCTCCTTTTGATACAGGCTTTGAAACTTTTGACGATGTAAACGACATGGCGTCTTATTCGACTGATCTCTTTATTAGTCTAGGTAAAGAATTTATTCCCTGTCGTGACATCCTTGTCAGACCAAAAGATAAGCCTTGGGCTACATGCAAAATCAAGCAGTTGCTTGGACAAAGGAACCGAGCATGGCAACCCTTTAGTAACAAAATACGCCCATTTTTGAAAGACTGTTGCTGTTTTACAAACGTAAACGCAATATTGCAGTTAACGCCCTTCGCAGTTCTATGACGTCATATTTTTCTAAAATCCGTGTTGAGCTGGATTCAAGAGTTATAATTCCAAAGAAATGGTGGAATCTAAGCAAACGTTTACTTGGTTCCTAGCTGCACCAATCTATCCCTCCTCTTTCAGAAAACGGCACGATTATTTCCAGTAATATTGAAAAATGTGAAGTCTTTAATACATATTTTATTGACCAATGTAAACTTCCTCTTGAAGACGACCCTATGCCACTGCCTGATTTTTCTTACAGAACTAATGCGCGGTTAAATTTTTACCAGAACGAATGAATGCCGATTTAGTAAATATCTCTTTTTGGAGAAAACAGTGGAAAATAACATTTAATGCTGTCAAGTCACTAGCTGTCTTATTCTCTGTCACACACAACAAACCTGACCACCCACCCCTTCTTCTAGATAACTCTGTTATACCTGAAGGAACTAATCACACACACCTAGGTATTACTCTTTCCAGTAACTTGAAATGGGATTCTCATAATTATGACCAGGATTATTGAAAAAGCAAAATAGCGTCTCACCTTGCTCCATAGACTTCAATACAGATTATGTCGTAATACACTTACCCGACTATATAAAACTATGGTCAGGCCTATCTTGAGTATGGATGTGTAATTTTTGACAACTACCCTCAGACTCTCTCGAATGCCCTTGAATCTGTTAAGCACGAAGCAGCCCGTAAATGTCTGGGAGCTTTAAAGCGCACGCCGAGTCATCTTTCACTGAAGGAACTAGGCTGGCCAACGCTAGCCTATAGAAGGCATTATTATAAATTAGTACTTTTTCAAAAATGGTCAATGGTCTCACTCCTGCTTGTCTTTCGGACTTGATCCTAACCAATGGTGGCCAGATTACGATCCAGTTAATAAATCGCCGCAGCCTTAGACAACTCAAGCACCACATTGCTCGTTTTGGAAATTCCTTCGTACCTTCCTCTATTGAACTATAGTATGACCTTCCGAACGACATAAGGCAGTCTGCTACACTTTCTCAATTTAAAGTTGGTTTAAAAAGTATGTTGTTGTTTGTAGATCCTGTACCGGCTCATTGATACCGACAAAATATTTCCTAACACTCCACACACGGTTACGTTTGGGTTGATCGCAATTAAATTCACACCTTCATAGATTCAATATTATTCCTTCTCCAGCGTGCAAATGTTCATATTCCTACGAGAGCACACTTCATTTCTTTCTAGAATGTCCTCTCTATGTTATACCCAGAAGATCTCTCTTAAGAACGGCTTGTTGTATCATGGCTCATGGAGTAAACCCTAGCTTGATTGTGCATCTAGCCAGTGACATACTCTTGTGTTTACTCGTTCATGGAAATAAGGATCTCTCTGCCCGCCTTAATAGTGAACTCTACGACGCCGTCCATAAATTTATAACCGATACCAGGCGTTTTGTGTTCTGATTGAATGTAAATTTTGCTTAAACCTTTTTGTTTTTGGTAGATATGAACTGTTTATTATTGATTATACAGTGAAAACTCATTGTAATGACACCATCTGTTTGCTAAAAAGTGTCAGATAACTGAATATGTCAGATAAATGAATCAAATAACAAAGAAAATGAACTTTTTTTATTAAAATTTGTTTCATTATATTGAATATGTCAGATAGCTGAGTGTCGTTATAATGAGGTTTCACTGTATTATCCGGTGTGTATTGTATATAATATTGTGTGTCTCTCTGTCTGGAGAGCCTGTAATTTAGTATTTTATGTACTAGTAGGTTACCCAGTTTAAATAAATACCTTTAAAATTAAAATTTATGATGCGTCCAATATATATATATATATATATATATATATATATATATATATATATATATATATATATATATATATATATATATATATACAAGTAGTTCATCATCCTTATTGACACAGATAATATGTATACCTTAAAAATTAATTATCTATAATTAATAATTCGTGTTTTGTGTCCTCCGCACCAAAACTAGGGATAAACCACTCTTTGGGACAAAACTCTAGAAAGCGTAAGGACAAGTACATTATACATATTGCATAAATACAATTTAGAACATAAAGCTTAATCATTGAAAAAGAAACATTACCACTGTATGTATATACAAATCAAATTGCAGAATTGTCAATTCACCATGATTGTGTACTTACAGAGATGTTGGTTAATATTGGGGGGGGGGGGGACCCCCAGCAGAGTGACGGGGGTGGGGGTGGGGGACGAAGCCGCGCAGGCGAAACAAGTACGCCGCAGCGGACTCCGGCTCTGCTGGTTTGACTCCGTCTATATACAATACAGTACAAATCAGACCAGAAAAAAAACCCTCTGTATCTACATATATTCACAGGGTCCCTTCCACAAGCGGTCTTCTCACCTTCCAGGCCTCTATTATGTATTTTTTGATTGCTGCATCAAAAAACCACCCCACTTCATCCCCGTGATCGAAAGCAAGATCACCAAGCAGGAAATACAATTTAGAGTCTCGGGAAGACGCAGCAAAAATTTCCCAGATGTACCATTTGTTACCCCTTGATAATTCGTTTTCTAACCATTTCCAAATTTTTTGCCGAATTGAAAGTAGGTTTGGGCACAAAAACATAAAATGTTGCAGATTTTCACGACCACTGTGACAGAGTGGACAGTTACTATTTGTAACTTTTTTTCCAGCTTAAAAGATCTTCTTGAATCCCAAGACATCCGGTTCTTGCTTTAAATTTTAAACGTGCATTTTCGAAATATTCTATTGTAAATAAACACTTTTCTCCGAATGAAGATCTCTTCAAGATTCTATAGTGTGACAAAGATGCTTTGTTTTCGATTACGCGGAAAAATCTGTGTACATGACATCAATGCTAAATTTTTTAATAAAAGGAGCCAGTCTCCATATCGATCGTACATTGTATCATCCAAACCCACTTCTGTACAAATTTTCCCAATCTCTTTTAAATATGGCCACGAAGAATAATTCCCATTCTGATATGATATTTCCATTTTTTAAACACCTTTTTACATAACCTTGATTCATCGATGCCAAACTTAAAACGATGGAAATATTGACCCTGGATATGTCTAAATTGTGTGCTAACAGCAACCAACCAAGTTCACCTAATGTAGCTTTAATTGCTGGTGTCGCACTTAAACGTATGATTGACCTGGCAGCCGAATACTGAATGCATTATAACGGTATTGCTTTCTTGTGTGTTACATAGCCAAACCGCAGACCCGTGAGCCAGAGATGGTATCATTAAGTACTTCCATATGCTGTCTCCTAAAGAAACTCTATTAATACTCTCATGGCCTGCCAAAATATTACTCATATAATTATTCAGACGTTGTGCCTTGGGCTTCAGGTATTGTATGATATGAGCACTGTCTACCAGACTTCTAGTAAAAATAACCCCTAGGTACCTAAAGGTTTAGCATTCACCAATGTTCAAGTTTCATAATTTCCATTTTTTTTATCGATCCTTTTGCCAACGACCATATTTTTTATTTATCACCATTAAACTTCATCCCCCACTTCTCAGTAAAACAATGTGCAACATTAAGCATTTTCTGTAATTTAGCTTCACTATCTGCCAGCAGTACAATATCATCTGCATAGGAAAAAGCTGGTATGAGTTACCAAGGTTTTTATCAAACAACATTCTTCCTAGATCTGTCATTACTATTGAGAAGAGCGTTGGCGACATTGTGCATCCTTGTTTCACACCATTGATAACCTCGAACCCTTCACTCTCATATGGACCAAAAATTACCTTATTTTCAACTTTTTCATACAGATTGTAAACGAGGCGCCGTGAATACCATTTTTCCAGTTTGTTATCTTCATCAAATCAGCTTGCATGGGCTCATATTTGTTTGTATATATCACCAAACGATATCTCCATGCAAATTGGTTTCTGTGTATTGCTGTACACCTGTGTATTCCTGTACACACATACACGCATATATGTATGTATGTATGTATGTATGTATGTATGTATGTATGTATGTATGTATGTATGTATGTATACATACATACATATATAAATATATATATGTATACATACATATATATATATATATATATATATGTATGTATACATACCTTATCTGTTGTTTGCTGAACACCAGGGCAAATAAGCATGGCCAAATCCTATCTGCACAATAGCTGGACAAATAGCCACGGTTATAATTTTATGCTTGAAAGAAATATAACAATTGTATGTTTTGTGACCGTGCAACGGACGGGTCTCGAACCAGCAACCTTCGGCACCAATCATTATGTCATTTTTAAATATTAACTAAGTGCCTTCGGTTGTGCCCAGGTAACAGATCAAACTGACTTGAAAGGAAGTAATGTGTAAAAAAAAAAAAAAATTAATAAAATAAAGAAACAAAGTACTTTTAAGCTTTCCTTCCCTAATACAAATGGATCGTCCCTAGCTGAAAGATATTATCGAGAAAGTGGCCATCGTGTGCTGTTATTTTGCAGTAACGTCAACTCAAACACATCATTTTATTTCAACTTGTCCGGAGGGTTAACTTGCGCCTGGGAAACAGCACAGTTGCATAGCCACAGTTGTTCGGTGAAACGGAGTGGCCCAGTTGTTCGGTGATCGTTATCGTAATATTTTTTGCAAGGTTTCAGGTGTCTGTTCTTTGAGTTATCAGGGCAAATGGTCGTTAAAGTACTTTGAAACACGTCTTACTATCTTAACTGAAATCTACCTGCTCGGTTGTGTCTGAAGCAGTTATCATCGTTAATTACAAATCCAAATGCGACACTATAACTTGAGCCAGCACGTGGTGAGCTCCATTTTGAACATTGCGCAATGCATTGATTGTGGGACATTCACACAAAAATACATCTGATTTGGATGGAATTGGCAATTTTCAAAATGGCAACCAAGTTGGTTAGTCCCGATTGGATAGTTTGAAGAGGTAGTATCCAAAATATATATGTGTGATCAGTGTTAAGGGAACGTTAAGTTGTAGAATGAATGTAATGTACAATACATTATGGGAAGTTTCGATAGTGAACCCCACATGAAAACATAAATGCAGCGCCGTACAGTTAACAGTTGTAGGCAGCGTGGGCCCCAAAATCAGGATTTTGTGTCAGACACTGAAGTTGCCCCCAGGTTATGAATTAAGTAGCAGCACAGGGCAGAGGAGGCAAAACCCCCCGCTGAGTCAAATATGCAGCTTGGTGGAGAAGGTCGCCTGATAGTGGATACAGGTCCGAATGTACCGATGGGTTTTTTTCGTAAGTGTTAAAAAGAAGAAGGGTCCAAGGACACAGTCTTGAGGAATGCCAGCACGGATTTGTCCCCAGCCAGTTGCCTGTTCGTAAGATAGTTCTTAAACCAAGAATGTAAATATATATTGTATACTTCTTGTACTTAATTTATATAGTAATCGAATCGCACATCTTTTAAATGCCAACCGCCAGATACAATGCATAACACAATAGACGAAGCTCATTAAAATACACGGTCGCCAGGAACAAAGCATATTGCTTTTTTAACATCCGTTGGGAATAACCCGTCAGCAAAAGAGATTTGGTGAATGTTCCACACCTAACAAGTACAGTCTCTTGTAACTCTTTCACCCTTGAATTAAAATTGAGTCAACAGTTTTCCATGAAGTGGGTCATGTTATATTGGTAGGTCATATCTAAAATTCTCATTCAGACTTTCCCCCAATACTTTTGAAATTAAAAAAAAAATTGAAGCTAATGACATTTGAATACCAACTCTTACATGAAGACAGAGTCAGCAGTTTTCTTTGGCATGGTTCATGTAATCTTGATAGTTCTCACGTAAAATCCTCAATGAGAATTGTTTCAATACTTTTGAAATACGTCAAAAACGTTGAAGCAAACGGCAGTTGAGTTCTATCCGGTTTTGGCTAGTTTATGGAGAAAGAGTGTGATAGTTTACAATCGACCCCATGAGGTTCTGTGGATTTTAGTACATCTGAACTTTTAAGAAAATCGAGCACTTCCTGGTCGTCCTTTTATAGTCAGTAATACAATCAAGAGGAGGATCCGATAAGTGGAGGGACGCAGGTTGGGTGTAACCTTTCTTAGCTTTTTCAGTGTCCTGAACTTGAATGTAAGCAAGCGGTCTTCCAGCAAACAATACACATGGTGAGGTGCATATTCTGTGCATTCATCATGGTGTTGACATCCCTTGTGTGGAGGAAACTGTGCCACGTGCTTCCGTGTCTAACAAGGATATTATGTTACCATATATTTTATTACTCCATTGAGAAGAGACCACGGTAGACACACAAAGGGCTCCACAACAATACACGCAACACACTGAATGCCAATAACTGGCACGACCTCTGTAAGTATCACCCCACTTCAGAGTCCAACTGAACCCAGTCAAAAAGTAGATATATTTGTGGCAACCTTTCACAGGTCACCAGTGAAGTTCTGGCTGCGTGCTTCAAAGTTCTTGATTTTTTTTTTCGAGATCAAATAGCCACAGTAACAGCTGAACTTGTGCATGTTATTATTGCCACAGGTGAATTCAATCTACCGGGCGTTTCGTGGTATTCGGGAACCTGTGTATAACTGTAGTTGAATAGGAATTTTTAAAAAATTGCCCAGGCTCAATTTCGGTCAACTGGAAACGAAACTCGCGAGAGGACCATCTGTTTTGGACTTGGTACGTCTTTTGATTGATACCTTAAGTAGCCATCTTTCTGTGAATGTCTCTATAGCAACAATGATCATAAACCAATAGTGGTTTGTCAGAATATCTCGCCTTGGAAAGAAGAACTGGAGACAGAATAGTTGTTTAGAACTATTCAAAAGTTGATACTAAGAAAGTTTGTGACGACTATCTGCTCCCTCGGATGAATCAGTCACTGATGACGAAGTGGATGACATTTGTTTGGGTTTCACTTTCATTTTGATAGACGTTGCTGTAGAAACTATTCGTCACAGGGAAGTCACCACAAGGCCAATAGGTAAGTCTCTCGGGATCAAGTATGAAATAATGCGAGGGAGCCTATAAAGGTGCAAAATGCCACAAGGTGCGAATAATATATAAAAAAAACCAACAATTTACTTGCAAAATACCTTCAATATAGAAACAATGTTGGGAACATAATGAAACAAAAAATCCAATCAGAAATATTTTTAAAATCTTTTGTAAAGTAAGTCTACTGAAAATAAAAACTAATGGTGCAATGCAAAGTAAGTTTTGCGACGGAAGTTTATTAAAGCTAGACGACCCCGCGCTTTCTGACCCCATACAGAAGGCAAACGCTTTTAATCCTTTTTACGTCACCCGTTGCATCATGATGATTTGACAGAGACTGCATTTAATTTTCAAGATAGACCAATCTTTAGATATTTTATACAAGTTTAAAGTTTCAAAAAACGGAACAACCTGGTGGTCTCCCTGATAATAATTTAAATTTACTTGTACCGTATGTTGCTTGTATTTTAAGATATTTATTTAATCTAACTCTGGAAAAAGCGCCACGTGTCCTGCAAGTCAGTGGGAGGCTAGTGCGCCGGCTTCATATAAAAAGGAGTACGAATACCTGAAAAAGTCATTCTCTTGTGCTCATGTTCCAATGTTTCCGGGAATTTCTGGCATCGAAACATGCTTGATGGTTTCCCTCTGATGACCAGTTTGTAAATTCAATTGGATGTTGAAGCATTGAAGTTTCAAAATTTTGAATCGAATGTGATGATATATTAATTAATTCATAGGTTTAGAATATGACTGGATCAGCTATGGAGTGTAGCCGATCTAGAGAGATAGGATTGTTATTTTTTTTTTGGGGGGGGGGGGGGTCAGAACGACACGGAAGATCTGGCACTGTTGCTCCTGTTTTTATAATACGTGACGAGCTAATCCTGGGACAAAGGTTAAGATGTTCTTACAGGTTTCCTAGATGTATCTGAGCTTCAGATGGAGTTTTGCACTCAGGTCTTATTATAAAATTATATCAACTTGCTATATGTGATCTCCTTCTGTCTTGAATCAGATATTTACCCAGTGATCGACACGGTATGTTATGGTATTTGTTTATTATAGTGACATGTGCTACAATATAAACGTATAACAGAAATCCAACAATGATAGATGCACCCAGTATGTTATATATATATATATATATATATATATATATATATATATATATATATATATATATATATATATATATATATATATATATATATATATATATATATGTATATATAACATTTTTACACAAAAATAAATCAACATCCAGAAAGAAGATCATATCAGACCTGTATAAAACTGTTCTCTCCGTCTGTACCACGCCTCATATAAATATTTCCCAACTATTTTATCTTCTTCAGACATTAAAAGAACAAATTTTCCCTCATCCGCCTCATGCACAAGGAGTAGTTCAAGGTAGTTTCTTGGTCCTAGGTTGTCTTTACTGTTGATAACATCTGAGTTGTGCAAGGTTGTGTTCTTGGCCCTTGGTTGTTTTTGCTGTTATTAATAATTTGGATAGTCTGACATGTAATGATTACATTTATGTTGCTACCACTTCGCTGATTGGTTTAAACATTTTATCTGTAAATACAATTGGCCGACAGGCTCACCAGCCTATATTATTGCCTCTTGTATATTTACAACAGGACAACATAAAACAGAAAAATTGTGAACATCAGTACACGGATAGGTGACAAACGGGACCAACAATAAGAAAAGAAGGAAGGGGAACGATGATGATGTGTGAGCATTGTTAAAATAGTAGTACTTATACTACTTGCAGACTTAAATCCAAGTTATATTTTGAATCTTCCAGAAATTCTAAGATACTTGTGCACGGCCTTGAATATCTCCTCGTTTTGTCTTGTAATAATTTCGCTTCCTTCGATTCCAAATAAAACAGTTTTCAGGTAAAAAGTAACAAATGTGGTTATTTTATATTGTAGTTCGTTTCTTAGTACAACATATTTGTTGCATTCAAAGAAAAAGTGGTGAACAGTCTCCTGACTTGCTCCACATGAGCACGATGGAAATTCAACAACTCCAATTTTGCACAGATTATTATTCAGCTGACTGCAGCCCATTCTCATTCTGGAGGGAATTATGGCATATATTTCCTTTCTCCTAAATAGTACAGTTCGTTGCGTTTTGGTATAGTTCTGTTTAGTTCCCTTTTAAATTCGTCCAAATGCTCAATGGTCCTAGCTGTTTGGATAATGGATTCCACTCAGGAATGGCTGATGGGAAAAAAGAGTTGTTAAGTGTGGCTTTCTTGGCATCAATAATTCTAGTTTTTTTTTTTTCCATTCTGAAACTGTTACTGGTAATAGTCTTGAGAGATACACTGGGGCTAATCCTTTTATAATTTTAAATAGAAGTACCAACTTTTGTTTCCTTCTACTCTCGCCTAATTTTTCCCAGCCTGTCTCCATATAGATTTGTTGTAGATTCTTATGGGCAAGTTCCCCTGGTACAACCCGGGCTGCCTGCAGCTGAACAGATTCAGGCTGTCGTTGTCCAGTTTCTTGCATCCATCCCGAACCACACCGGCGTACTGCAGACAAGGAAGTAAAAATGAAAATTAGAGAGATTCGAAAGATTTTCTGTTTAACTTATACTGCAGACGCTTCAAAACACCAACTAGTTTTTTTTATTTTGCAATTACATGATTGAGGTGCACTGACCATGAAAGATTGGCAGAAAACCAAAGCCCAAGATGTTTGTGCACCTCGACATTTTCAAGAGTATTATTAATGAAGGTCAAGTTGGATGGTTCTCAGGAACATTTTTCTTACTTAATAGGAAAGATTTGTCTTACTAGGATTGAAAGAAATGAGCCATTGATCTGACCAACGTGATATTGATTCAAGATCCTAATTTAGGGCCCCAGCTGCCTCTGTTGGATTATCAGCTATGATGAAAAGTGTCGTGTCGTCAGCAAAAAGGCGAATTTTAGATCCAACTATCTCTACAATATCGTTTACACATACGAGACACGGGAGAGGCCCCAAAAACTTAGCCCTGTGGAACCCCCGCTTCGACTCTCCCCCAAGATGAGGCCTGACCCTGGATGACAACCTTTGTGTTCTTGCATTTAGATAATCTTCCAACCATGAAATAAGTGGGCCACAGATGCCTGCGTTTTTAAATTTGTGTATCAACCCTGGATGATACACTCTGTCAAGGCTTTGGTAATGTCACAAAAAAAACTACTCTTACGTCCTTTTGGAGATCAATTTTGAAAATTCATGATACCAGCTGGTTGACAGTCCCATCTCGGGGTAGAAATCCAGATTGATTTTCAGACAATACAAAGTTATCCCGTAAGAAGTTGAAGATGTGCTTATCATGGGATGTTTATGAGAGGTCAGTTTGCGACAAACAAGTGGCTCTTCTTTGTAAATTAAGACAACATATATATTATCCAGGTTAACCGTTGGAAAGCAAGGTATGGAACTCGACATCCCGTTTTCGACTCCTGGTATTGAAAATTGTCCACAAAGATGTCGTGCAATGTGAGAGTTGGTACAATGCATGTAATAGCAATGTCAGCTGGTTCGAGTTCTATGAACACATCAAGCGGAAATAATGTACCGGAGTGCTTGGGATGGCAAGCTCCAACACGCAGAATGACTCCAAATTGGTGCTTTACATTAAATTGGTTAATGATTTAGGTCCAAGTTATTTAGGTGAACTGTTCTCTGTGCAAAATATTTAATATCTTTTCCGTGCTGGACCTGGGTAGACTCGTCAAGGGCCACGTAAAGCCAGTATGTTATTGAATCGTCTTGGAGTTGATGTTAGCGCTCTGGACTTGGCAGTTTTACCCCACCTCCTCCCCCGGGACATGTAGGGCTAGTATGATAAAGGGATTTCCAAGGGAACTCCTAGAATGTTACCTGATTTGAAATTCGATCAGGTGTCTTGGGGCATTTACAAAGAAATTTCAGCGTCATAACGCGGGTTTCTAAAGGATCTACCGGAAATTTACAGTTTCTCTTCTGAACTTAGGGAAAATAACAGGAGAATCAGAATCGATGAGTGGGGATAATTTATATATATATATATATATATATATATATATATATATATATATATATATATATATATATATATATATATATATATATATATATTTTATATATATATATATATATATATTTTATTATTTTTTTTATTTTATTTTTTTTTTTTACTGGAGTTTTCCAGAAGCTTTACCCTGGGGCATGTTTCAATCCCAATGGATCGATACGGGAACTTGCTTGCATGTCTTTCTCAGCAGGGTGGGAACTATTAAATAAATTACCACAGTGCCATTGTGAAATTCCCCACCCAATGCTGCGAGAGAGGGTGGGTGGGGATTGGGGGTAAGGGTAACAAGTGCACGCCGTAAATGTTAGGGTTGTCTCTGTGAACAACGGTCACAGCCCCCCAGGCCAGTCAGTGCGCATGCGCTTGTCACGCTGAAACAACTTTTCAGTTTCTTATGCAGCGTCCTGTATTTTGGCCAGCGAAGTACATAGACATTAAAACATAAAAAAAACAGAGTCTGTTTCGCAGGCAACCTGTATTTCTACTTTATCGGCAAAATTTCTTGGTCATACATTCGTAAAGATGGCGGATGACAACTACTGCTATTTTCTTTTCTTTCTTTCTTTCTTTCTTTCTTTCTTTCTTTCTTTCTTTCTTTCTTTCTTCTTTTTTTTTTTTTTAGTGGTGCATGTACTTTTTACCTCAGCTGGCTTGTCAGTCAGCTGAGGTTAAAAGATTTGTCTGCGTGTGTATTCCGTCGTCTGTCATTGATCCAGAATTACAATTTCGACTTGTACTTCTTGCCCAAAACATTTGTTCAAATATAATTCATGGTGGGGATGCATTTTAGGTGGGTCTCTACCAAGCTTATTCAAATGATCATGCTCCAGTGATTTTTATATGTTTTACTGTGGTTTTCATTTTTTGTTGGTTTAAACGTTTATATATATATGTACATATATATATACATATATGTATGTTTGTATGTATGTATATATGTATATAAATATATGTATATATATATATGTTTATATATATATATATATATATATATATATATATATATATATATATATATATATATATATATATATATATATATATATATATATATATATATATATATATATATATATATATATATATATCTCGAATTTTTGTCCAAAATTGTCCGCCAGATTCACTTCAAACTTCGTGGGAATGAATCTTGGATGGGTCTCAACCAAGTTTGTTTAAGTGGTCACGCTTCAGTGATTTTTATTTTTGTTAAGTTTTTTGTTTTGTTTTTTGTTTGTTTCTTTTGGGTATTTTGTTCTTTTTGTGAAGAGTTAATAAAAGAAGTCTTCGCCTCCAAAACCACTCGGCCAGTTGCTTCGAAATTGTGCAAAGCCGCATAGGCTAACTTCTGATGACCCCCCCCCCCCCCCCGTTAATTTGACCACTGATGACCAGTTTATAAATTCATTTGACTGTTGAAGCTTGAAGTTTCAAATTTTTTAGTCGAACGTGATAATATGTCAATTAATTAATATATCAAAATAAGCGAAAATTAGGGAGGCTCTTCCAAGTTTTGAATTTCTGGATTTGACAGAACATGTTAAAAAGCACAAGAACCCTAAAATATAAGTACAATAAGGTTCCATTTCAGTGTTACCACGACGCATAGAGCATCCTGGGTACCCCGGCTATGGCGTGCTTTACCGGCAAAAACCTTTAAACAGGTTGATACTATCTTTGTCAGTTATGCACGGGTTTTATGACACTCTAGCTCCACATGAATTCCAACATGTGTCATAAGCTGCCCTTCTAGATTTTTTCTCTGTGATAAAAAAATACTCGCTGCTGAGTTTAGTTGCACAAATTCGCCCGCGGCGATCGCTTTTAATAACCAGTGGGTAACTTGAAACCTTGCAATGTTAATTTGCGTATACCCAAGCATCGTTTCTGTTAGAATTAATTATATTCACAGCAGTTTCTCTCACCATGCAATTTGTAATAGGCAAACGTTGCAGATTAGATAGATTAGTGCGCAAGTAAACTCTTGAATAGCATCTATATCGAGATAAATCTTAACTTTAACTCCCCACCGTGACACGTGTTACACCGCAGTGCTAAACAAAGGGGACAGAACCTTATGTATTTATGTACGTACGTACGTACGTATGTATGTATGTATGTATGTACATACGTACGTATGTATGTATGTATTATGAATGTATGTATGTATGTATGTATGTATGTATGTATGTATGTATGTATGTATGTATGTATGTAAACATCAACCTTGGCCCAGTCAGGGTGAACAACTACTTTGCACAGCAAACTCTGCTGGTTCAGAGCAGCCGAAAAGCTGTCAGCTTTGGTGATATAAACCTGAAGGCCACTCTCTCATACAGTTATGTTTGATGGGTTGATAACATCTGTGCTTTTGGAAGATGATGTAATAAAAAATTGACGTTTTCTTCTGGTGGGGTGGGGTGGGGTGGAGCAAGGTTAGGTGCATGGGGAAGGTGCTGAGTCTGAAACATGCGAATATGTGTGTTTCCTAGAAATGACCCCAGGTAGCGCTGCTAAAAAGTAAGTAAACTGAGTGAACATTTTCGCATCCTCAGTTTTGGGGGGCTAATAAAAATGCAACATCAAAGATACACGGGAGGCAAAATGACCAGTTTGCCCCCCCCCCCCCATAAAAAAAGGATGAAGGGCTCCATTGTTTTCGGGGTTTAATGTATCATGAATATCATTGTGGTCCACGCAAAGTCCGGTCACTGACGAACTGTAAATTTATACGAGCCAGCTGGATCGAAGATGTGAAGAATACATTAGTTTCTCTGTTTAGTCTCGTGTTTTGTAGTTTCTTGCATACAGATAATAAGATTTTGTCTTTTTGTGGTATATACGTTTATTTTTGACTTTTGAGTGTGTGCGCGTGCATTTTTTACTTTCAACAAATGCGCTCTGTGCTTTTTTCATGTTTCACTTTAAGATTTTGAGAGGATTTTAGTGCAGTTGATTTGTGCGTCAGAAGAGCTCAAAGAATCGATCTGTGTCTGCCGTTAATTACCATTTCACGTTTTTCACATGTCAAAATCTCCCTCACGGATCCTGTTGAAACTTAGTGGGGTTTACCTCTACCAAGTTTGCTCTTCAACGTAAAACGGTTGCGGTGACATTTTTATACGGTATTGTTTCTTGCAAAAATTAAAAATGCTGCTTCTCTGAGACTGCTGGTCTGATTACTTTGAGCATATGCTAGTAATCCAAAACCCCGGTACATTCAGAATGTGGCTCCAAAATTGAAAATTGAAAGAACATGTTTTACGTGTTTTTTTGTTGTTGTAATTTTCGACATATCCAAAAGCACTGAATGCATTTCCTTCAAACTTCGCAGGAGTATACCGCGTGACGCTGGTCCGTTTGCTAACTGGGTGGCGCGGCTGGTATTTCCTGTTTTATGAAGGTTCGTATTGATAGATGAGAACATGTGATAGGATGGTAAGAATAAGTATAAGCATAGACTAAAAATGCGTGTTTACACAGTTTTCTCCAGAGTCACAGACTGTATCCTCTTTAGCCTGGTGGTGACGTACCTCGTGTAGGTCTCTTCCGTGTTTATTCAAAATTCTTTCTGCGGCAATTTTTCCCCATTTTTTTTTCTTTTTCAAGTCTTTTGCGAAAATCGTAAACCGTGTTTTTTCATATATATATATGCTTGATTGACTTGCCCCCTTGCCTGTTGGAAGTGTACGCTGCCGAATAAAACTGACAGTCTGGGAAATGAACTGTCTTTGATCGCGTTTCTCAACCACCGATATCGATGTACTTTATATTTTTATTTTTTTGTTTGATCTATCTATCTATCTATCTATCTATCTATCTATCTATCTATCTATCTATCTATCTATCTATCTATCTATCTATCTATCTATCTATCTATCTATCTATCTATCTATCTATCTATCTATATGTCTGTCGGTCTGTCTGTCCATCTATCTATCTATATATCTATCTATCAGTCTATCTGTCCGTCCATCCCATCTATCCATCCATCCATCAATCTATCAATTGATTTCTGATGTGGCAGCACTATTCTAATAAGCCAAGTAGAAATCTCAGCTGAGCATACCAACTGAAAACCAGCCTCTATCTGCGCCATCAGGGATAATTTTCTCTCCCTACCCATAGAAATGTTCAGATTTCAAACTTGAAATCAGGTGAAGAACCGCTATGAATAGAAGCTTGGCTTATTTAATGGTTTCCTTGTGTTTCTTATTATCAACAGGCTATACTGTTTAATTGTCTCACTAAAATTAGCCCTTGGAGGTGATGCTGTAGAGTCGGATATTTTGATTCTGGTTACCAGCATAATTTAACAAATTGAGAGGAGAAAGGTCACTTCCGGTCCTCAATGACCTCTCTCCCAAACAGAGGCCAAGCTTCACTGGGCATGCCCATGTGAGCTGTCGAATTTGCTTATCTTAGTACTGGATATGCACCATAAAAATGCAGCAGCATTGGCATAAAGTGAATACAATTTCGTTTATAAGTTTAGGTACTTCACCAGTAGCTTACAATTTGGTCACCAAAATAAAAAAAAAAAACCGCATCGTTACGAACGGAGACATATGGCACCCCCCCCCCCTTATTTTAAAACTGAACATCAGTTGCAATATTACCGGTGATGCACATTTTCTCATTTCTTATAGCAGAGTACATAAAAAATCTACCAACTCTTTAGAGCAGCATAGATAGCTTAACCCTTGTGTGACTAAGTTGGAGACAGACTCAACAGAAAGTTATGGACCTGGACCGTTGATTTTATTTCGCAACATAGGAATGGTAATTGAATGAAAAATCCTTTGTGCAGCAATTGAAATTAGGAATCATTGCTTCAGATGGGCTTGACTATTGTAAGGATTAATTGTGAAAGATTTTATAGTAGCAGTGCTATGTGGTCAATTTAGCTTTGTAGATGTACTACAGAAACTCTCGAACAATTCCCAGCAGGGCTCAGCGTTTTTCTGGCTTCCGTGGATACTGCACGACACTCGTTATTCTTCATGTCCTGGTTCCCGTGGGATTTGTCCTAGACATTTTTTTCTAGCTTACCCACAAAGTAATTGTTTTGACTGGGATGTTTTGTTTTTGTCAGATTCTAATTGTGAACATGAGTATAGTATTTTTCTTTCCTCGGTTATTTAGCATGCAGTAGTTAAAATGCTTTACGGGGATCATTTACACCATTATTAACTGGATCACCCCCCCCCCCCACACACACACACATACACACATTATTATTGAAATTGAGGCTATGTTGTAGCAATATGCTGGGACATCGTGCGGTTTGTCACACAAAAGCCATTTAACCCCTGTTGTTGTTGTTTTTTCTGATTACGTTGGTAGTACTGACATAGTTACCTCGTTAAAACCAATACAAATATTATTTTGTGTCATGGTAATATTTTATAACCTCTTTATCTGTATGTGCAATTTATATGATTGAAAATTTGTTCACGGTATAAAATTAACGCCATGAACATTAACAGATAATATGTTCTGCCTTGCCTGCTCAGCTGCCTTTATTGACGCAGACTTTTAGTCTATTTTTCATACATTATATATTTAGTTGCGTGGATATTTCTCGAAGTAACACATCATGAGTCTTTAAAAGACATCGAAAGATGGGTGTGGTCCTATTGTGAGTCCTCCAGTGGAATATCTTGCAATTGCCCATGTGGTAACCTTTATGCGAGCCCGCATAATTACCCTTGCCTGCAGAACAGACATTACTTTTCGTCTTTTGATGGCACATAACCGTATCGAAGGCACGTCATCCATGTTAATCGAGAAAGGTTGGGGGTTTAAAATTTGTTAGTGGCTTCAGTGTATTGTTCCCAGTCACGTTATTTTCTATGAATGAAAATGTGCAATGGAAATAGCGATTTTGCATGGAATTCAAGGGCAGTATATGTATTTTGATCGATCGTCATTGTAAGCTTGATTAATTTAGTTACTTGTCCGTCCAGTTTAATAGTGGAAATTAAGATCCCAGGTGGCAGCACTTTAGGGAATCATTTACATGAATGTTCCCTTTTACACAATAAAAAGCTTTCAGGGGGATTGGAAATTAGCAAATCAAATGCAGATAACACCGTCAAGTGGTGCCCTCTGGGGCCCTAAAAGGGTCTATGGAAAAACAAGTCTCACAAAACGATGTCGAATCCTAAGGACTTGCACACATTGAAAGACAAGGCGCTATCAAGTGGGCACTACGTGCTTAGCCATTATATCCCATAGCCATCAATATCTAGCTATTTACCAATACTATATATATATATATATATATATATATATATATATATATATATATATATATATATATATATATATACATATGGAGAGACACAGTGAGTGAATTAACAGTTTTGTGTTAACGTGTCTGCTTTTTCTTATTGCAGCTGTCCCTGAAATTATACTAAAGCTGGGATTTAGAGATGCAAGCAGCTCAAAATGAAATACAGAGGAATCTGTCCATTAATATTAACTCTTTCAGTGCCGCATTTTGGACTAAGTCAACAGCTTTCCTCGGTGCACTTTGGGCGCAAAGCGCGCCGACGAAAGCTGTTGACATGGACGATTATATTCTATGTACCTACAGGTATGCTGGTATTTGAATGATAGGTCTTTTTTCAAGAAAAACATAAATGTAGCAGTCTTATAATTTAGAGCTGTGCGTTTTAAGTAATTCGATTTTAGTCGCAATAGGCACCTAGGGGACTGAAACCTGTTATTTTAATAGGGGAGTGGTCTTAATAGAGGATATAATTTGATTAAAGACAGAAAGGGGACTGTTAATTTGTGATCTCAAATGGTTTACTTAAGGTAATCTTAATTGGAGATTGATGTATTTCGAATTCCGATAGGTGACTCATTTTTCTTCTGCGTGTTTGATACCACACAATATCATTTATGCCGACTTACTGCACAGCTTATGATGTTGGCGAAGGATCTTCCCTGGACTTTGTTACTTAAATTGACGAGCTGCAGCTTATGATGTAGGCAAGGGAGGATTACTTAGGATATTGTCTTACATGTTGAAAAGACCTTTTGACCAGCTTGTGATGTGGCCCAGGGAGCAGTGCTTCTTCTTCTTATTATTGTTATGATGATGATGATGATGATGATGATGATGATGATGATGATGATGATGATGATGATGATGCTCCTTTCCGCTTATCTTCCGTGATCCTGTACATAATATGTGGCCTTTATTAAAAGAAAGGAGAAATGACGAGGCTCGGGAAACCATAATCCATGGATACTGCAGGATACTCGCTATTATACCCGGGTTTTCCCATATTTGCGGCATTATTTTAAATGATTAATTGACTAGCTTGTTATATAGACAAGGGGGCATTACTTGGGGCATTACTGTATATATACTTTGGGGAGAAAAACAGACACCCCCTTCGTCAATATTTTTTTGGAATGTGCGTAAGGATGTGTGGGGAGAATTATTTTATTGTGCCAGTGTTTTCTTACCACTTATGGGAGGTGGTGGTGGAACTGAAAAGGACCTTTTTGTTTGTTTGAAGGCTGCACGCCTGAGCAGCGGGTGTGATCACGACGCCTTTTCAAGCAAACCTGGACCGTCTTTGGCATGCTGCTGATGAGTTTGGCTATCTCGACCTGGGAAATTTTGTTCCGTTGGTCTGTGAGAAGCTGTGACGATTGGTCTAGGGTGGCCACAGGTTTGTTGTCCTCGTCCCTGACTCAATGGCCAAGCACACACCATAAATGTTCAATGGAGGACAGGTCAGGAGATCGGGCTGGCCATGGCAACATTCAGATGTTGTGCTTCAGGAGATACGTCATGTTCACTTGTGCAGTACATGGTCGCGTATTGTCTTGCTGGAACAGTAGCGCCCAGGATGTTGCTGCAATCATTCGGGGGCTGTTGGCGGGATATCATCCACATAGCTCTGGTCTGTTAGAGTCCCATTTACCCTGATGAATTTTGTACTTCCTGTCTCCAAGATTGCCCCTCACGTCATGACGCAGTCTCCTCCATAATGGTCATATTCCACCATGAAAATCTCTCTGAAGATATACGTCTCACCTGTATACTCTCATCTCGGCCAACGAGGCAAAATCGTAACTCGTCGACACAAATCACCCTTCTCCATTGATCTCCGGTCACGTCGGTCTTGTAACCACTGAATTCGTGCAGTGTTGCGTGCAGACTGAGAGGGATGCGGATGGAAAAGCGGCAAGACCTCAGTTTGACCAAAACCAGTCTCCTGTTGGACGCCGTGATGCTGCAATGTTGCAGGCCTGGTGCCACTGCTGACATTACGAAACTTCGACCGGCGCCCTCAGATTTTCTCCTCTGCCAGGAGACAATGATACTGTCTAAGGGTGGGCACTGGGGGTACCTGTGGTTTTTTGGCCAAGAGTATATTTGAAAAGGAAATCCATGCACGTCGATTCATGGGTAACCATACAAACAGGCCCTAAAAATGTTCAGCTGTATGCTAGATCAGATTCCTGAAAACTTTTGTCGAGGTCGGTCTCAAGTTTTGAAACCGATATGACTCGGAGTCTGCTATCAGCTTTTTCTTTACTTTTTAACTGTCTGGATATGGGCACAAAGGAAATTTACAGAGACACTTGTTCATTCATGTTCCTGTCAGCATCAGACCACGGGTTAGCACATCTCCTCATGCATCAGTCGAAAGTTAATGAAAGTAAACACAGCCTACTTCAGCTTCATGTTTGTGTTATTAATAACAGAATACAGAACTAAAATCCTGTAATGTTAATATGTCCGCGAGTGTATTTGCCACCCTCCTGAGAGCTCAAACTGAACACTTAATTTAATTTTCACACGATCAGCATTACTGTCACGTGCCATTTGCGCGTGCCTCACAGAGCAGACATGAAAGTACGCACATTTAAAACGTTAGGCACGAAGCGTGCATAACATTTAATGTTGGAAAGAGACGCAAGCATTTTAAACGCGTTAATGTAATAACCTACTGAAACGCCAAGGGATTCATGGTATAAAATCTACGCGAAACTTCGCGACCATAATCATATTCAGGATGATCCCTTCGGTTCTAAGGTGAAATGGGAATATATTCTGTTACATGGAGATCCCCATTTCTGTGACACGTGCAAGGAAAATATTTTCTGTTTGGTACATGGATTCATGTGTCCTCAAACAAGTCTTTACACGTCGTATATTTCTGAATTCAATCACGGTGATGTCATCTTGAAACTTGTAATATTTCAGACTGTGCCGTGGCTACTTTAGCGGAGTCGAAGGGCCAATGTCTACGAGTTATTATTTTTTATGCACTTTGTCGGAATTTTCATCTCGTGTGTTATTGTATTCATGGAGAGGAGTTAATGTAAGCCATATGCCTTTTCTCCTATCCCGTTTTACATATCAAATACACTGTATGTGCACTAAACTATGGTAATGCTGCACACGTGCAAAGAACTGACTATATTAACCCATTTTGTTGTTTTCATCTGTCTTAGTGCATGAAATATAGGCAAAACATATAAATCAATTTTCGAATTTTCAACTGAGATCCGGGCAACCAAAGCCAAAAATGAACTTTAGGTTAATGAAAATGGCGAAGATGCTCTGTTTTAGACTAGTGCAATTCTTGCACACGTAAGAAGAAGAAAAAAATGTTAAAAAAAATGCGAGAGTTTCCTCTCGTACAGCGCTCATTGCGAAACCTGATCCCCTCACGTATACCGAAGTGTCTCAATAGCTGTCCCTTATCATCGCAGCTCCCAAATAGTTATTTGCACGGCGAAATTGGGCGCGGTGACCAAGAAAAAGGCTTTATTTCCGACTGCCCCATCTTGTTTGGATAAGGTTACAAGGTAACCGAAAATATGAGGGAAGAAGATAGTTCGAATTGGAAGTGGCACACACTGAAATAGACCGACAGGACAGAGTCATCTCAAGTGTGGATATATATATATATTTTTTAATTTCTCCCGTCTGTGGTATACTGCCAGCATCAACAGGTCTAGGTCATAAGGGGCGCATCTTCAACATATGGCGATGGCAAACGCACAAAGGGCGCGGCTTAGAGGTAAGACGAAATTTGAACATCCAAAATTTTCAAATGATAGAAACTCAGTGGGAAGACAACGCATGTTGGCACCACAAACCCAAACGCTCGAATCGGGCAGCCGGATTATTTAAAACATGCACAACCGTGCCGCGTGTGTGACTTTACGCACAGAAATTTACACATTCCTCGGAAGGAGAAGGAGCTAGATCCGTTAAACTGGATCAAGTGCATAAAATAGTGTGCATTTGCTCCATTCACAGTGCAAATTTTATTTGGCTCTGAAAATTGTACTTTTCAAGAAAACGAAAACATATTTTACACTGTACAATCGGTAGTGCCTGTTTATCGTGACACAACCAATTATCTTTCCCTGTCAGTGACGTGTTGTCCTGCAAACAGTTCTTATTATTTATCCCATAATGGGGTCCTCGGGACGGTAATAAAGGTATGTGTTAGGGCTATCACGTCTGCTTTCCGTATCACATAGTACCGCATTACATTTCTAGAAAAATAGACCGACTCATCCGCGCATGGCAGTGTCGGGTGGTTATGCTTTTCAACGTACTTCTGGTCTCTTCTTTGCTTAAAAACTATCGTTTGTTCTCTGCTTAAACAGAATATTCCAAAGAAATATTATGGGATATATACAAACCATCATTTACGTGTGTTTCTGGTTGACACTCAATGATTCTGCGCATTTGCCGTTCCATCTGTCTGCATGTATTGATGTTCATTCTGATAGTGGCGTTTTATTGTTGTATCTTGTCTCCACTTCTCTTTCTCTTTGTCTTGCGAACGGAATTCATATAGCCCGCTTTCCCGATCGCTTGTTTTCCTTAATCAATATGTTTAAACCAACTATTTTAGTCAATTGGCATTCTAATATTAAATTACATAATTCTCTTAGAAAACGAAAAAAAAAACCATGCCGCCCCTCCAATAAAAAAAACAAAAAACAAAAACAAAACAAAAGCGCAAAAAAAGACGCCCCCAAAAAACAAAAAAACAAAAAAAAAAAAAACAAAAACAAAAACAAAACAAAACAAAAAAACAAACAAAAAAATAACAAAAAAAAAAACAAAAAACAAAAACAACCCCCCCCCAAAAAAACAAAAACAAACCAACCCCCCCCCCCAAAAAAAAATAAAACAAAAGCGCAAAAATAATAGTTATAAAATAAAATAGAATAACCAGCAAAATCAGCACTACTTAGCTCAATGAGGAATCACGTTTGGTGAAAAACAAATATGGCTGAACTGGGCACCGGCTGTTCATGCAGCCCCATTGTTTGAATTTTTTGATACTTTCCTGTACTTTCGATTTCCACACAAACGCCAACCGAATTCTCTTCAGACTCGAGGAATGACTCTCGAATTTCTCTAAAGCAATTTCGTTCACCAAGTGGCCCTTCTGTTATTTCTTGATTGAAAAAATACTTTTAAATGACTTAAAGATCAGTAATTGTACATGTTAACATGACTGGCATATGGATAGTTTTCTCCCAAATTGCCAACTGGATCCTCTTCAAACTCTGTTTGGGTGCGGCTTTTGAGGTCTCTATCATGTTTGTTTACTAGGTCATGTTTCAGCCACTTACTGGTGTTTATAGTGACTTTATTTTTTATTTATTTTTTCTTGGGGTCAGGGGCATGCTAATCACTACAATGCATCATTTCTGAAATGGCTTGGCCAATTGATTTGAGAAAAACAAAACAAAACAGGAACATACCCGCGGGGTCTGTAGATCTTTATGTGTAGATATGGGTGACCTGACCGAAATGTTCAGGTCATAAGGTCAGTCTTATAGACAATATAGCATTTGGATGATAACTCACGACTGTTTGCGACTGGTCTTTGAAAATGGATATTTTAACGGCCCTTTTAAAACTAGGTTAGAATTTAATTTTGGACATTTTGATACAGTCTTCAAGGTCATGATGGTAATTTTGCGAATTTTAAAATAGGACTATTTTGGAACTATCTGAGCCAGCGCTTTGATATTACTCACGATGATGCATATCTCCAAGGGACAGGTTCAGATTGCAGATGTGTGACCTTAATGAGTTAAGTGACGATTTTATGCCCAACTTAAATTGCAGGGTCACGGGGCTACCTTGTGTTCATGGCTTTGGGACATTTCAGGAGCTATTTAAGACTTTTGCATTGCACATGATGATGGTCATCTTAAAGGCCATTATAAGGCTTCACATCAATATGTGACCCCGAGATAATTCCCAAGGTCATAGGGTCTTTTAACTCTTTCAGTGCCAGTGCGACTAAAGCCGAACTACTTAAAACGAACTGCTTTGAATTATAATAAGGGTGCTAGATTCATGTTCCTTGTAAAAAGGCCTTTCTTTCAAGTACCAGCATGTCTATAGTTGCATAATATATCATGGTAGGCCTATAGGTCGACAGCTTACCAGCATGTTTATAGTTACATAATATATAATAGTAGGCCTATAGGTGAACAGCTTTCCTCTGCTCGCTTTGGACGTAATCCGCCCAGAGCGCGCTGAGGAAGGCTGTTGACTCAGTTCAAAATGTGATACTTAAAGAGCTAAGTGACGTTTACTTTTTGCTTTGATAATTATGTCTGTGTGCCAACACAGACATATTGTTTTTCTAGGAATTCTTTCTTTCTTTCTTTCTTTCTTCCTTCCTTCTACACAGGCAGATTTGTCCGACATTTCATTTGGAAAAATATCACACGAAGAAACTCAAAATTTGGCATGATTATACTTCCATGCATGAAGTTTTGGGATTTTTGTAAAGAAGTTTAACAGTTTTGAAAATAATGCCGATTAGGGCCATTTGAAAATTTATATCTTGAATATCTCCAAAACTATTATAGGTACATGTAACCAATCCTACTTCAATTAATATGCTTGTAACACTGCACATTTTTGTAGTTTACATGCGAACTCTAAAGGTCAAAGGTCAAGGTCATTTGGACCTTTGGACGTTTCTTCTAGCCATGACTCAATCAATTTGTATCCAATTTTGATCATGTTGGGCTCACATTGTAGATATTGTAACACTGCACAGTTTTGAATTTCAAATGTGACCTCTAAAGGTCAAGGTCAATTGGACCTTCGAAATTTTCATGTAGCTGTGACTCAGTCACTTTCTATTCAATTTTGATAATGTTGGGCTCAAACCTTTGCTATTGTAACACTACATGTATTTGTAATCTACATGTGACCTCTAAAAGTCAAAGGTAAAGGTCATTTAGACCTTTGAAATTTTCTTTTATCCATAACTTGGTCAATTTTTATCTAATTTTGATCATGTTTAGGTCAAATTGTAGCTCTTGTAACACTGCCCATTTTCTAATGTACATGTGACCTCTAAAGGGCAAAGGTCAAGGTCATTTGGACCTTGAAATTTTCATCCAGTCATTACTCAGCCAGTTTCTATCCAATTTTAATCATTTAATTCTAATATTTTGGACCCAAATGGTCGATATTGCAACACTGCACATTTTTTGTAATTAACATATAACCTTTAAAGGTCAAAGGTCAAGGTCATTCAGCCCTTTGAAAGTTTCATCTGGCCATACCTTGGTCAATTTTCATCTAATTTGGTTCATGTTGGGCTTAAATTGTGGATATTGCAACTCTGTACATTTTTGTAATTTACTTGTGATCTGTAAAGGTCAAAGGTCAAGGTAATTTGGACTTTGACATTTTCATCCAGCCATAAGCTTAATGGAATGTGAAGTACCAAAGGACAAAAGTTGTAGCATTTAATATTTAGAACTTTTGAAGGCTTACAGACAGATTTGCTTTGAAGCAAATCTTCTTTTCTAGTTACACGCTGTTTGAACTAGGACTTGGATTTGTATGAAATGAAAGTTCTGTTTTTGACTATAACAGTGAACTTTGTTTCTGTGAGATTTTCAATTGTCAAGGTGGTTTCATATAAAAGCATCTATATATACATGTACCTTGGATTAGCTCCATTCGCTTCAAATTGTATTATGCTCAGTTTGTACTCTGTGAACCGTAGAATGGTCAGCTGGAGCGCAATCGCGCCCTCAGTGTACAATCAGGTATGAACAGTACATTTTTATTGTATCGTAAGGGAAAGGCAACCCATTTCTATGGAGACATAATAGGCCTACAAGGCTAGTAACAAAAGGGACTATTTATACAACAATAAAGAATATGTTATTTTTCACTCTTTCAGTGCCTTCGGTATACCATCAGGTATGAACAGTTAATCTATTATATTATGGAAGGAAGAAAAACCATTTCTAAACAGACATAACACAAGGCTAATAGCATGTGTGATCATTTGTACAATTAAAACATATGTTCTTCTTAACTCTTTCAGTGACAACTATTGTACTGAGTCAACAGCTTTCCTCGGCGCGCTTTGGATCCGTTGCGCACAAAGCGCGCCGAGGAAAGCTGTCGACCGGGACCATTATATTCTTTGAATTGTAGGCATGCTGATACTTGAATGAAAGGTCTTTTCACATGGAATTTGAATCTAGCTTCCTTATTATAATAATTATTGAGAGCAGACTAGCTTTGGTAGTTCAACTTTAGTAGCAGTTGGCATTGAAAAGAGTTAAAAGCCAAAAGGTACATCCAGACTTTTCGGGGGATAGTCCTTGTCAAAATGAAATGCAGGTCTATCCAGTAATGTCCCTGGATAGGTACATCGTACAGTACGTGCAGCAATGTTTTGCAATCGTTTGACTTTAAACCTAGCCCTGATATACCAGTACGTAATAAAGATAATTATTATTATAATCGGACTTCCTTATCATTTAATATTGAGTGGCTCCTTTAAATATGGCGTATTCACAATTACCTTGTGAAGTTTTTTACCATGCTTAAATCAAAGATCAAAGAAAAAAAAATCGTCGCCATTTTTTTTTTTTTTATAAAGGTGGGGTACTGAACATAGAGGTTTATTGTGTGCATGCGACTGCATGAAAGTAAATAACAGGCGTCATTGAAAAGTGTCAACTGCTCCCTATATCTCACGGTGTAATGGTAAAAAACGTCAAAATGAAAAACCAAGAGACACAATAGTAGCAAATTAAATCTTGTTTACATATCATTTAACAAAAACATTTTCTGTTTAACTTAGTCTCATTTTAATCCCCTTGTTGCTCCACTTTACTTGACACATCAAGGCTATTACTGATTAAAAAAATACATAACCACGTGATTACGAACAAAAATAAATGTAATGCAGCAACATTATGAAAGGCAAAAAGTGTCAATATTTTAAAACTACCAGTAACAAAAAAGAAACAAAATAATACGCATGGAAATTATACATAACTGAATAGCCATGTTGCGGCGTAGTCTATCTTCAACTCGTTCATTCATATTATTTTGAGGGTTTTTGTTTGTTTGTTTGTTTTTGACAATTTTGTAAAATCTTGAGCAAATAATGGAGCATGTCGCCTGCAGGTGGCACCACAGGTAAGTAACCCTGACATCCACCTGGTCCATGTGGAGACATTTGGCGGGTAAACAAAACCTGCTTCATTCATTGGTCGAAAATGTTATTTGAAACAGGAAGCAGGTGCTGCCATCTAGCAGAATAGTGTATCTGACATGCCCTATCTGCTCGATACAGATATATATCATATATGGTCAAGCAGCCATGCAAATTAAAGTTTGATTAAACATACAGACCCTCATGGTAAAAAAGTGTAAACGAGCGATGCCTTGGGGTGAGGTTCCACTAACATTATTATACAGATTATTATCAAGCGAACAATAAAATACCTTTATCAGTGACCTTTGTCATAATAAAGTGTGTGCGGGGGAAACACCAGGCATACATGGTAAGTCATATTTAAATTACATATAGCCATACTCTTTACTCGCAAGATTCCTTACAAATCATTTCTTCTGAAAAACGACAAAATTCCTTTAACTCTCTCACTGCCAATCGGGACGAAAGCCGACTTTTTGTCCAAGTTGAAGCGCACCGACTGTGACCATAACCGAGCAGAAACCACAAGAATGCTGTTGACAAAATTTGATACTGAAACAACTGAAAAACACATGCTTTGCCCCCCACCTAGTTAAATATGATTAGGACTGAGACAAGATTTTATTCCCCAGTGCGCTCTGGGCGCGCAAAGTGTGCAACCGCGTTTATTACTTTTGACTCTTACAGAAGGAACATATTAATCTGATAGACTTCCTTTCTTGTTTAATTAAAAAAACCTTTTTAATGAAAGCATATCAAGGAACAAAGACAAAATCAGACGACGTCAGATGTGAATCGGTGAACGTCTACGTTTGTAAATTAAACTTCTCATCAATAACGAATTCAGATATTAACCATTTAATCGCTAGTTTGTAATCTGAGTTAACATATGTTGACGTAAGATTATTAACGTAGTACCATAAGCATGTTTACATGACAGGTCTTTTTATGATGAACTCAGTCTGAAATTATAAAATGTGCAGGATCTTTCTCATGACACACGGGCAGAGGTTTAATGAATATTGACCATAGCATCAGTCACGTGTTCATGGCGTATCAGTATAGTATCTTGTAATTTCTAATCATCTGGTCAGAACATTAAAATATCATCTCGTAAAATCTCCCATTTTGTGTTTCTGATCATCTTGTAAGAAATTAAAAATGTTACTGTCATAAATGTTCAATTAGCGGATCAGGGACTAATCAGGTATCAATAAAATCTCACAGTGTAAATTATTAATCAGATGATAAGAGTTTACCACCTGTCAATTAGCGAGAGATTGACATGTTGTGGAGAAGAAGAAAATATTGCAGCTTTTGGGTTGGAGTCGGGGGGGGGGGGCGGGCGGGGGACACTGATACCAGACCAACATTTACAGATTCTTATATAAAATAATATATAGGTATAAAGCAGGCTTGATATCGTATTTAAGGGCGTGGTACACTTTACGAATCACGTACAAATGTTTCCTTTATGTCTATGGTTACCATCTAATATCCTAAAAAGCATATATTTTCTGAAAAAAACAACAACATAACACTTAGTTTGATTCTGGCACTGAATATAAAATTTTAGTATCGCTATCGGTGTAATTAAGTTTCAATTAAACTCTTTAATTTTGCATTAACTATAAAATTGCATTTTGAAAAATACAAATCAGATTTAGTTTATGGTGTCAAATAAAAGACACATAGCGATCTCTAAAACCGTATTTTAAAATTTTTGAAAAGGGCTTAGTTCTCGTTTTTTGTTGTGTAAATTTTTTGGCAAAAAATCTAATTTTAATTTTAGTTTAACATCTTCTAATTTTTTAACTAAAACCCTTATCCAAAATATAGAATAATGTTTTGCTGCTAGGAGTGTACTGTTTCATTTCCCGCAAGAAAAGAATGTTTCCCATTTTTGTTTCTTGTGCTATTTTTTCCCGCAAAACCCGGCAAAAATAAACTTTTTTAATTAAGCAATTAAAATTGAATTTCTTAACACTTGCAGAGATTTCATTATTTTTAATAGCTTAACCCAAATATATGCTTTTGGAAAATGTATAGTTAATATGATTTTAAGTGAGAAGTCTAGTGTATATAAGGACACGTTAAGAGCAAAGTCGTGTTTTCTGCGTAAAGTGTTGTAAAAGTGTACCACGCCCACAAGTATTTTCAATCACTGTTTGTGGAACTGGCTAGCGTGAATAAGTTTGCTTTCGCAATAATCGAGACTTGATCCACACACTTCAGAAAAGAGCCCCAGTGTTCCAGTACAGCTCCCGTCCTGGTTCCGGGAAAAGCAACAATTTGAAAGAAGGACGGTGTGGTGAGCCACAAAATGTAAACAGTCTCCCCAGGGGCGGCTTTTTATGTAAACTTGACGGAAAATTTAAACGTCTCCGCTTTGAGTCAGGTTGAACAAATCAAAACTGGAGCACAGAGTGTAGCAGGCAGACTTTTTGTTCATGCTGTCGCATACATCAGGATCTCTTCGAATTAAGATCAAATGAACAAAGTTTTATGAGAAGATATGTGCGAAGTCTGAGGTTTAGGCCTACCTGTAAACTGAATGTATGTCAGTTTCGACTAAAATTAGCGTGTCACACATCGGGCATTTGACAAAATTGATTGCCAAAGCACCAAAGCTATCAGGTGCCTCCTAGCGTCCATTGCATATTTCGTCGTGGTTCAAGATACCCCGTATAACTAGTATGTCACGCAGCGGCCTCGCCAATTATACCTTTATGCCTTGCCATTGGTCCATCGTGACGGTATTTGGACTGCAGGTTTGTATCCAGGTACATGCAACCGGCGATTCACCCACACGTTAACGCACACTGTAAATGCCATTATTTTTCGTTGTTTACACTTTGTGGCTCGGCAGGAGTGCTATCGACTCTTCACCAGATTCCGCCTGTGATCTTTAAACATCAAATTGAACGAAGGGCTATGAATGGAGCGCGATAATTTAGTCAAATAAATTTTTACGTGCCTAGGACCGACAATATGCTGTCGACAAATTTTGCAGAGAATCGGAGGTTTTATGTTCGATATACTCGTTCTGTTGTTGTTGTTGATTTTCAACATGAACATCTGGCGATCTTCAGCAATTTCCTACGCTTAACCCTTTTCCTTTTTGTACCAAAACGAGGTCAACAGCTGGTGTGCATCTCGCGGCGTGGGTAGCCGTTCACCGTGGGTTTGATGATATTCTTGTGTTATTCTCTATTTATAAGGGAGTGAAGTTAAAACATCAAACTTGGCGACATTTGGATTTTTCAGGCGTCTTTTGCCAGTCCTGTGGTGACCAGGTTAAATCTTGGGCGGAGGACACTTCATAAATGCAACAACATGTAACCTACTTGTAGTCCTATTGATGTGAGATCCGAAAACAATGCACCTGTGACAGACTTCCTTCAATATGAAAATGCCTGAGCCGATACCGTATGGCAAATGAATATTTGTGAACGCACGTCAATCATCGGTAACGAAACAGCACATCAGTTCAAAATTAATAATCTTGGAGAGTCAGGCAAAGTGCCACATACATCTTTCTTGTTAACCATCTGTCAGATCAGTTTGCTGACCGTAGCATTGGCAAGAATTATCTCGCCCGTGTGTCCGATATAAATGAACTGAAGCTCGGTTGCCACAGGAGAATACCTGTGTGATACTAAAGCAACTATGTCACGGAAGAAAAAATAAAATACAACAGTCAATGATGATGATGATGATAATGATGATGATAATATTATTATTATTACTACTATTATTATTATTATTATTATTATTATTATTATTATTATTATTATTATTATGGATTGGCTGAATCAATGACTTTCTTCAGCGCGGTTTGGGTCATCATGAAAGCTGTCAATCTTGTTGAGTAGACATAATAATAATAATAATAATAATAATAATAATAATAATAATAATAATAATAATAATAATAATAATAATAATAATAATAATAATAATAATAATAATATAATTATTAGGAAAACTTCCCCTTTACAGCGGGGGCACCAACGGAACCGGGGAAATTCCATGATGCTTCCAAGATATACACAAATAATCAGGCATCCTTATTATCAATCAAATAATTGTTTTATGTTGAAATAAGTATAGTAACTATAATAGTACAAGTAATAATTTATGTCCTCCGCACCAAAACTAGAGATAAACCACTCATTGGGACAAAACTCTAGAAAGCGTAAGGACATGTACGCCATACCTATTTGAATGAATGGCCGCTTCATAAAGAATATGAATCTCCGTATCGTTAAAGCAATTTAGAGCACATCAACTTCAGTCAAAGTCGGCAATTAATGAGTTACATCTTTACTGGTAATGTTTGTCATGCGAGTGAGGCATCCCTCTGTGACCTGGCTGCTAAATGCCAAAGCACGGCAGGTAAAGTTTTTGACCTGGGACATATTGTGACAAGCTTCTCGTCGCACACCTTAATCAAAACTCGTGACGAAATCACAGCTTCAGAACACAGCGTCAGAAACGTTGTGGTCGTTTTCGACGGATTTGTCCGGGGAAAGGTTAAGTCTTACTAATGTCGCTTTGCATAATGTTCAATATTGCTCCGCTGCACAGATTGACTTTCCAAAGCTTATTACACATCTATCTTTGTTTGACGTTTGTGTTTTTGTTCCTCGTTAATGTTTCAATCCCCTCCCGCTCAAAAGTACCCGGATGTATATTATCGTCTGCCTGGACGTTTTTGCTTAAATTTCTCGTTAATAGAAAGCATTTTTGCTGAAAGTTGTTTGTACGGTCATTCATGATGGCACGCCCTATGTGAGTAGCTTTTCTTTGCGCGTGTTGGGCGCATTACTGCTAACACGGGCCAAGGAAAATGGTTGACTGAGTCGTGCTCCGACCAGGAATGTGAACAGATTGTTTAATATCCTTACGCTTTCTAGAGTTTTGTTCCAATGGGTGGTTTATCTCCAGTTTTGGTGCGGAGGACACGAATTATGACTTATATACAAGTTCCTCCGGCTATGCCCAGGTAACAAATTAAATTGACGTCAAAAGAGGTAATGTGTAAAAGGGGAAAGAACATACATTTTCAACATGTTTCAAAAAATGTCCAAGTTACCCAGGACCTAACAAAAATAAATGTGTGGTTCCGGTAACCTAACAGACCCTACTAAAGAGGCCCAACCCTAAAATAAATGGAACAAAAAAAAAAGTGCTTTTAAGCTGCCCTTCTTTAATAAATACTGGTCGACCCAGGCAAGTGCTTCAAACTCAGTCAAAGACCCAAGTGGCTCAAAAAGTCTGTAATTATTTTCAGTGGCCCAAATGTGACCTGCACGGCCCAAAGGGCCGAGGCATGCTAGGAGGGTCTGGGGGCATTCCCGCTCCCCGCCCCCCTTAAGAAAAATTTTGAATTTGAGAATGCAAAATGGTTTACCTGGGGACTTTCGAGTATCTTGCCTTCACATGGTTGACGAAATCACAACATTTTAGTCATTATTGTGCGGATTTGGCTACTTTCCCTCAGATTGTACAAAAATCTGATGAAAATTAGCTAAAATTGGCAAAATAAAATGAAATGAAATGAAATGAAATGAAATAAAATAAAAAAATAAACAAAAAAATAAAAAACAAAACATTGCCATGTTATCAATTAAGATAAGACAAATTTAGCATTCATACATGTCAGGCTTTAGAGAACTTTTGCACACAAAAATGTTTATTAATTCGGGGAAAATTAACAGATAAATTATCCCGCAATTAGTAAGTTGTGTATTTTCTCTACAAAAGCAAGAAGAAAAAATACTTTAAGATAATCATTAGGCTTGAATGTTCTTAACTTTTATCACTGAATGTTGATTGATAATATTTTATGCACACATATGCCAAGATGGTGCAATGTAATAGCTGAAAGCACACCAAACTATGCTGCATGAAATGGGAGTACCAAATGCCTAGGAAATCTTGCCTTGGCTTATTTCCATGGTGGACTACAACATGAAAATAGCAGAAATGCAAGTATGAACTCGGAAAAATATTAAGTCGCTTTGCACAGGTTTGTAGCTGAAATGCTTTAATTATTTATGAATTAAAAGATTGATCTAAATTTTCAATAAATTAATATATAAATAAATATAAACACCAAAGGCGTAATTTTTATAACTCCAGGGACCTGCTATATATATAAATTGCAGGTCCCTGATAACACTAAGATACTGAAAGCGGTCCCTCTCCAGAACTTTAATCTCATGCACAAGAATGATGTCACTTTATTTTTGAAAATGTTCTTACATTCACTCTTTGATATACCCTAGCAGGTTCTGCATGGGAATAGGTATAACCATGGTACTTTAGTACCTGCTATTACCGACCCCAGTTCACACCTGGTCAAAACGACCAGATTTCCTTGGCACAGGCGCTTTTGCAATGTTAAATGACCTGACGCGCAAGACCACGGTGCTGTCCAATTGCAGCAGCAAATTTACATTCCTTGGATCATTTTCTCAATAAACTTCTTCACATGAGAAACACCTATTTTGGCTAAATTGTGTAGTATTTTTCAAGAAATGTGATGCAAAATTTTGCTACAATGCTCCAGTTGGACAACCTTGGACCAGCTGCAACACGCAACCGACCAGCAAAATCACCCCCACAAACAACCACCCTTAAAAAAACGGTCGTTCAAAGCAACCGTTTGAAGAGGTAGCGTCCAAAATATATGTGTGATTAGTGTTAAAGGAAGGTTAATTTGTCGAATGAATGTAATATACAATATGAAGTGGGACTTTTCCAGAGTGAGCATTACCTGAAAATGTAAATTCAACGACAAACAGTGACCAGTTGTAGGCCCCAGAAATAGTATTTTGTATAAGACATAGAAGTCGCCCTGAGGCAATGAAATAAGGGCCAGGAATAGGCTGAGTGACAAGCGCCCCACTGCGTCAAGGACGGAACTCAATGGAGGCGGTTGCCCCGATAGTGGATACAGGTCCGAAAGTGCTGGCAAGTTTTTAAATAAGTGGTAACTATAGATTTATCTTAACATGCACAGAGTATTTATTTAACAAAAGGATGATTGATTACTTGTATATATCTTGGACGCATCATGGAATTATCCCGTTCCGTTGGTGACCGCACTGTAACGGGTAAGTTCTGCTAATAAGTTATTATTATTATTATCATCATTATCATCATCATCATAATCATCATTATCATTATTATTATTGTTATTATTATTATTATTATTATTATTATTATTATTATTATTATTATTATTATTATTATTATTATTATTATTATTATCATTATTATTATTAAAGTGTGGTTCGGGTACCGGTCCTGTCTCTGTGTTAGAATCGGGTACCCGGTTCAGTTTCTTAGAACTGGGTATCACAAAATGATACAGTGTAATTAAGTATATTTGATAAAGTATTATTATTATTATAGCGTACATGAATTTTCTGTACGACCTTAGCGTTTCGTCTTTTATCGTATCAAAATCCACAGTTAAACTTATTCAGACATCAGTTTGGCCAAGAAAGGGTCCAAATTGTACCTGGGTACGTCAAAAATGTGTGTATAATTTCAGCCAAACTTATGCAAGTAACGATATGGTATTACTTATGCCTATACCGTAGATTCACTTCACACAATGATTAGCTAAAGAATATTGATTTCATATTTTATTGCCTGGCGGAATCTTCTAATGTAAAAGTGTGTAAACTTTTAATATCGAAGTAAATGATCTCATATTGTAGCCAGCGTGATCCATTTTTCGCGGAGTGATGCCAACAGGTTTCTGGATATTTAATAAGCGCACAAAAGTGGTAACGTTGGGAACACACCTGTGCGTCACACAGAGGCCATACCCCAACCTTGTGTTGCTTACAAATTGCCAGAGAGAGAGAGAGAAGAGGAATTTCATCAACTGTCAATAAAGTGGGAATATCGTAATATTCCAGATTTATTTTGTATCGCTGCCCTGTTGTACAAATTAGCGACGATATTGCGTTAGACGATGTTGGCCTATGATATATTATGATATAATCATGGGACACGAGAACTGGACTTTTATAAACTGATTTACGAAGCCGGCTTGGATTGATTAAGGGAGGTGGTGTAAGGCAATGTGAAATCGATTTTTTTTAATGCTTTTGTTCACTTTGTGATTTGGCAGACGTATATGTGGTCTATCATGTGTCCAAAGTTAGTAATTCTAACCCCAATACAATATGAAGAAATCAGCAAAATACTTTCAATGTTAACATGGTTATCAATGGACCGTGTCCAACTTTGGACCGTGTCCAACTTTGGACCGTGATTACTGACAATAGATATCTGCTCCAAAATGTCCGTTTTACAAAAAGTTCTCTGATCTTAATCAAAGAAAAGCTGATTTACTGTAAAATTTCTCTAAAGCCAAATCGTATCAGAGATTATAAAAAAAAGGATCAGTTCTTTTTAGATGCGTATTGAAAATGAAGAGTCCCGCAAACTTTACCAATTTTACAAAAACAACCATTTTCCAGTTTTTTTGTGTCACTATTGTAAACAAACAGATGCAGTTACGACAAATGCCTGATACGTGTTTCCAGATACATGAGTTGAGATTATAATAACACAAATTTGACCAATTCATCATTAATATTTTTTCGAAAAAAATCTTAAGTATCACGAAAACACATTTTTACCTAGAACGCTTGTGTTTGTACAACAACTTTGAATTTTGAGCTCGATCTTTAGTGCAGACAGAATCTGCAGAACTTGCTGTCAATTGAGTAGATTATTATGTCAGACATGCATCTTTCTGTGACATTTGGTCTGAAAGTGAAGTCACTTTTCCAGGTTGAACATTACATTCAAACCAATAGGGCAAGCTGAAATATTAAATTATGATATGAACTGCAGGCGAGTACAAACCCTTATCGGGGAACGATTTCAACCGATTTTAGAAGCAGTTCTTTGAGCGTGATTTGAATATGATTTTACTGCTCCTACTCTCACTGTTTTCTTTTCTTGTCTTTTTTCCCCCTAGAAATTAGACAATTTTACCTTACCGAGTGAATCATTGGCAATTTTCATTGCATTTGGGCCCGACCACACTATCTTCGGAATATTTGATCGAACAGGACTGAAAAAATTCTACATCGGCCCTGCCGCCGCGTTTTTGTTTCTGCAATTCCTCGTGGAGACTATAATGAGCTTATGGAACTTATCATCATAATCGTCCGCGAGAATATATGCTCGTAAAGGCATATCGTTGGTGACACCGTGGATCCCTTAGCTTGAAACACCATCGAGCGAGAATGCTTGTGAGCGCCCAGTTTTAGTCATACGATACGGCTCCTCGAACGATGAACTGTATTGACTTGAACGCCTTAATCGCGACCGAGTCAGCGTCGTAAATGACAACAGCCGGCTTCTTATGGCGTCTCATGTGAACAAGGTCAGCAAAACCATATATTGGGCTAATTAAGGGTTCTCATTTATCTGAACACAAATTGGTTGTCTTGCAATGCACCCGCACAGAACGGTATAGTCGCGGTCGTCCTCAAGCTCATATTCTTCTTGCTGTATTGCTGCTATCTTTTCATGTGTGTCGCAATACACATCCATCTCCCTACCCCGTCAGTCACTTGAATATGGCTGACAAGGGTGTTCTTTTCTGATAGACCCTGGTAGGACAATCGACTTGTCGTTGCGCATATTCATGTATCATTGTCTACAAGTGGTGCTATTTTTATCCGCGAAGGTGGACCTTTCCAACTAAGCTTTTGTGAATCCTGGACGACCTTTTTCCCGACAAGGCAGCTAAATCTTTCACATGATTACATTCTTCCCCATTATATCGACTAAGCAGCGAATTCAGCTTTGTAGTCAGTAGGTTTCTCCGCAAACCCGCAAACAACGCCATATGCAGTCTGCTTTGTCTTGTTTTTATAAAGTTGGATGGAAAGTGTGAGAGAAGCCCATCGGATTTTGGTGTTGGGAACCAGTCGGTAAAAGTTGTTGACTCCTTGTTGTTAAACAATCGCGTAAGGGTTAACGCGTGTGACGCTGTCAAGTTCAAGGAATCCTGCGGTAGCAACCACATAACCTCCAATTATGCTCAGACTCCCGCCAGTCCATTCCCATTGTTATAAGCGTACTTCTCTTCTTTGAAAAGTCCTTTTTCTGAAGGACTCCAATGGACTCTCTCTATCTCTCCCTCTTTTCTATGGAAGACTCCGCTGGAGAGCTTGTGACCCCCTGAAGCATTAAGGTAGAATCAGTAAGTTTTCTACCCAAATTTCTCACGCTTTAATGAAGAAAACTTATTCTATTGACAAGTTGATATAACCGGAAAAAGCACAAAATCACTGAATCTCCAGTCCAACGCTTCAATTGCTTGGTCACGGACAGTGCGAACTGAACCGAGCTAGGGTAACACTCATTTTGTGCATTGAAAAAACTGTTAATCATCCACACTCTTTGAACGAAGATGCTAATTAGTTAAGGATAAAAATGTTCAAGACTTTCATTATGAGTTTATTCAAAATGCACATACATGTCAACGAAATAGAGCAGAAAAGTGTCTCAAGTGTTACCCTACTTACAGTCTATTTTTTTTACACTTAGTTGAATTTTGAACTTAGTTTTGTGTTATGAATACAGTCAATGGACCATATATTCTATGTAAATACAGCCATGCTAGTACTTGAATGAACCATCTTTTTGCAAGGAAAATGAATTCAGCATCCTTATTGTAATTCATGGCAGTTCATTTTAAGCGGCTCGACTAAAGTAGCAGTTGGCACTGAAAAGGTTAAATAAGTGCATTTGGTATTGAATCAGTGGCTGAAAAAAATCAGATTTGAGCGAATGTTCAGTGAATGAATTATGATTATGCAAAGAAATAAAATAGATCAATAAATAACAAATATGTAAATTAATAGGTAAGTTTATTTGTCAATGATTAAAAATTTGTCTAAGCTTGAATGGCCCTATAGTACAATAAAAACTAAAACATTGTATTCTTCAGACACAGGGACAGCCGCAGCTACATATAGATACACAAAACGCAAGATATTACGCGATATGTTACCGACACATAATGTACATCTGTATAGCATAAATTTCTTCAAATAAGCGAAACGTGTATAGTGAACGTATTTACATATAACAGAGCATTGACAATAAAACTGAATCTCCCTACAGTACAACAAATCCTAGTACATTCGGTTCTCCAGGCACGGAAACAGCCATAGTTCATACAGTGGTACCTGCTGTATGTGACCACCCCTTCTGTCAAGAAAGTGGCCACATACAACAGGTGACCTGTCACCAAAGGTATTTTTTTCAAACTAATTGACTTTTATGTCCGAGCCTAGTGACCACAAAAAATAATGCGGCTGTTGAGGACAGTGGTTGCATACAGCAGGTACCACTGTATATGTAAAACGCAATACATCACGCCATATGTTACCCATTCATAATGTACATCTGTATGGCATAAATTTCTTCAAATATACGGAACACCTGTATAGCATACGTATTCAGATATAACAAAGCATTTAAAATTATATCATAACATTATGTTTAAGTTGCCATACTTGAACTTAAAAGCCATTAAAGTATAAAACTGCGCTTGTGACATTTGACTTTATGGTTTACTGACTGTTGACTGAGGGTCCAGGGAAAGTGAAAAAGAGAAAAAATGCCTTAAAGACAAAACGTCTGCTTTCATCAATATATTTTTGGACTGCATAAAACATTTGTGTATTCGAGATATCTGATAAATCCTCACCACCAAAAAAAAAAAAAAAAAAGAAACATATCTGGCAACCTGTATAATAAAGGCTGGGATGACCACCAGGAGCCAGAAAAGGAATAGTACAACCATGAAATTTCTTTCTTAAAGGTGAATACCTTGGGCGAAAGTAAAACAAATGATTTAAATCTTCAAAGGGATTGGAGCAGGAGCAGGTAAGACATAAAATATAATTTACTTTGAAGAGGTCTGAGTTCAAATTTGAGAACCCTAAACGCGTCTGGCGAATGTTGGGACAGCGAAGACCATAGGGAAAGTGATCAGGCGCAATCCCCAAGGTCAGCAGAATACCTTTCCTATTGGCTTTAAAAATTTGGAGGGAAATAGAGTCTCCAATATCAGCCGGAAGATTAGTTCAAAGTTTAATCGTATTGGGCAGGAAAAAGTTCACAAACGTTGAGTCTCGCATTTGAAGGGGCGTATTGAGTTGGAATGGCATAGTACGGGTACAGGCTCCGAAACATGTTCTGAGTAGTTACCCGCTAAAGACCATTTAATTTATTTGGGCTAATACAGCCTATGTCAAAATTCTACAAAATAACGTGGAATATGGACAATAGTACTTCCATATGTATATAGGTTAGACAGTGACAGGTTAGCTTATGGAGAGTAAAGAGCTCGGACTGCGGATTAGGGTAATGACTACTAGGATGTGACTCTGGACAAAAAGACACAAATAAAACAGTGTCCTACCCCTATTCCGGGATAGCAGAAAGCTGGGTGACTATAAGGGAACAAGATTATGAACTATTTTATGAAACAGAGTCTATTTAAAGTACTTACGTATTCACCCAAGTTCCTGCAGGAGTTTGACAGAAGTGTGCACCGGCATATTTTTTGTCTGCCTCATACTGTATAGAATATTTTAGGTCAAAGAGGCTTTCACGAAAAATTGTCATAAAAGGATACAGTCTTGGATGGGTCTTACCATGACGAAATAAGGTTTCAGTTTTGCGGGAGAGTTTGTACAGTGGTATCTGATCTAAGGGTCACCTTTCATGAAAGACCACATTTTTTTTAGACCGGCTTCCAGACACAGGGCTCTCGTTTCTTTGTTGATTTACCTGCAACTGAAGATCAGCTTCCATTTGTGACCACTTTTGTTTGACATTAAGGGCGGTTTAGAGATAGCAGGTACCTCTGTATTTAAATCTGCGCAGAAGGGTAATACCCTGGCTCTATCGACAACACGTGTTCTATGGCCATGCCAGGTTAGATTACTGCCAAGGTTATGCCAAGTTGTGTGGCTATCAGCCTCAGGAATAGCTGATTGACCATGATAAGCAGAGAGATGATGTGGATCGAGCAATTTGGCAGGAAAGACAACTTGTAAAGATTTGACAGCATTAAATGAGACACGACTGATTATTCCCCAGTGCTTCATGTTAGAGGGATTGGTACTCAAATGATGAGGTGAATCTTGGATTTTGTGCAATTTCAGGTGAGCTGGTTTCATCAGCAAAATATATTACATCACAGGTGAGGTTGTCCAAGAGATTATTTACATAAATTAAAAATAACAGTGGGCCCAATATTGATCCCTGGGATATGCCAGCTTCGATTGGTTGCTGAGAACTCATAGTTTGGGTCATGAATTACCACGCGTTGAAGACGGTTGGATAGACATCTTTCAATCCATGCTGCGTGTGTCTGAGGTGTCCAGTTGAAGCTGACATCACGTAGACTTGTCTCTGTTCGAAGTGGTAACTTGGGCAGGGATGGTGCATCCGTTTCCGATGAATATTTTACATATTCTGTTACACAAGCTTATCGTTATTCATGATAGGCAGTTTGGGTTGGTAGACTTTACCCCCTAGAACAGACTTAGATAAGCTCCACCAATGCTTGGAGTGAATGTGCTTTTTTCGTGTGGTCGGCGTAATTATGAACGCATAGACAGTTTAATTAAATTAGGAACTCTGTTGTTTTGTTGTAAAACTGATAGAATCTGTCAATCTCGCTGTAAATACCATAGGTATATGGACAAAGATTATTGGACACTCTGTTAAAGTGATCCCATGCTCGGTTCCTATAGCAATTATGTTTCTTCTACTTCTGATGCTGTCCAGTGTTTGTCCCCTGGCCAGATTGTAACTTCCTTAAAGGGAATGAATTCTTAAGCAGTGTTTAAGAGAAGATTGGACCAGTAGGATACGATATCGTCCACCGCGAAGAATACTTCATCACTAGTGTCCCATGAGGCCTTGAAAAGAGCACTGTTGGGGTCAGGAAAAATAGCTTTTTGGAAGTCTCGTACTGACATTTTCAAAGTTGTGTCCTTGTATTCTGAGAGTGATAAGGAACAATACCACAGAATTAATCATCTGAATTTGAGATAGGACCAAGAGTGCTGCAGCCTGGGACGAGTCCACGTGAAGAAGTCACCATTAAATCTAATAGACCATTCCAGTATTCCCTAATTCTGTTGGGTACGGCCATTATTTGAATAAAAAAGTTGTGTTCGGATCCGAGGTCAACGAGGGACAGACCAAGATCGCTTTGGCAGTGAGAGGAGTTCCAATTCTCGCACTTGTACCAGGAGCTATGCGGATGTAAGGGTTATTTCAATCGCTGTATTAACGGAAGTAGCCAAACAATCAAGCAAACCATCGCGGATTTCTGCAAGTTGAGCATGAGGTCGATAATAATTTTCAATTAACACCTTGCTACGGTGAGTGGATATTTCTATCCCAGCGCATTCACTGTCGCGATTTTTAAGGTAAGAACATCTCAGACACGGAAAAGATGAGGTGAATGTAAGTTACATCAACTGCGCCGCCTGTGCCTAGCAGACAACCTCTACAAAAGGGCAAGTTTGAAACTGTCGATGAAAAGAAGCCGGTGAAGGTAGCTTTCGTCAAGCCACGTGTCAGGCAGAGTGACTATATGAATATTTTCAGACCGGGCCAGTTTTTTTTTTTTTAAATTTAAACAAGTTTCACTGTACTTTCTTTAGCTTTGCCGACCACAGCTCGCCGCGCTAATGTGGTCACTCATATTTGTCGATCCGTCTGTAAACTTTTTGCTTGTGAGAGCGATACAGTCCACAGTTTTTAAGATAGCCCCATTTAGTTAAGCACATATAGCTTTTAGGATTTATAAAGTGTATAAACATCCATGTCGACGTCAAAGTTGGTGATGTCATCTATAATATTAAGTAATATAAGGGTCAGAATGTGAAAATTTTGTAACCAATCCAGCATCCTTATTTTCTTATGGATCTACATGAGATTTAGTGGGATTGTCGAAGCTGTAAAAATATCACTTGCATATGATACTAGTAGCTCCACCTATAAGTTGATGAAAATTATGATATAGAATATCTTGAAAGATAAAAAGTTCCATATCAAGAAAAATAATTGAATTAGATGCGCCAAATTTATAGGATATACAGATCATGTCCGATGCTAATATGATATATAAGATCAAAGACATTGACCTATTTTGTTAGGTGACTAGACCTGTTAAAGTTGAAAGAAATGATTTGGTAATGGCACAGTGTAGACTGCACATCAACGGCAAAGAGAATTGAGCCTCCAGATCAAAATTGCACTTGAGTACATTGTATATAGAGCTCTACTTGGTGACCTACCTTTTGGGGCATCATGAACCTATGATTGTGTGACCTTGACCCATTTCTAAAGACATTAAGCACTTAAGAAAAAGACATTTTATTCAATATCTTGATATTACAAAATACAGCGAATGCTGCCAAATGTACCACAATTATGTATTATGCGAAAGTTTGATACTGCATAATATGGATGGTCTTGAATAAGTTTCAAGTTCGTGAAACGAATACATTTCAGGAAATGATTTTTGGTGATGGTGGCCAGCACAGCATTAGGTCCATGGGCCTCTTGTTTTGCTTTTGCTTTTTGCTTTGAACATTTGAATGAAAGAATTTGATTAGACAATTAGATACTCCTCTTGAGGGACCAGGATTCAATTTAATATCCACGGTAAATAAGAAGAAATTGTAAGTACCTTTAAAATATACAGGAAGCAGAGGAAAACGTATGGAACAAGAAGCATGTTTGTAAGGGACAGCGCAAGTTAGTAATAGGAAACGGTAATGTGATGGTCAAGAGTGGGACAATACTGAAAGGTTTTAAGGGATATTATATATGTATATATATCCCGGAAAATACCATTGGCTATTCTGTAATGATCAACGTCGATACCCATTGATCAGGATGAAAGAGAATAAAGAAGGACCATTAAAGACGGCAAACACATGCTACTGTGGTAGCAATGAATAAAATGTGAAGGAAGCTTTAGAGTCCAACAAAATCAAGAGTTAGGATTCAGCATCACAAATATGATATGCTATTAGCGTGTGGAAGCAGCGCTTAATCAGGGATTTAAGGACAGCTGACCTTCACACGTGAAGTGACGTGTCATAGTAACGTGGCAAACAACATTGAAAGACAATAAAAGCGAGCAGTAATGAGAAAAAAAAGGAAGTAATAATATGTTTCAAGATAAGTTGGGTGTGACCACACATAATGGGGGGATATATGTGTTAGCTAAACGAGCAGTTTAGAACAAACTTGAAAGCTGGGTTTATGTAAAATGAATAAATTCCCGGATTTCTTTGTTGGTTTAAATAATGATGATAGTGATCATGATCATAATAATAATAACAAGGGCATGCTCGGCCATACTCTATTTGAAGCTCTTCCAACTGTAAATTAATAGGTCACTCCACAAAACCAATACAAATATATTAACGAAAAATAAATATATCGGGTGATACATAAAGTACAAGTAAATGGATGAATGAGCAATGATAAAAGAATAAATTAATATGGATGAACAATAAAGATATATCATGGGACCAGAGGCACCCAATACAAAGCATTGACTAATGGGTCCATCTTTGCACACGCACGGGTCCTGTGACCTTGAAAATTAGGTCAATGTCAACAAAGTGTAATCGAGTCAGGAAATTGTGTCAAGGTACAAATGACGAAAATTCGTCTTTCAGTAAATTTTGAAATATCGTGTTCGCAAACAAAAGGCGGACGGACTGACGGACAACCCGAAATGAAATGCCCGTCTATATGAATGTCAATAACCAAAGAGTGAGGGAAGAGTGGAACCAAGGAGGGGAGACCCTCCTTGGTGGAACAAACCACAAAAGAAAAGGGAAAGTCAGAAAGCCATATGTTTTGATAAACAACAAAATAAGTCCAATACTTGTATCATTCCTTGCTAGATGACAATGTGTGTATACATCTTTCTTTCATCGATTGACAATTATCGTCTGTCATGTGTGTGGTTCTGTGCTTCATTTGAGTGAACCACATGATATATCAAGAATATATGTTTCTACCATATTACCGGAAAGCTGCGACATCGATTTAGAAACACCAGGATACCACACGCGGTATTTTTCCCCATGGAAATGATCACACGAGCAGCACATTTGAGTATAATTATGTGCGCTTGTGATCAATACATACATGAAGGTATCAGTTTTCGCTAAGTGTTTATCCTAGCCATAGAACATGATTCAATAACATTCCCACCAGTGGCATATTCTACAATGATTTCAGTAAAACCACTGCTTATTTTGTCATGTGAACTACGCGCGGAAGCGAGATTTTTAGACATTTGTTTTGTTGCTTTACTTTTTACAAAAATTTAAAATCGATGGACCCAGCGGGATTGGAACCATGGACGGCTCTGAACAAGTGTGTCGCTTGAACGACCTTTCTTATCCATTACACCATTTGGGTCCTTTGGAACTGAATGACCCTCTCCTTTTTTTGTGTGTTGGTCGAACCGCTGGTGCGTGCCAGGGGAAGTTATTATGCAAGGATTGCATCGGAGGTTGGAAGTTATTGTTCTATGTGATTTCATTGAGCTATTATACAGATAATAGCTCCATGGCGATTTTAAAAAAAGTATGGAAGAACATGAAGCTCAAAATACGAGCGCACGTTACTGTTAGTAATTCGCGTATAACCTCTTATGTTTTTAAGGAAACACTACTTCTAGTCGGGGGTACTTGTGTCCCTGTAAATAAGAAATCATTCAGACACAAGAAGTCACTCCCACTTGTAGTTACTGCTCATCGCATGTACACATTTTAGCGGAAGTGATCGATAGAGGTCAGTACGTCATTTTGCTTTGTGCTCAGTTTTTACCTAAGAATATTTTTGAAGGGGGGTAAGAAGGGGTTTTCAGTACGCCTGTACAGGTAATTATTTTTCTAGAGTACACAGTACGGAAAATAAAAATCTTTCAAAATTTTGGATAGTACGAAGTACGTAAAACAAGAGGGCTTCCAGTACGCCAGTACGGTAAATAAAAAGCCCCAGTACGCCAGTACGGGAAACCCCTTTCCTACCCTCATTTTTGAAAGTGGGACTCGCATGGAAAAATGTTTGGTCACATGTTCCTGATTGGCAGCTTTGGCTGGGGGCGCTTTGGGTACGGTAAGAGGGGAGCACGCACCGGGGAAGACTGATGATTGTGTCACATCTTGCACGAAATTTTCAAAATGACTAGCGCAGGGGGGGGGGGGGGCAGGGGGGGGGGTAACTATTGCTATTTCGACACTTAATACCAGAGCACCCGTTTTCCTCCAAAACATTGCAATAATACATATGCATGCACGCATTTTTTTTAAAAACTTAGATCATATGAATGCATTGCCCTATGAGCTAATGTTATATATGGTCACACAGTTTGGTTCTTACTTAGTTTCTCTTTGATCATAGCGTGACGCAGACGCAGGGTCATAAAAAAAAAACGTGCCGTTTCTTTAAAATAACATGGTGAAGACGATTTACTATTGTTGTAATGTAACACATCTCGAACACAAACAAGCAAAAAACAAAACAAAAACGAAAACAAAACAAAAACAAAAACAAAAAACAAAAACAAAAATAAACAAACTAACGAAACAAAAAACACCAACCAAAACGATAAAACAAAACAAGAACAAAACTGGAAAAGAAGATTTGCTTCATAGCAAATCTATCTGCGTTTTATAGTTGCAAATATGGCTAGATAGTAATTTCAAAGTCCAAATGACCTTGATCTTTGACCTTTAAAGATCACATGTAAATTACAGAAATGTGCAGTGTTGCAATACCTATAATTTGAGCCCCACATGACTGAAAATGGATGAAAATTGATCAATTTATGGCTAGATGAAAATTCCAGAGGCCCAAATGGCCTTGAACTTTGACCTTTAGAGGTCACAGGTAAATTACAAAAATACACAGGGTTAAAATATCTGCAATTAGAGTTTCACGTGATTAAAATTAGATAAAAATCGACCAAGTTATGGCTAGGTGAAAATTTCAAAGGTCCAAATGACTTTGACCTTTACACTTTAGAGGTAAGAGGTATGAGCAAAAATGTGCAGCATTGCAATGCCTACACTTGGAGCCTGATATGACTGACATTTGATAAAAATTGAACTAGTTATGGTCAGATGAAAATTGCAACTTTGACCTTTAGAGGTCCCATGTAAATTACAAAAATGTACTGTATGTTTTTGTGGAAACACTACTTCTAGTCGCGGGTCCTTGTGTCCTTGTGAATGAGAAATCATACAGACACAAGAAATCACCCCCACTTGTAGTGTCTGCCCATCGCATGTACACGTTTTACCGGAAGTGATCAGTTTTACCAAAAAGATATTTTCGAAAGTGGGTATCACATGGAAAAATGTTTGGTTACATGCTCCTGATCACCAGCTTTGCACCGGAAGTGATCGACAGAGGTCAGTGCGTCATTTTGCTTTGTGCTCAGTTTTACCTAAGAATATTTTTGAAAGTGTGTCGCACATGGAAAAATGTTTGGTTACATGTTCCTGATCAGCAGCTTTTCTGTTCAAATATAATATAATTTGAGCCAAACAGGAACGAAATCAGATAAAGATTAAACACATTATTGCCAGATAAAAATTTCAAACGGTCAAATATCCTTGACCTTTGACCTTTAGAGGTCCCATGTAAATTATACAAATGTGCAGTGTTGCAATATCTATAATTTTAGCCCAACATGATTTAAATCAGATAAAGATTTACTGAGTTATGGCTAGAAGAAAATTTCAAATGGCAAAATGGCAAAATGGCATTGACATTTGACCTTTTGAGGTCACATATAAATCACAGATCTTCAACATATTTTCTCCTCTTTTTTTAAAAGGCACCACTTCATGTATAGACCTATAATCGTACCAAGTTTGAAGTTTCGGACTGTAATAGTGTTCGAGAACACTGGCGAACGAAATTTGGTGGTATAGAAGAAAGAAAGAAAGAGAGAGAGAAAGAAGAAAGAAAGAAAGAAAGAAAGAAAAAAAGAAAGAAAGAAAGAAAGAAAGAAAGAAAGAAAGAAAGAAAGAAAGAAAGAAAGAAAGAAAGAAAGAAAGAAAGAAAGAAAACAGGAAAGAAAGAAAAAAGAACTCTAGGAAAACCAGAATATCTGTGTTGGCACACAGACATAACAAAACAAAAACAAAAACAAAACAAAAAGAAAAAATCAGCCGAACTCGGGTGTATCAGAAGATGTGAGTTTATGAATATATTCAACACTTTGGCAGTTCTAAAGCATTGTTTAAAGGAGCCGTCCAAGTTTGCCTGAGGTATCAGATTTTTTTTTTTCATTTTTGTGTAGAGAGCATGCACATCAGTCTCTTTTCCTCGGAAAATTGAATCGATTGTATTAGAGAGACACAGTTGTTTTGTACCACATAGCGAAACTGCACAACCGTGCGGGGGAAAAAAGCCATTAAAACATTTTTTTCTGTAAGCAGTCACCAAGCAATGCCCTGCTTACATTGTCATGAGATACCAGAATACGGACCAGATACTACTCTAGACTTCGGCTGTGTGTTAGCTTCATTTGCTACAGACGGTGATTTAGAAAATTGAAAACCCGAGTAATTATAGGACTTGCATTCTTCTGACAGAATGTCACTTGACAGCCATTTCCTACGATTAGTCATTTTTGACCAATTACCATTACCTTAGACTTGTTGCCGTTAAATTTCATGTCAACTTTAGCTGCAAAAACACTGGTAACATGGGATCTGGTTTGACTGTTCATTTTTCAACTCAGCGGCAGACTTACTAATGGGCTCAGTATAAATATTAATAATAATAATAATAATGAAAAAAACCGCAACCCCTAAAAACAAAACAAACAAAACAAAAAAACAAAAAAAACAAAAAAAAAAAACACACAAAAAAAAGGTCATGCACCTGCCTCTCAACCATTAAATTAAGTCATGAACTTGTTCTTTTAGAATACACGAGTCCTATGCCTGAGATGCAGAAGTTCCAAGGCTCTCCCAGCATAACATTTTAAGATCCTGTCCATTTCAAATGGATCGTCTGTGAACAGGTCTTTATTTCAAAGTGATTTTTGTTCTTGACTGTCAGCTTAGGTAGAGTCTCGCCTCAAGGATTTACACAAGGCGGACAGGGTGTTTAACTTATGGCCTAAAATGGATGATCACTTCTCGATAGCATAAGCTCAGCGGGTTGATGGTATGATGGTATTAAAGACAGAGGAATGTTTCGACGAGCGTCCACCCACAGCCCACCCGCCAAACCCGACTGGATGTAAAATGTCTTCTTAAATGGTTCTCGGGCAATTTCACCATTAATGAAAAAGAACGTGCATGACAATTATAGATGATATCTGTGAAAATAACATCATAAAGCTGTTTGTCAACAGCTGTCCTTGGCTTTGTTGCGCATCTTGCGCCGAGGAGAGCAGTTGTTTAACTCTTTAAGTGCCAAATTTTGGACTGAGTCAACAGCTTTTCTCGGTGCGCATTTGCACGCCGACAAAAAGCTGTTGACCTGGGATATTTTCTCTGGAACTACAGGCATACAGGTACTTGAATGAAAGGTCTCTTTACGAGGAATACAAATCTGAGATCCTGATGATAATTCACGCTAGTTTGACTTTAGTAGATCCACTTTAGACGTGCTTGGCGCCGAAAGATTAATTAAGGGGATGGGGGAGTAATCAATTGGCAGGCTCAGATTATTATTATATCGTTACAACTGCGAAAAGAAAGTGACTCATTCTGATCAAATCATATGTTTGATTCACAGACATGTGATCCGCCACACGTAAAGATGACTCGTTCGGAACCCATTCGTCATAAAATCTAAACCACCCTACTATCTTGGCAAGGTTAATGTGTGTTTGTATATGATCATGCCGATTAGCTTCAACTTCAAAAGTGGTCTGAGTTATCTTTTTGTTCGATCCTGCAATTTCGTCAAAGTTTTCGAATGAAAACCGAAGAGAAAGTACATCAAGTGACTATACCCCGAGCCGTCGGGTCCATCCGGAGCAGATCTAGGTATTTAGAACAGGGAGATTTGTGTGTTATAAGCGCAGCAAATTTGTCAGTCATACACAACAATTTGATAGACTTTTCATATTATCTGACTATGACAGTGATGTGACCCGCACGTCCCCCGTGATCGCCTGGCGTCAAACCCGTGCTGTGTGGTGGGAAATTAACATGCATACGGCGTATTATAATTATGTTAAAAACAATATCATTGTAAATGCTTGATTTTGCAGTTTTCTCTACGAACCATTTACCAGATATTCTTCAAGCTTGTCGGGCAAGTGTATGGGTAAGTCTGTTGAGCACGGGATATTCTCAAGGTCTTCTTGTTTTTGTTTTTGTTTTTGTTTTTGTTTTTTGTCTGTTTAAAGCAACTCAACGGGTTTTCACGAGTCGTCTTACGAAAGGGATAAAGTTTAGCTGTGAAATTGTGTAGTCTGAGTTGTTTTGAGTCTACTATGCACGAAATATATCAATCATCATGAAAGCTGTCAAAACCATAATAATAAAAAATAAGAACGAACTATATTTTTTATTTTGAAAGATCGGAGGCTTGCATCCTTGTTTCGCCTGAGCACCTGCGCACGTCACCAACAGATGGGAATTTTCCACGTGGCTCAATATATGTCAATGCGCTTGACCTTCATGATAACAGTGTCTCAATGTAGACATATTTTTCCCTAGAACTCCTTTTCTTTCTTTCTTTCTTTCTTTCTTTCTTTCTTTCTTTCTTTCTTTCTTTCTTTCTTTCTTTCTTTCTTTCTTTCCTTCTTTCTCTCTTTCTTTCTTTCTCTCTTTCTTTCTTTCTTTCTTTCTCTCTCTCTCTTTCTTTTTCGCTTTCTCTCTCTCCTCTCTATCAGCTGTCCTTATCTCTTTCTTCCCAATCTTACCCAGGATTTTCCTCGTCAGCTATAATGTACAGAAACTGAAAATTTGAATCTGCTATAACCATGTTGTTGAAATTGTGCACCGGACTAGGAATAGACGTCACAAATAATGCAAATAAAAGGAAACAGAAGTTTTGAATCTCTTGCATGTTCAAAGTTATAATAGATTAACACAATTCCAACACCCACATATATATTTATGACCGTTGCCCATCCAATGACTATACATGTATAAGTTAAGACACAGTCTGTGAATTTACACTAATTAGGGATATTCAAATTAAAATGTTGGATATCTTAAAAAGTATTAAACATACTTTAACTCTCACTTATAGGTTTATGACATAGGTGCAGCCAATGCATTTATGACCCAAGAACTTGTATCCACATTTATACTGATGGAGAACATTTAAATAAATGAAAGGTTGGGTATCTTCAAAAATATTATGGGCAGAGGATGCTGTTCCAATTTTTACCTGCATGTTCGTAATATAGGTGCATTGGTAGTCAGTTGTTCCTTTTACACAAAAAGGTAGATTTGCTGTAACGCAAGTCTTCTATTCTAATTTATATCTGCGATGTATGTCAAAAAGTGATACAAATCTGCTAGACTGGTGGGAAGATATATCATACGTTTATTCGTTCGTATTTTGGTGTCATATTTACACACACACACATTACCTGTGATATTTATACAGCTTCACGCTGTTTTATCGTTCAAAGTGATGCTAAAATCTCTGCAGGCGTGGCCTGCATGCTTTTCTGTGCAGGCAAATATAGCTCATAAGTAACAGGAAACATTTTGCATGATGCTTATTGTAGGCGAGACCTACGAAGAGACCAAACCCACCGAATAGCTGTTCTAGTTTCCAATAGTTCAGCATGTCGCTCATCTTATTTCTTTTATATCACATCGACGAATAGAATGATGTTGACTCGGTCTTATTTTAATCACCCAACGGTTACCACGTCCACCTGTTTGGTTTACACCGCACCGATTCATATATTTCGCTCACGTCTTTCAATAAATGATATTTTCACACCATCATGTAGAGCTGAGTCATGGCGTATTTTTTGTATCAGAATGATGGATACAGCAAGGCATATCATTAATAAATACTGCAAATCATTGAGGTCGTACGATTGACCCCTGCGCGGCACACCTATTACCCTATTTGCACGCTACATTATAAGTTTAGCAAAGCATTTTAACCCTTTTTCTCAGAAAATTCCAAGTATCATTCCAAGTGCATCGAGTCACTGGTATGGTCCACATAACTGTCACCTGAAACAGTTTCATCAACACGTCCGTTGAAATAAAAAAATAACGAGATATTTTTAAAAATCCGTCCCTGTCGATCAGTTTCGGTTATTCGTGACTCATGAGGTGTTAAACATAAGCAAATAATGATAAATCCTGATTGTAAAATGTATGATAATCCTTAGTTGTGACATACTTGGGTAACAATTGTGGACACGTTGCTCCACAGTCATGACTAATGGGTGGACGCGAATCTGCAGCTATTTACTCGCGTCAGGCTCATTTGCTATAGACACAAGGTTACTGTTATACTTTCCCCGCACAGAAACGATTTGTTTGAGCAAAGTCTGCTAACTGCAGGGCTGAGAAAATGCCCGCTTGTCCTTGTAAAGATTGACTGTGTTTTCAAATAGATTGAATAAATTACTTAACGCTTTCCCCTCAAACCGGCCAAAACCGGCTGGTGGTCAAGTGTCGTCTGCTTCAGTGTTTTCAACTAATTTCAACAATAATGAAAAACAATTTTGACTGAGAATTGTAGATGACCCCTATGAAGATCACATGCCCCAGGTCAACAGCTTTCCTTGGCATGAGTTGGGCATCAACTCATGCCAAGGAAAGTTGTTGACTCAAGTGTCAATTCAAGGGGGGAAGGGTTAATGTACTTTGGGGAGGCACTTGTGGCAATTTGAAATGAAATATTATAATTATTTTTTCGTCTCAACGATTTTTCAAGGACACGGGACTCCTGTGGCCTTTGCGTAATTAGATCAGAAGTGTAAAGTGACGTCATGGCAAGATGTCCGTGTGTACTGTCTTCTGCATTACTGGTTCAGTCCGATCTGTAATGCTCCTGGGATAGATGCTGCGTTCTGTAATGTTCGCAGATTTAATGGTGTCTTCCGCAATGTGTCATATCCAACATATTTTTCTGCAGTGTACTCAGGTCCAATGCAACTTTGTCTTATGTATTTAGGTCCAATACTCCCTTCTGCAATGTGGCTAGGTCCTATATTTTTATTTTAAGGCGTGTGTGTCAACATGCACTTTTCTGTTTTTCCTAAAATTCCTTCTTTCTTTCTTTCTTTCTTTCTTTCTTTCTTTCTTTCTTTCTTTCTTTCTTTCTTTCTTTCTTTCTTTCTTTCTTTCTTTCTTTCTTTCTTTCTTTCTTCTTTGCCAGTGAATTTGTCCAACACTTTTCTCTGACACTATTATACATAGAAACTCCAAAGTTGGCATGATCGTACCTCCATACATTGAGTTGGGCCTTTTAATGCACAGGAATGAAGATGTTTAAAATTATGCGAATTAACTGCATTTGAAATTTTAAGTTTTGAATTTCTTCAAGTATAATAGATAGAGATGTCATTCCAACTTCTACTAGAGGGTTATTGACCATTGCGTACCTAATGAACTCAAAACAAAAGATGTAGCATTTTAAATTATGCTAGTTAGTAGCATTTGATACTTTAAATCTTGAATATATTCAAAACTATTCTAGATGGAGATGTCATTCTAACTTCTACCAGAGGGTTATTGACCATTGCACACGTGATTTATCTAAAACAAAAGTTGTATCAATTTAATTATGCTAATAGGCAGCATTTGAAATTTTTAATATTGAATATCTTCAAAACTATTCTGGATGGAGATGTCATTTCAACGTCTACTAGGGGATTATTGACCATTGTGCATTTAATGAATCTAAAACAAAAGCTGCAGCAATTTAAATTATGCTAGTTACCAGTATTCGAAATTTTCAATCTTGAATAACTTCAACACTAAGATAGATAGCGGTGTCATTCCAACTTGAACTAGGGGGGTGTTGACCATTGCGCACCGAATGAATTAAAAGCAGAAGTTGCAGCAATTTAAATTATGCTAATTAGCACCATCGGAAATTTTAAATCTTGAATAACTTCAAACCTAAAATAGATAGAGATGTCATTCCAACTTGTACTCCTATGTTATGGACTACTCGTACACTGCCAGACCGATAAGCTTGGAAGACACACACACTGATTTGCTATGCAGCAAATCATCTTTTCTAGTTTTGATTGTTTGCTTTCTTTCTTTCTTTCTTTATTTATGAACATGTTTACCCTGGGTAACCCTTTCAGAGCACAGCTCTGCTCTTCCAAGAGACCCAGCATTCATCTAGATAAAAGCAGTAAAATAGACAATAAGATTAAGGTTAAGAGACGACTAACTAAGAACACAAAACCAAAAACTAAAAACTAAAAAAAAAAAAATATATACAAGGATATATTCATAAATGCTGTTAAATGAACCGAATCAGAAATAATGTCTCTTGTAACGTGCTTTAAAATCAAGTACACTTTGGCTTTCCTTTAAAAACTCCGGGAGACTGTTCCACACGATAGCACCATTGTATAAAAATGACTTTTTAAAAACCTCTTTGTTGGGAGACGACACAGTAACATTTAAACCTGCAGCTTGTCTGGTCTGACAGGAACTGACCTCTCTGGCAAGACTGATCTGGTCACACAAGTAATTCGGGGCAAGACCATATATACACTTGTACATAAGCGTACAATGTGGTTAGGTTTTGTCCAATATTGCCTTCTGCAGTGTTGTCAAGTTTAATGCTGTCTTGTGCCATATGCATAAGTGGAATACTCACCAATCTGGTATCAACACCACACTACGGTATAAAGGCAGCCAATAATACCCCCCCCCCCCCATATGTGTATACGTGCCAAAAAGGAGGTAAAACTGCCCCTTTTGCGCTTAAAAAGTCGTTTATAGAGTAGTTTTTGTCTTTTTCAGAATTGCGCATGCAAGTTTTTCTACCAATACCAAAGATATGTTACATTTCAAAACATGTACCACAGGAAGAAAAAGTTTTTCCGACAATCAAAACATTCTCAAAGTTCGCGAATCTAAATCAGGAAGAAAAGTCAAAAATCTTACATACATGTATTATTTACCTTTGGCCAAATATCTAAACGATTTTTTTCCAAAGGAACGCCCCACCCATGTGAGTAAAACTGTACAATGTTTCTGTTGTTATTTTGGCCAGGTCTACGCAGTATGCTGGTCTGTTTTGTCAACAATCTTCTTTTTGTGCATCACATGTACAGCAATAAACTGTCTATTGATTTTTTTTTTCACGTGGGGACCTTGGGATCTCCATGAGTATAGTCTTGTGCATTATAAGTGTTGATAGGACTCTTTTTTGTGCTGTGAGAAATAGTCATCACTGTATTTCTCACGATTTTGTGGCTTTCTTGCAGTGAATTTTTCATTCTCTTTGATTTTGCACTATCAGCCTTGTACCAAAATGGTTGTTTATACTTGTATAGACTTGGTCGTGGCAAGTGCCTGCTTATTCATTGCGTTTAAAAATAACGTTTACCCTGTTTCTCACACAACATCAGCACCGTAAAATGAACACAAATTGAATATTGACCACATGTTGCCATTACTTGCCAGAGAGGCCGAACCAGCAATAGAAAGCACCTGGTTAAAATGTGTGCAACATCTGCGCCTAACTTCTGAAGGTGTTTGTTTGTATTTGGTGCCAGAATGTACGGATTATACCACATAATCATTGTAGCTATGGTTTGGAGTTATATTGGGACTTGTAGCTGGTCTTGTATTTATTAGATCACCCAGAAACATGTTATTTACAAGAGTTGCATCTGATCTGGTCATACTGTCAGTTTCTAGAGCACGTATTAACTGGTCAACATGTCTCTCTTTGTGCAGTAACTTCGTGTGGATTTGGTACATAAAACATCCGTGGCGTGAGAGCCTGTAGAAATGCATCTCCACATTATAAGTACAGTAACTGTTATGATCTTCTCTTCCATGTTGATATTTGTGTCCTTGTTTTGCATCTTGAAATATCAAAGTGTATAATAAAGCAGCAACATGAAGCTCCGACTTCTTGCTTGATGACCCTGCCCTTGTCGCAGAGCGACATGCTTTTTTTAAGAGTACGGTGTAAGTCGAAGCGATATGATTTTTTACGAGCATGGTGTAGATATACCGGTTCAAGTGACTCTTTCTCATCATCGCTATGCAGCTTTGTTCTGACAAAATATTGGTGAGCGGATATCGTGCCTTAAAAAGATGGATTCCACGTCGTTCTCATTTTTACTGCTACGGATTCAATATTTTGTTTGTTGGGCGCCTCCTAAAAGTACAAACACAGTTTACATAGTATACCTGTACTGCCGAGCCTAATGGTCTTGATGGGTTGGTGATATTCCCTTACGTCGCAAGTTTAACACTTCAACCTTTTTCCCGGCATCCACAAAAATCAATTAAATCCATCAACAAGGCCTTAGCCACGCCGACAGACCTAAAAACATCCAATGTTAAATCAGCGCTATCGATATAACATATATATATATATATATATATATATATATATATATATATATATATATATATATATATATATATTTGTATATTAACACATCAGTTGTTTTTGCTGCGTGCAAGGCCATCTGTAATGCTTCTATGTATCCTCAGGCCACCCAGCGAATCTAAGAGTGTAGAGAGGTATTTCAATTTGCGGTCAGTATGAAACCTTCTCTGTGCGACTATCGTAAATGCGTTGATAAACCTGGTGGGCTAAGTGTCATACAAAGGAATCCGACTTAGAAACTGGTGGTGGTAGATATTCAGACCTGTTGATACAGTTTTTTTTAATCCCCTGATTTGATTTACGCTCACCTTTTATGTGCTTGCTTCCACCAAATGTTATACGTGACGCTTTCCCACTATAACAGGATGTTACCGACTGGTAATTTAAAATAAACAGCATTTGATTTAGTGATAAAGTATGAGAGGGTAAGGATTAAAGAGTTTTTAACTCTCCCGGTGCTAATCATGTTTGGAGGTTGTTTCTCTATCATTTTAAGCTTGTAATTTTAAATTCTTGATAAAAATAAAACTGGCCTCGTCAAGAATACTGTTCACCTAAAGGGCCTTATTCATGTATCGAATGAAGACTCATGCTTCTTTTTGGGAGTCATCCGCCACCAGAACACGGGCAGTCTGGTATTCTGAACTTGGCTTAATTATGACTGGGTGTCAACCCAGGCATATTGTTTTTCCTCGGATTCTTTCTTTCTTTCTTTCTTTCTTTCTTTCTTTCTTTCTTTCTTTCTTTCTTTCTTTCTTCCTTTCTTTCTTTCTTTCTTTCTTTCTTTCTTTCTTTCTTTCTTTCTTTCTTTCTTCCTTTCTTTCTTTCTTTCTTTCTTTCTTTTTTTCTTTCTTTCTTTCTTTCTCCCTCTCTCTCTCGCTCTCTCTCTCTCTCTCTCTCTCTCTCTCTCTCTCTCTCTCTCTCTCTCTCTCTCTCTCTCTCTCTCTCTCAACTTCAATTTATATGTTTATGGCAAAGCCGCATCCAATCATCCATGAGCCAAAGTTTTAGGATTTCAGTTTATGCAAATTAGAGGCATTGAGAAATTTCAAAGCTGAATATCTCCAAAACCAAGATAGATAGAGGTGCCATTCCAACTTCAGTTAACAGGTGTGTGGCAAAACCGCATCCAATGAACCATGAACCAAAGGTGTAGAATTTTAATTCACACAAATTTGGAGAATATACACCATTTCAATCGTGAATAGCTTCAAAACTATCATAGAAAGAGGTGTCATTCCGACTTTAATTTACAAGTTTGTGACGTAGCCGCATCCAGTGAACTGCGAACAAAAGTTGCAGAATTTTAATTTATTCAAATCAGGTGAATATGAAAAATTTGAATCCTGAATAGCTTTATAACTATTTAAGATGGCGGGACCATTTCAACTTTACTTTAAAGGTTTGTGACATAGGTGCATTCAATAAACCATGAACCAAAATTAGAGGATTTTGATTTATGCAAATAAGGCAAATACACAAAATCTAAATCTTGAACAACTTGAAAACTATTATACATGGAGGTACCATTCCAACTTTAATTTGTAGGTTTGTGACATAACCGCATCCAATGAACCATGCACCAAAGTTGTAGGCTTTTAATTTATGCACATTAGGCAAATACACAAAATTAAGATCATGAATAGCTTCGAAGCTATCATAGGCAGTGGTGTCATTCAAACTTCAGTTTATAAGTTTGTGACATAGCCACATCCAATGAACCAAGAACCAAAGTTGTAGCATTATAATTTATACAAATTTGACTAATACATACAATTTTAATAATGTTTAACAATGGCAAAGTGTAGCATTTCAAACCGTTCTCATTTTGAAGGCAGTCAGATTTGCTGTGAAGAAAATCTTCTTTTCTAGTTTATCATTGTATTTCCTGAACAGACTTGTGGCGACGGTATCATGCTGTTATATAATAATAATAACAACAACAACAACAACAACAATAATAATAATAATAATAATAATAATAATAATAATAATAATGATAATAATAATAATAATAATAATAATAATAATAATAATAATAATAATAATAATAATAATAATAATAATAAATCGGTTTTACAGTCGATTACGTTGTATTTTGTGACGTAATTTTCCTTTCTTTACTTCAATTTCCTGGTCTGATCGTTTCTCCAGTATTTTGTACAGACCACTGCGATTCTGAATCCAAAACGAGGATAAAACCGTATCGGGGGGAAGCTCATTGGCAGACAGGATGAGGATCGTTCTCCTGTGGGCGGGGCCAAGAAAACTATTGGCCAGAAAACAAAGGCAAATGCTCCGTGTGTTTAAAACTATGAATGGATTGAATCATCGCTTGGATGTCAATAACTTCATGTTGAAACGAAACCTGGGTTTAAAAACTAGACGGCAATGAGAAAATCCAGGTACTGAACATTTTACAGTTTTGCGAGTAAAGGTTAAAAGTGGTCGCGGCTTGACCCATATCTATACACTGTCCCCAGATTCCTTTGTGGTAACTGTCACCGTTGTGCCAGATTTTAATGGACGTCAATGATAATCATATGGTCGAAACGCGATCAACTGCTGCAGAAAGCGCGTGACAGGGCCATTTTGATTGCTTGATTGATACCTTACCTGTCTGGATGTAAAGTAATTCATTCGTTATTATTCGTTTTTTTCCTTCAAATTTGTGTATAAGTATTTATCTACATACCCACAAACACAGGATCATCCCAACAAAATACTTCACATTTAAGATCAACAGAGCCTGGAATATAACTAGTCAGTCTCGTACTATTATCGGCGGAACACAGCAATACAATACTTAGATGACGTTTTCTTTGTCTTTCCTCTGTATGTTTAACTTGTTCACCTTTGTGTGTGTGTGTGTGTATATATATATTTTTCTGTCTATGCATATGAGCGCTTATGATCATACAAATGTACATTATGATATTATGTTAATACCCCGAATATTATATAATCCATTTCTATTATCCCTTTTGCCCCCAAAAAGGAGAAGCGGAATGAACTGTGTAGATATATAAATGCATACAATATTGTTTTCGCATAATTACACTAAAACTCGGTCTGCGTATGGACAGAATGATTCTGATGAGTCTCGAACCCAGAGTGTTCAAGATAGGGATGTTCCTTACAATTTTCAAGAAAGGACGTTAAAACATAAATAATGAGTGGCAAGCAGATAATGGATTGGTAAAAATATGCAGTCGAGTGAGGAGATTGTATATTAGGGGTCATTTGTCATTTGTGCGCGGCAAAACTGGGTCGCTCTACCTTTCGGACCACGTAACCATGTAAACAGACGGATTCTGTCGCATGCTTCAGTCTCCGCGCAGTGGCATTGCCGCACGGTCCTGACGAACGACAGTTCCTCGCCGGGACTCGCGTTCACCTCACATGTGGATAGAGAACGGATAGTCAATACACTTTGCTAGGCCTCACTTATATCACACGATGTCGTCCCCGGAGGAGAAAGGTAAGATTAAATGTCGTTCTTCAAAAATACTTATATATTTACCCCGTGACTCTTCCATGCAGAGACATGAAAGCTCCTCAGCAGACCAGCGACCCGGAACAAAGGAACAGTACACATGATAGTACAAAGTTGAAAATGAAATTTCTACACGTAAGAAAATACACTTGTTCCGTGCAGTATACTGACTTAGAAGGGTGTTCTAGTCATTTAATTTAGAAAACACAACCTACGTACAGCGTCCGCACAGTAGCAGCAGATATCCGCAATTGACTGTGATGTAGGAAGCGAAGGTGTGTGCGTGAAGACCCGTACATGCTGGAACTCTACCTGTCAAAAAAGACACGAACTCGATGGCAAAAAATCCATGGACTGTTTACTGGTCAATTCAGACATTTTACCCACTTGATCAAATGATCCATGCCTTTAACTCATGTTTTTAACCCCTTCGTTGCCATTGTAACCTTTTTTTTGGCTTGTCAATTTGATTATTTAGCCTGAATGACTGATTGATTTCTACGATTATTAAATGGCATAAAAGCACAATTTACAAGTTATATATACCTGACCTCAGGTCAGTAATTTTTCTCAGCGCATATATACTAATTGTAGGCAAAAACCAGAGCACACAATGAGCGTCGATTAAACTTGCTGAATCTGTGTAAATTGGATAGTGATCATTTTCAGTAGCGGATCAATGTATTCACGTAGGCCTATAGTTGTCCATTGTTTTGAAAACCGCGCCTACAACAGATCACTAGTCTCGTGCAAACAGTTTTTTCCTACACAGCCTATGTCCATAATATTACCCTTGTACTTTATGAGGTTTATCTCCTAAGAAAGACTATGCTTGTTTTGAGAGGCCGCGTATTAATGAATCCAGGCGCGATTGCCGGACAGGTTTGACTATGTACGCATACATGTAACCGTTTGCGTTGCTGTGTGTTATGACGTCAAGGATAGCTGGAACGTACGTAACATATATAGTATATTTTTATTCATTAATTCTGTATTGCATCCATACTTGTCAATATTTTGTCACAGTTCTATGACGTATCAAATGATACGCATAATTCAATTATGTGTATTATAATGCATTCATTCATATATATATATATATATATATATATATATATATATATATATATATATATATATATATATGCCTATGTGTGTGTGTGCGTGTGCACTGTTTAGGCGGTGGAAGTATTCAGCCCATTGTCAGGTACATCATTATAATATCCTACACACACACACACACACACACACACACACACACACACACACACACACACACATTTATAGGCCCATATATATATATATGTATAATTTACAGCGTTCAAATACACGTGGAAGTAACATTTGCCTGAAAGATCGGTATTGTAAATGTTTTTGGTGTTAAATTTGGCGACTGCCCTTTTCTAAAAGGCAACAGTCAATTTCTTTACACTTGATCTGTATGTACATATATATGTGTGTACATATATATGTGTGTACATATATATATGTGTGTGTGTTTGTGTGTGTGTGTGTGTGTGTGTGTGTGTCAGAACACACGCTATCTCAGTGAAACGGGACTGATGCACTGAGCAGGAGTCACTGGTATGGTCATTCTTGGCTTCACGTACCCTGCTAGTGCTACTACAATAGAGCTTCGTGCCATGCCACAATTGAAATGATCACCAGTGATTTACAAGGACGAACCACAGACATATCTTTGGCTGCAGGCGAACAACCGTGTCAATCAACAAATCAGAATGCTTTTAGTTTTCTTGTGCATCACTGTAGATAATAATCATGATAATCATTAGATGGCATTTTGAGTGCATTTCTTTCGGCCTAACTGAGCACACCTAAGGTTATATATATATATATATATATATATATATATATATATATATATATATTAAAAACAAAGACAGGTTTGTTGGGAACAGCGTTCTGTATTAACCCTTTAAATTATAACTGCATTCTATGAGCAGGAAAATGCTTGCGTCCGCCTCAGTAAAATGGTTAATGAATATTCTCATGAAAGCTGCTTCGAAAGGTAATAAAACATCGAGGAATCGCGGCAAGAAAATATTTGTACTTTGCAGAAATAGTTTGCCTTTACATTTGGGGTGTTCAACTGAGGTCGCATCCAGCAGTCTTATTACGAAAGGGAGGCAAGGGGCAGAAGGCGAGACACAGAATTGATTTGTTTGGAAACGGGCATAACTTCCGTGGTTCACTTTGCTACGAAGTGTTGGTCGATTCCGTTGCATTACTAGCATCAAACTATTGGGTATATTTGAATGCCAATACATTTTTATTTGTGTGCATTGGGGCAAACCCCCTATGCTCCCCTCGATAAATCGACCCAAGCTTAATTACTGTGCCAAAGGGTTCGTAAAGATTTCATCTCATTTTGACCTCCTGGCCTTGTCGGATTTTGTCGTTGTCATATCTGTGCATGTGAGCACACACCGGTCCGCTGTTACCCGTGCGGACACAATCACTTTTGAACAATGTGAGCAACCATCATGAAGCTTGTAGTTCAGAAGCATCTGATTGGAAGCTAGGTTGGGTTGGACATTCACTGACCTTAACCTATTTTCAAGGTCACAAGGGGTCAATAATATTTACCCTCGCGGATGCAATATCTGTAACTTGTGACAATTATGACATCTGTGCTACAGAAGCATCTCATTCAAAGATTGGCTGATTTCGACACTCAGGGACCTTGACTCATTTTCAAGGTCACCAGGGGTCATCGTATCCCCTCTGCAGACACGATAACTTTTGAAAAAGTTGAGCAAATATAATGAAACTTGTAGTGTGGAGGTACTTCACTGACTATAATTCTACCTATTTCCAAGGTCAGAAGGAGTCTTCATATGTTTACCCTGGTCAAGGTGGTCTTGAGGTTGTCCCGCCCTTATATTTTTCTTTTAATATTGCCTCGTGCTAATATTATGAACGCTGACTGCAGTGAAGCAAGCGTTTAAAGGCCCAATTACACAGAAGAGCTATAACGGGAAGCGGATAGTGGATACCGGTATTTCCGCGCGGATTGTAAATTACACTGAGAGCAGTACATCGCGCGGAATTACATGGTTGTACCTTCAAAGTTGCATAGCCCATTGGGCCAGTAATATATTTGTGTGTGAATAGCCTTCTGAAAGACTGACTATCAAGTTAAGCAATGCAATACAAACTAAATGTTTAAAATAATAGGTCATTCTCCTATATGTGCCGACTGAAATTAGATCGAACTCAGATTATTTCACGACCCAAATTCCGATCTATATGGACCACATGTTCACTTTACTACACATGTATTTGGGACTTTCGTGCACACCGCAATATCACCTTTGAACCAACGAGTTTCTACACATCCTGCTTCTTTTGGGCATCTTTATACCTTTCAGCCGTTGGGTCGTGTAATCGACGATATTTTTGCACTTCCAAAAGCATGTTTCCATGATGACCATGTTGGTAGCACAGATTCCTCTCTCGACACGTGGAGATGATGCCTACGAAAACAACGGTTCTGATTGGCTGAAATCTTCATGTTCTCGCGCGATACGCAGTAAAGATCGATTGGATTTCTATTTGGAGCGGCTTAGCGCTGTAACGCTTTACCGTTCCGCTGTCAGTGTAATTATATTTAAGGAAAACCACGTACCGGTATCTTAATTATTTTAACGCGCGGTTTTCCGTTACCGCTCCGTTACCGCTCTCCTGTGTAATTGGGCCTTAACGATTGACGTTTTATTTGTCAGCAACGCCTCTCTGGTTTGTCTGTCAAACAGAACAACCCGGTGTATACAAATTAAAACACGGAACCTGTTGTACCTTCAAAGTTGCATAGCCCGTTGGGCCAGTAATATATTTGTGTGTGTGAATAGCCTTCTGAAAAACTGACTATTAATTTAAGCAATGCAGTACAAACTAAATGTTGAAAATAATAAGTCATTCTCCTATATGTGCCGACTGAAATTAGATCGAACTCAGATTATTTCACGACCCAAATTCCGATCTATATGGACCACATGTTCACTATACTACACATGTATTTGGGACTTTTGTGCACACCGCAACAATTACCTGACATGTCCACCTTTGAACCAACGAGTTTCCACACACTCTGCTTCTTTTGGGCATCTTTATACCTTTCAGCCGTTGGGGTCGTATATTGACGATATTTTTGCACTTTCAAAATCATGTTTTCCATGATGACCATGTTGGTAGCAACGATTTCTCTCTCGACACGTGGAGATGATGCCTACCAAAAAAACGGTTCTGATTGGCTGAAATCTTCATGTTCCCGCGCGATACGCACTGAAAATCGATTGGATTTCTATTTGGAGCGGTTTAGCACTGTATCGCTTTACCGTTCCGCTGTCAGTGTAATTATATCTAAGGAAAACCACGTATCTTAATTATTTTAACGCGCGGTTTTCCGTTACCGCTCCGTTACCGCTCTCCTGTGTAATTGGGCCTTTAGATACGATCGCGAATATACGTAGTAAAAACGCCACATTTCGTGCATTTCTCACTTCACTGCCACATGGAATTGGAAATTAGAAAGAATTGCTCATTTGTTAAAACCTTAATAATAATAATAATAATAATAATAATAATAATAATAATAATTGAATATATCTATTCTGGGAGTCCGATTCAGCAGAAATGCTGTTTTTCAATCGGGCCCAGTAAAAATCATGTACAGAAGTATACATAGTATGAAAAGTGGTACATAAAAGAAACATGATCAGATCCACGACATACGTAAAATTAAAGCACGTAAAACCATAACCTATAATGTGAAAAATGAATCTTAAAATACAAAAGCCCATTAAAAACCTTAGATTTTTTTTCATCTCAAAATTGATGTGTCGATAATGATGCATTCTGATAAGATAAGATGAGATAATAGAAATATATTTCATTAAAAAATATCTCAACTGTAGAAAAAGTGGCAGAAGAAATTTATGAAACTTTAGAAGGAATAGGTAGATTTTCTATCCGCAAGCACAACCTACAGACTTATGTCATGGAGTGGCACGGTTCAAAAGATTAATACATTGTCTCCTTGCAACGCGTCGTCAGGGTTCGTACATAACACGAAGTCTATATATAAGTCACTGCTACCTATTATGTTTGGTTTGTAATTCATCTGTGGAGTACTCAGTCTCAAGGCTGTGTTAGAACACTAAAAATATAATTGCTGAGAGAGGAACACCACATGTCTAGGGTTTTACCTTTAATTATAAATCGACACACTTAGCGGGTTTAGGAGGGGCTGAGTAAATATTACGCATAGCGCTTGTCTTTCCAGACATCGGATGTTCCTTGCTACTTGAAGGACACACTTTTTGGAGACATATGTAAAGTACGTCTAAGCATATCTTCTTAAGCGCAGATGACAGCGATGCAATTTACTCTGTTTTTGCATGACGAGGACATATGGCACATTTTATCCAAGACACCACAGACATTTTCAAGAGCGAGGTGACAATACTAAATACCTCTTCTTTTTTTTTTAGGACAAATACCAAAATACCATAGAACCAGACAAACAGGCATTCAATAAACAAATACTCGAAAATTAACGTCATTGTGACCTGATTTATCACAACCTCTTTAAAAGGCTATCTTTTTGTTGCGTGGATTTTTACATTCTATAACTATACTCATGGAGAAAGGTACAAACGTACAAATTGTGAACGGGCGGTCGTAAATTAATTATGTGCTGTTTTTTTACTTTACTTAAGATTCCAGCTATATGCTTAGCGTCATGGCTAAAAAAACTGGTATGTTGGCTGCAGGTTAAACATTTTCTTTGAAGTCAAGCAGCGGCACAGTGACAACAGGTCGACATACAGAGGTTTAAAGTTCGCTTAGAGAACTCCTGTGGAGATTAACGGCTCTTTGCATTATCATTACAGGGAAGAAATCACCGTCCCGCCCTTACCATAGCTAACGCTGACTGCACTTACCGCCGAAGAGTGCGCAGGACCTGCAGTTTACCAATGCAAAAAGTTAGAACTGGAGGACATGAAGGTTACAGATATCAGCTTATGAAAATGATCGTGTCTGAATCCTATGGCTCCTTGATTCTGTTTCCGAGCGACGGAAACAGATTGAAGGAACCAGAGGATTCTGACATGATCATTTTCATAAGCTGATATCTGTAACCTTCATGTCCTCCTGTTCTAAGTTTTTTAAAACACGTTAGAAAAAATATAAACTTAAAAAAAAAATTCTCTGTTCTTATTTTCGCTTATTTAGATTTCTTTTTATTTGATTTTATTTTTTTCATGGATCGGAAGTAAAACTTAAACAGTGAATTCAAAGTCTCGGTGAAAGGTCCAAAATGCAAAAACCGTGAAAATAAACGCCATTGAAAATAAATGTATTCACAGTAGACATTAAATATAAAGCCATATAAACGGCTAGTCTAGCAGAGTTGGCGCAGGTTGATACCGAGGGCCTACAATACACACAGAGGCTCAATATTGACCGCAGTGTGTTCACTTAACTCATTCCACCCTGATAGAAGACCGAGTCAACAGCTTTTCTTGACGCGCTCTGGGCGGAATGCACCCAGAGCGTACCAAGGAAAGCTGTTGACCATGGACATATAATTTAGAATGATAGTTCATGCAAGTTTCATCCAAAATTTTGAAAAATAACCCCTAAATTAGTAAAATACAATTTGCAGACGTCATTTAGATATTAGCAGGAAAAAACCGTCATTAGGGTTGAATGAGTTAAACTACTTGTCCAAAGAGCAGCACTTCATGAACATTACTAGTAGTCTATATAGTTCTTCGTAAAAACTGCTGCAAAGTTATGTACAATTTCTTTCAGAGTAGTATACATTGATTTCCATATTACATACGAACTAATGCAGTGAAGGTCTATTGCTATGCAATTTGACTATGCACACCAGTATAACATTATATTTATTTCGCTGTCCGGTATGTATCATGAACCGTTTAGGTGCCACGTTTTGACTAAGTCAACACTTTTCTTCGAATGCTCTCAAAGGGCGGCGAGGAAAGCGGTTAAACCGGTTTTTTTATTATGGGAACTACTCTCGTATGGTAACCGCAGGCACTTCATAAATGCAAGGTCGGTTTACAAAAAATATTAATCTAAAAATCAATATGCCAAATCGGTACACATTGACTTTTGTCGAAATGGGCAATCAAATGGTCAAAATTTTCCCGCCCATCCCTGATCCTTGCCTTCTGCATGTAAGCAACCCTAAGTGTGACCACAGAGCACGGTATAGTCACTTAGTTTAGCTGTATTTTTAGTTTTTCATATTTTGCTGCTGTTACATAAGTGTAAAAATGAAAAAAATAATGATACAAAGATGGCTTTGAAAGGAACTATGTTCAAAATAGTGGAATTTAAAACTTCACTTAAAAATATCAGAAGTAAAACAATCCGTGCAAATATATTCAAAATAAATACATACGGTATTTTGCAGGCAGCCCTTCTCTCTCTCTCTCTCTCTCTCTCTCTCTCTCTCTCTCTCTCTCTCTCTCTCTCTCTCTCTCTCTCTCTCTCTCTCTCTCTCTCTCTCTCTCTCTCTCTCTCTCTCTCTCTCTCTCTCTCTCTCTCTCTCTCTCTCGCTGAAACACAATTCATTATATCAACAGCTGTTCAATATCTATTTGTGTTTGTTTTGTTTGTCCTTCTGCGTGTGGAGGCTTACCACCATCAATGATCCTTGTACACCAGACTCACTTGACTGTGTTTGCCATATGTCGGCAGTACGGTGGCTGTTATGACGCAAAAAAAAAAAAAAAGAGAAAGAAAATCAACGCTGAACGTATGCCACACACAAAAGTAGAGTGAAATTGTATGTGAAGTGGTTGCACTCAGAAAAATTAAGGGTTTTCAAATAGGTAAAAATCTTGCCGTCGTTCCCTTATGAGCGGGATACCTGCTCTTTACAGTTAAAACACATGTTCTCGTCAAGGACGCTGGGCGGAAAAGAGTGGCCCAAAATAACTTTGACACATCCTATATTTCAGCGTCCCACAACGTAAGATCACAGGCTGATGGATCCTGTGTGAACGGGTCACAAAAAGACACTGACTTTCAAAATACTGCAAGATCCTTGGACTATAGACTTAATCCTGTAATTCATATTTTCTCGTGTCTGTGCACGAGATAAACATCCGTCTGCAGCAAAAGTACAGCAAGTTCTTTAAAATTAGAGGAAGCCTGTAGGGCTCTGTCGGGAAGTAATTTGTAATACCCGGTTACCCACCAGACGGGTATTAGAATACCCGGGTATCCGCGGGTATTACCCCACACATTGGATTTTATAATATATTAGCGCCACATAAAAGATTCAGTGTAAACTGACTTGGCATCAACTGACTAGGGATCAAATATTGATGGCGAACATTCTGTCAGACGTTTTTGTGCTTTGAATGTGGTTGCAGCTTTCTGTCCAAGAACTGTCCTATGTACACCTGTAATATGCTTTAGCATTTTACTCGCAGACGAACCACAGGGTTAGAGCTGTTTTTTTCACATATCTTGCAGTTGACTTCTTCTCCGTCCCTCGTAAATTAATCCCAAACCTTGGACTGGGGGCCTTGGCCTTGTGCCTTGACCTTCAGCCATAATGTCAGATCAATAATATTCTTCAAACGAAATCGAAAAACCTCATGTTGAAATATTCAAAACTCCCGCCTGTCTTGACGCATTACACGCGAAGGGCTATTTATTTATTTATTTATTTATTTATTTATTTATTTATTAGGTATTTATTCTATTCATATATCTGAAATATATAATATGTATTTGATATATATATATGTGATGTGATGTGATGTAATATAATATGATATGATATGATATGATATGATATGATATGATATGATATAATAGCTGTCGATTCGGGTACCCCCAAGAACCGTACAAGCTTCTCATTTTAAAGAACCATGAAAATATGTCGATAACAGGTTTGTAAGGATGTTTACTGTAAAATATACTTATTTAAGGTAAGAAATTTGATTTTAAAAAATCAGATATTTTAAAACTAAATGTTTAATTTCATTATTTATAGCTCCTATATGTCCCGTATTAAAAAAAAAGTTTCATTGATTTTATTGTAGCGGCTTTGTGCCATCAACAAAACAACAACAACAACAACAAAAAAACTAACAGCTTCATAATCTCGCAAAGTTCAGAAATAAATGCATCGATTTGTAGCCTCTTAGACAAGCAGCGACACAATTATAATAATCATGCTGACAGCGAGCTCAATATTGCTCATATGTCATCATTTGTATGAAATGTCGCCCCAGCTTCGTGGTACTGACATTAGGAGGGCCACATGCAATGTGCCTTTGATAAGCTAGTGATAGGGGTCACACAGGTTCTTCATACTCAGAATTCTCTTGTCTTTTAAACTTGTTAGGACGCATAATCCTGTTTCAAGGGAAGCCAACACCTCAGTCTGTCCGCTTCGCCTTATCTGTAGTCACATATAACGTGGGCTGTCAAAACTTCAAAGTCACATTCTTCGATTTTCTGGTATAACCAAACGCTTTTATGTCTGGAATAAAAGTGATTAAACTGGATTCCGTGGCTAGAATTTGGTGAAACGCCAAGGAAAACTGTTGACCTGGGGCGTTCTGTCATGCCAAGTCTTATCTACAATTCTTGCGAAAATGTTTTATTGATGAAAAATTTAAATGAAAACATTGAACCAGACGACAATTTACATTCGGGCGCTTTTCGGGTGGTTTGAGCGGGAAATAGTACTAAACCATGCGCAATTGCTTATTTACATTCATTTTGTGAAAATGTCCGCGTCTGTTTCTCTCAATGTTGATATGTCTGATTCACTTGAATACCCATGCCTAAGTACCCTTCGAATAGGTAAATAAATAATGAATGAATGATTGAACAAATAAAAAAAAAATAGCTGCTACTATTTATTCATCAAGACAGACCTGGTTTCTGGTCGGATGTTTCGCTCAGTTTTGTTTTGTTTACCTAGAATGTTCTTGTCAGTTGTTGACACCGACCTGCTTTAGTACCATAAAGGCCTACCGATGTTGTTTCAGTCCCGATTTTTAGCTCAGCTGACTTGTCAGTCAGCTGTGCTTTTTTGAGGGTCAGTCGTCCGTCGTGATTCAATCACTTAGCTTATTAATTAGATAATATTCCAGATTCAGAAATATCACAAAAACGATATAGGCCTACTTTCTACTTTTGCCATAAACTCAGCTGACGAATTAGTCAGAAGAACCAAAATAATGATAGGCCTACCAATTCTCCTTTATCTTTTGTAGATGTATTAAAATTTGAATTTTGAGTGGTTGGGCCTATGCATATTGGAAACACTATAGTCTGTATTTAATGAAGAATATTTCAAAGGTTAAGATGACCGGTTTAAAACCACCAGTTGCCTTTTGTTGGGTGACTGCCTGTTTCAAGTCAGGAGTGAAATTTGTTTCTTCACATTGGTATTGGAAGGTGAATGTTGATGCTTTGGTAACTCTGGAATCTCTTTGCTGTCATTGTTGGGTTTGGTATTTATAAATATTGGTCATGTTTTTCAACATAAGTGTATCATACTAGAGAGGTCCGTCTGTCGTCGTCCACAATTTACATTTTCGACTTCTCCTGAAAAACCGTCCGCCAGATTTACTTCAAACTTGGTGGGGATGTACCCTGGGTGAGTCTCTACCAAGTTTGTTCAAATAGTCATGCTCCAGTGATTTTTTTTTTTTTTTTTATGCATTATTTAGTTCTATTTGCGGGGCAAATCTTCAAAAATCTTCTCTGAAACCGCTTTGACATCACACAGGAACACTTCTAGGGACTCCTAGTTCTTTATTTGTTCACCACGTGGCGCTGCAATTTTCTCCCAATTTTTTATTATTTTTTGCGTGTTTTTGCCTTTTTCGACATCTTCTCCAGAACAGTCATTCAGATGGAGCTGAAACTGGATATGTTCCTGATAGAAGGGTCAAACGAAGCTGTTCACGAGGTAGCACTGCTGTGAATTCCAGATTTTTAACGATTTTTTTTCAATAGGAGTACTTATCGGTAAATGCAGCTTTCCTATTGATTACTATGCAAATCAATGGGCATTTTTAATGCTAATTCATATGATTGACTTCTTCACTGAAACCATCAGCCAGATTGACATCAAACTTGGTGTCAATGTACCTTGGGTAGGTTTTTCAAATGTTCACGCTCCAGTGAATTTGGATATTTTATAAAATTTTTGTTCTTTTTGGGGGCAAATCTTAAAAAATCTTCTTCTCCGGAACCACTCACCCAATTGCTTTGATATCTCACAGGGACACTCCCGGGGACTATTAGTTCAGAATTTGTTCACCAGGTGGCGCTGCAAATTTTTTATATTTTTTAATGATTTTTTGTGTATTTTTTTTACTATTTTTGACTTCTTCTCCAGGACCGATTAAGTTGAAACTTGGTGGATATGTTCCTTGTGGAAGAGTCAAACAAAGTTGCTCACTAGGTGGCACTGCTGTAGATTCCTGATTTTAACGATAATTTTCATTTCGGGTGCTTATCGGTAAATGCACCTTGTCTATTGCTTACTGTGCCAGTCAATGGGCATTCTGATGCATTCTAATGATAATTAACACTTTCGACTTCTGTGAAGAAACTGTCTCTCAGATTCACTTCAAACTTAGTGGCAGTATACCTTGGGTGGGTCTCTACAAAGTTTGTTCAAATGCTCATGCTCCAGTGATTTTTGGTTTTTCAAAAATCTTTAAAGAAGTTTTAATTGGAAAGTTTAACGTGGGAATTTCTTGTTATGATTATAACTTGAGTAATTTTGGCTAGATTAAATTCAAACTTGGTGGGGATGTGCCTTGGATGGGTCTGTACCAAGTTTGTTCAAATGATCACGTTCTATCGATTTTTTTATTATTTTTTTATGATTTTTTGTTGTTTTTTTGGGCAAATCTTAAATCTTTTCTGAAACCACTCACCCAATTGCTTTGATATCACACAGGGACACTCCTCACACTTTGTAGAAATGTACCTTTGATAGGTCTCGACATATGTTTTTCAAATGATCACACTGCATTGATTTTTGCATATATTTTTGGGTAATTTTGTTAAAAGAAGCAGATGCATGTCAGATGAGCACAAGACATCATGATCCTCTTGTTTTTTAGTTCATGCAATTCACATTGCGTTTCACCCAAAGTATCCGCCTAATTTTTTTGCTTCCGACAGGCTGGCGTGATCCACTCCTTTTTACCCCAAATGACCAGGTGGCTTTCTTGTTGCGTCAGGACGGACATCAGTTGCATCGCTTCAAATTTGAATAGCCCTTATACATCTCTAAATTGATTCGCATTTATCTGAACAGAATTTAATGTCCCATTGTCTCATGGACTTATCTCAGCCCTGAATGTCGCCGTCCATTTCTCCTCGATTCAGGGTGGTTGCATGTATTCTCAAGCCTAATTTGCTGTTTTATATCAGCTTATCCTGGCAACGCACTTCTGTCATCCACAGGGATGAGCGCCTTGTGCTTTGTCCAACTCCACCCCTTTCTTAGCAACAGCTAACCCGTGCGCAGCCCTTGGTGATTTCAGCTGGAAGGAAATCAGTGGTAACGCACCCCGTCCGTGGGTCACTATGCACATTATGTGCACATTTACGTGTATATGTAGATCCATGTCCTGCTGAAAGAGCATCATTTTTTGTTATTATATGTTACACAGGAGTTAACATTGACCCCTGTTAATAAGTACAGTATTTACGCAGAACGAGCCTTCACGTCAGATTCTTGGGAATCGTCTTAGGTTGGATCCAATAGCATCCCTTGACTGACTGACATAGGCAACGTTTACCGTCGGAGACGTTACTTTGTTTATCTTTGAAGGTGGCTTGGCGCATTCGTTTCAAATTTTTGTGGTACGCTGTACATTCCTTATGAGATTACATGCTAATTCCGATATAATGCACCAATTTGATGAAAACTTAGCAATTAACCTATATTTAACCAGGCGCCATATAAAAGTAAACCAACATTTAGCCTCAACAGAAAAAAAACTGTTGACCTGGGGCATATTATTGCAGTGTGTTCCTTTGAAGCTTTTATTAGTCACAATTTAGCCATAAGCGCAACATGAAACAAAACAGATAAAATGGACCTGTACAACAGCCGAGTGCTCATTGACCTGTGTGTTGGCGGGGCCAGGTGAGATAGCACCAACGGTATTCTTATAGCGTGTTCTGGGTATCAAGTGACTGAAATACGCTTAAGAGAAGCTGGCTTGATACCCCTAGATCTCACCTGGTAAGCTTTCATTAAGGATGTTGCTGCAAGTGCAACGTGAAAGGAAAAAGGGTCAAGCAGAGGACGTTCGATACAAAAGGTCTCTTCCAACTGACGTGCGCTAGAGACTGTTATTCCTGTCCTCCGTACCCTATCAAGCATATTAAGAGAGTTTCCACAATAGCGGCCGTCAATACAATTGAGAAAGATTTTCTTTGCATGATTTTGATGTGACTTGAGTCAACTGCAGATCCGCAGGATTTGGTTAAGCAAAGCAAATTGAAATTCGATCACATGTGTGTCTACTTATAATTGTCTTGTATATCGATGAAACGCCTCCAAAATCTGGACAAAATGCAATGTAAACAGAAAAAAACTTCAATCAGATTTTAATGAACCCTAATTCATGTCGTAAGGCTGAATCAAAGCTTCCGTTAGTGCGCGCTAATTGCACACATCGCGTGGAGTGTAGCTGGTTAAGTGAGAATATAAATTCTGCAGATTTCATTCCTTCACAAAAAGGCACCGTCCACAAACGCGTATGTTGGCTGCCTCGATTAACAAATAAAATAGAATAAAGTAAAAATACGGAAAAAAACCAAACCTAGAAAAAATTAAGAAACTAAAAAAAATCCCAAAAGACAAAACAGAAAAATAACAACCAACAAAAAAAACAAAGAACTAAACAAAACAGAACAAACAAAAAACAAAACAAATACAAAGGAAAAAAAAGGGGAAAAGTGAAAAAAAAAGTAATTTATGCTTTCAAAGTTATCGTTGTTTGCAGGCGTAAATGCAGGTTAAGTTGTACAGTCAGTAACCTCACCAGGTAATATAATTCAGGAGTATGGCAGCAGGTTTTTTTCGATGACGCAGATTGGACGCGATTGCAGCATACCCAGTTAAAAGGCTATGATTACCAATGTGAAAAAGAGTTGCTGTTAATGGACAATTTTATTTAATACAAATAAAATTATGCTTATAGGTGTCGAATTCCATAGATAACAATAAGAAACTAGAAAAGAATATTTTCTGCAAATTAAATCTGTCTGTGTACCTCCAAAATGACCTACGATAGTTGGAAGATATTCAACGTTTTAAACTTGCAAGGTGCCCATAGTTAGCATGAATTAAAATTCTAAAACTTTTGTTTGTGGTTCATTGCATGTATCTACAGAACAAACCTATTAGTTGAAGTTAGAATGGCATCTTTATATACAATCATTTTGGAGATATTCAACACTTCAACATTTAAGTACCCCTAATTAGCATAAATTAAAATTTGCGAACTTTTGTTTGTGGTTCATCGGACGTGCCTACAGCACAAACCTATAAATTGAAGTGGGAATGGCACTTCAACCTTCAATAGTTTTGGAGATATTCAAGATTAAAATTTTCAAATAGCCCCTTATTTGCCAAATTTTCAAAATGTTCACTTCTCTTTGTAAAAAAAACCCCGGTTTTATGTATGGAGGTATAATCATGTCAAGTTTGAAGTTTCTAGATGTAATGGTGTCCGAGGAAATTGCCGGACAAGAGAGAGAGAGAGAGAGAGAGAGAGAGAGAGAGAGAGAGAGAGAGAGAGAGAGAGAGAGAGAGAGAGAGAGAGAGAGAGAGAGAGAGAGAGAGAGAGAGAGAGAGAGAGAGAGAGAGAGAGAGAGAGAGAGAGAGAGAGAGAGAGAGAGAGAGAGAGAGAGAGAGAGACTCCACAAATTCAGAATGTCCGTGCTGACACACAATCATAATTATACGATAGGGAAAATTGTGACGGTTTTCCTGCTTTTATGATAATTGTAAAACTAAATGGCTCGAAAATGGGTTGAATTGAACGAAATTAAACCTTCTGATAATAATGGTTTCAATGGCAAATCAAGCTTAAACATATACCAAACAATATCACTACGTCAACAGGTTGACGTTGAAAAGCAAATAGTATGTCGATCAAAATGAATGAGAAGGCAAGTAAATGGATTGAATAAATGAAAAAATGACGGCGGTTAGTGAAATGATCAAAATTATCCACTCTTTATATTCGTGCCTGTCACTGAAACTTTAAACTTTATTATGCGTAATAATTTTGAAAAAAAGTACAAGAATTATTCAATCATAAACACACTCTTCATATAGTTTGGTAAATCTTCTATCGCGCCTTATGCGATTATATGGGGCCAGTGGAAAGTGATATCCATTGGTACAAGTTTTGGGACAAATTCCTCTCATGGATCCCTGATACAGGCCCTTTTAAAATAATTCTTATTTACAGATATAAACCCGAACCATTTCTGGACATTCTTCAATCGAAATCTTGTACACCTTGAACATATGGCTTCAAAAAGAAATTTTAACACCGAATGGAAGAACCGAATTAAATTTCGGCTGTCTTCTATCTTATTCTTGTAGAATAAGTGCCGCAAAGTAATTAGAATGCCCCAGGCTTTGTATCATTTTAAAGCAATTAAAGTCTTGCTTTATTTTGCGATACATATTAAATTATTTTACTCTTTCAAACCAAACCATGAAGCAACAGGTTTTATGAATATTTTGACTAATAATAATCTTTCAACTCCTAAATTCCGGTTTTAAAGCAAATGACTTCGCGATTAATCAACTAATCGTTATTATGCATCAGACATAATAGGTTTTACATGTAGCCTTGAAGCTGGGATGGTATTTCTGGGCCCTTCCAAGGCACTTGACAAGTTGTGGTACGGCAGACTTTTATCTCAATTGTGTCAAAAAAAATTCTGGGTAAGAGCCTACTTCACAAACAGTTACATTACTGTTACAATCCACAGTTAGTCCATCTCATGTTTGTGTGGCCAAAGGATCCATTTGGGGGTCACCATTATATTTAGCTTAGGTAAGTAATATTTTGAAACGAAAGTTGTTTAGACATGTTTCTTTAGCAGATGACACAGACATTTTTAAAATGTCCTCAGCATGAAACTAAATTAAGAGTTTATCGCAGGTAGGTGAATGGGGAAATTTATGGTAAATAACCGTTGACGGTTTAAAATCACTTTCAATCAAAACTTACTTTTTGTGCAAAATGCAACAAGCCACATCATGATTCTTTGTTAACGGTGTCGAGATTACGTGAAGGTGCTAGGCATCTGAATGTAGGCAATACTCTAAGGTCAGATATTTTGTGGAAAGTTCATGAAGTTATTAGAGTTCTTATGAAATAAGCAGAAGAATGGCGTTCTTAAAGCCATTTAAATACAGACTCTCTCGAAATAATTAGATAAATTGATGCTCCAAGGAGGTACACTGAGATTTTGTTGTAACACATTTTTTTTGCCTGCAGAGGATAAGATAAATAGCCGGAAAGGCTAATGCAGGTCCTCTTCTCGCGTACAAATAAATGTAACACACCATAATGCATTCAATACAATGCACTGGAATATGACGTCATACTGATCATTTTTAGGGTGCTTGCCGAGTTAGGTTGGGAAACTATAGCTGCGTGGCAAAAATATGTTAAATTAATCTCATTTCGTAAAATACTAAACAGGAGAATACCAGAATGTCTTGCTTATTCAATACCACCACTAGCACAGTGTGTGATGACAAATTCTCAAAGTATTCGATAACTCAAATTTAGAACCAGACGATGTCAAATTTCCTTCATTCCATTAACACTAAAATTTTGGAATGACCTGTCTGTTGATATTAGGCATTCACCGATTTTGTTTCGCTTCAAACAGAGTCTAAAGGCTCCAAGTTTGCAGAGAATCTTACATGACATTTCGCCCATGGCCAATGTCTATCATAGGCAACTGCGTCTTGTAAATTAACGTCTGCTGTCCCATTTGTTTAATGTTAATATTTTGCCTGAGCAACTATGTACCTGTGGGAATAATATCGACTCAACTGAACATTATTTTTTGGATTGTACCTGCCGGCCCTTAACTGCTACAAGCTGTAACTTTGATTGTGGTGCCAGGGGTAAGCTCATCAGTTCTTCCAAAAGTTAGATAGGCAATATCTTGCTTGACGGAAGTCTAGATCTGAAGGCCACATAAAAAAAGAACAAACAAACAAACAAACAAACAAACAAACAAACAAACAAACAAAAACATAAAAAATAAAAACAATAAAAGCAATACATCCCAAAACACTCCCTCTAAAACACAACAACAAGAGCAACAACAACAACAACAACAACAACAACAAGAGCAACAACTAAAGCAGTGTATAACTATAAGTTTATTAACGAGTCACGTTTACTTCTTTTCCAACTCTTGGTGCCCAATACAATCATGTTTGTTATAGAAGTAAATTAATTTAATTCGTGCATTTCCATTATTATCGTTTGTTCCATTTGTCTAACTTGTATATGTACTCTAGGCATCAATTGCATGTTCGGAGAACCAATCGATCAGTTTTATGTGACCATAGTACAATTCAGGTAAAACAATCATGTTCACACTACAACACGTGGCTTTGTTATGGGTCAAACCTGAAGTCATTTGCTCAAGAGTGTTTCCTCTGAGTGTGTCATATCCTGAAACTAATTGTGATAAAAGTTATGTTTATGTAGATCTTGTGTGGCAATTTTTCACGAGGTGAAACAAATGAGTTGACATTACATCCTGAGGTCAAGTCTGTTTGCATGAGTTTAAGTACAAATAGACATTTTGCCAGCAAAACAGACAGAATATCATGCGTTTCTTCTGCACTGAAGTAGCGAAAGTATTGAACTTGGTCTGCCATGAGGGCAATCAATGGAGGATATGAAAAGATACTGCCTCATTATTTTGACAAAATGGTGCGTGCACTTTGGAGATGACTTGCGATCATACTGTGCAGCCAGTTTTCGTGGAACTAACAAATTTTCAAAAAAAAAAAAAAGTAAATGTTATTTAAATTGCACATATAGCTTCCATTTATAATATTAAATTTCTCCTACATATAATTTATTTACCCATGTGGTTTTCCTATTACCCAGCATCTATTTAAAATGATATTTCTTTTACGGGTTGAGATACTCAATTATAAGTATAATGGAACCTTTACTACTCCATTCTGAGTAAATAGGTGAAATTAAGGATTTTGCTAGTGCAAGTTTTGCCTGAAATAGTTACTGTCACATACGTTTATTGTGCTCACGATCTGAGTATACCTTTGCAGCGCATGACGTACCTGAACTTTCCGCAATACTGTTTAATGCTATTGTTGTCACTTGTGGCAATTACCTAATGGGTTGATGTAATTTGTAAGCGCCAAGGAAAGGTAAATGTGACAAACACTTGAAGCAACGAGCTTCCTTGCTATGCAATGGGGTCCCTATTTTTTTCACTCTATATGTGTCATATATATATATATATATATATATATATATATATATATATATATATATATATATATATATATATATATATATGACCAGAAGCATGCAAGGGTTATAGTGTCAGTTGACTTGGTACGCTACAATACAGTGTCTTTGTGAAAAGCCGCTTCTTTAAAATCTCTACATTTTCGTATTGAAAATCGTGACAGTCATACGTACATACATACATACATACATACATACATACATACATACATACATACATACATACATACATACACACACAGTACGGACATGTGTACACACACTCATATCAGTCATATATATATATATATATATATATATATATATATATATATATATATATATATATATATATATATATATATGTGTGTGTGTGTGTGTGTGTGTGTGTGTGTGTGTGTGTGTTATATGATCATACCTTTCCCTATTTTTCTGACGATGCACAAGCACATTCATTCTGACGAGTTCTGTCACTTTATTCGACATCCAATTTCATTCTAGTTACCTCAAATAGCGTCAAAAACCTATTAAAATGTACCATGGCACTATCTAAGCTAAATAAATTTAAAACAATATGGCTGGAGTCCTTTGGAGGCGCAAATGCCAAAGCATAATATCGGATGTCCAAAGTGCGGCCCTCCTCAGCTCGTTTTTTTCTGAAAAGTCAAAATGTGTTTATTGATGTATCTTTGTCTTCAGTGTCAATGGAGGCTTGTATTTTTACCAGTGCCCATCGTTGAATCTCTCTCAATTGTGTCGGGAGAGTGGAAATTAACCTGTGACTGTAGCGAAGTGGTAATTAGCCTGTGACTGTATCTTCGCTTACAGTAAGTCAGCGTGTGCTCCTACACGTAAGAGCTACATTTACATCAGGCATTGTGCTGTGGCTCTTGTGTCGCCACAGTACTTTAGCGACAGGATTGGTAAACTTTACAAACGCAGCGTAATTTTCATACTGCCATACTCATGTATAAATGTATTTACGGACTAGCTTCTGAATACTTATGTGATCAAGTTACTTCATTATCAGATGTCGCCACCTGAAATACCAGGAGTTCAATGTTATGGGATGTTGTTATGCCAAGGGTCGATAAAGAAATTTTTACACGATCGTTTGTGTACAATGGAGCGTAATTATGGAACAGTCTACCAAATCATGTGCGCGATTCTGAAGATCTCTATACGTTTAGACAGCGGTGAAATTTTTATTGTTTAGGTTTACCATTTTTTGCATCACACTGTGCTTGTTGTATGTAATTTTATGCATATGTATATATATTTTTACTGGGTGCCAAGGGAGGACAGATATAATCTGATCAGATCACCCAAAATAAAGATATTAAATTACATGTATCTTTACCTCAGGGAAATCCAAAAATGGTATTTCATCCACTTTTAAAAGTTCTGTACGTCCCGTTGTTTTGTTTAATAAAGACAAAAACAGAAAGTGAATGAAGAATTAAGAAAATAACGACATTAGACTTACAACACGGTTATTAATTATGATTTTCTTTTCGTCGGGCCCAAACTAATCTCACTCAATGGCACGCAATGTTATATATTGTTATAATGTCCATAAGCGTTGGTATTAAGCAAAATTGCCAGATTCCTTTATGTCATTAGCTTACCGAATTCACCGCACAACGAAGCAGAAGCGATAAAACTAATAGTAATAGTTTTATTGGTAATACAAAGAGGGGCATAACAATTTCTGATTTTAAATGCAAACTATCCCCGCAGGCGTATGGGGCAAAAGTAAAGCAATGATTATAAACTGATGCAGCCTGCTCTGTGTGTAATGGAGAGTTGTAGTACAGATTACAAAAATTTAGCTCTACTTCCTGATGAATGTAGCTCATTTATTACGTTATTTTTAAATTTGATAATCTTATTTACGTATCGTTGTAACTTTCCTGCATATTACTTTAGATTGCTAAATTGTATGCCTCCCACCTATATTTCTGCAAACAGGTTTTCAATACTGAAATAATGTTTATTATCAGACACTTTTATTTCAGCTTTCAAACGATTTGTACAACATGCAAAAAGAATGACAAACACATACTTAACAACCACACAACTCGTCTGAAACTGAAACCAGCTGCAGATGAACGTAATAACAGTTTTATCTTCGGTTACAGCTACGTTTACGAAATGTAAAATAACTAGGATACATCTTTGCTCTTTTGTAATATTTGAGCGTAATATTGGTGTCAGTTTGTACAGCTAATTGCATCGATCAGAAATGGTAAAGATTACTTGCTGCTGTAAATAGTAACTTTTGATTCTGTGGCGGTATCAACTTTGTGGCTGCAATAATTATTTGCTGAGTAAAAGAATTTCCAACATACATTTTAAAAACAGTTTGACATATTTGCCAGAACCTTTTGTATTCTGCTTCTTTTGTACCTTTTCCTCTGACCTGTTTCATTTGTGCTGTGTTTCAAGCTGTCTTGTCTCACCCAGCCTCGTCGCATCTCGTTTGACCTCGTCTCATCTCACCTGACCTGTCCTCACCATCTGTGACCCTTCGTCATTTCACCATCACAAATCGTCTCATGATTTTAATTCATTGTACATTTTTTGGTTTTTTATTACCAATTTTCTCTGTTTTTATTTGAATTCCAGGCGTTCAGAAGGAGAAAATTAGATTAAAGACGGCTATGAAAATATGTATTAACCCTTGAATTCAACTTGCAATAGGCATCTATTTTCTTTATGCAAATACATATGATATATATATGTAATATATCTTCGGAATAAAAAAGGTCTATATGTCACTATACTATTTTTGGATAAGTGGACTAAGGCATATATAAGGACTTATGGTTTAAATGTAGGCCGAATGTGCTCCTGGAATTTACATCGCACGGTGCTTGCACGAAAAAGCTCGATTGCACATAGGGTATGAGAAATAAGTACGTTTAAGCCCTTGTATTATGGTCTGATAACCTCTATATAGCTCACAAGCCTCCTTGTCTATTGAAATTCCAAATATTTTCGTCTTCCTGACGAGAATCCTCTATTGTATATGGAATACGTGTGGTCCTGGCTTGTCACCATCTGCTGAATGACAAAAGTCAACAGGGAATCAAAGAGCAACTCAATTGAAAGAAACACGGTACATAAAGAAGAAATTGGATTTTATATCACGGCTGAGCGTGTCTTTAAAACTGTGTACGCACTACACCCAGCGGGAGTATGAATTCGATTCCCAGTTTTCATCTGTTTGTCACACTGACGAACCAGAAAATATGCTCATTGGCATGGTAGCACTACACATCTAAGCTGTCTCAGTCACCAGGAACCGCCAAATGTGGATGAAAACTACGTCTACTCACTGACCAGTGGGGTTTATTTATGAATGGTGCGTGGGCCTCCAAGTGTCCAAATTTACTTGAAGCGAGTCACGTGCCTGTGAATTCAAACATGTTATTGGACTAGAATATGCGTCGTGTTTATTTTTGCAGTCGTAACAATATCATCTCAACCTGCTAGATCAAATAATTAAGAATGAGCAAAAATAAATAAATAAATAGATAAATAAATAAATAAATAAATAAATAAATAAATAAATAAATAAATAAATAAATAAATAAATAAATTAATTAATTAATTAAAAAAAAAATAAAAAGATAAAAAAAATAAAAATAAAATAAAATAATAATAATAAAAAAACATTTATACACATATCCGACAACAATTTTCTTATTATTTCCGTTATGAAACACAAAGACGATATTGGCAAGAATGATAGCATGTGCAAAATATACTGGGTCATGTCATGGCTGCGGGAAACGTAGAAACTATGAACCGAAAGGTTGTCATCTTGAGGTGTCGTGGTTATTCCCACAGGACTTCTTAATCCTGTTCAGGGGCAGTCAATATTCATGAAAACGATTTTATAGATATGCTTAGATGCCCCTACACCCCTGCCAAATGAAAAAACTACTATCTGACAAGAACAAGGCCTCCAGCCAATACCATACTGGAAAGGTTCAGTCTTATCTGATTATTTAGCATATGCTCACAGCTGGCAACAGATCAAAGTCTGCAATTATACCTTTGGTTTTACCTTGAAACCCAGGTGAAGAGTCATTACTCTCAATAAGGGAGTGAGACCATCATGAATTCAAATCGACTGTCGTGTGTCATCAATACGAAGGGAATTTTGCTGAGAACTTTGAAGTCAGTAACATAGTGCGAAAACTGCAAGTGTGCACATGGTATATGTAACTATACACTGGTATTTGAATGAAAGGTCCGAAGCATTTGAATCTGGAATCATAAATGTAAAACAGACGTATGCAACTTTTGTCGTGATTAACACTAAGAGGCTTAAATTTTGGTTACTGCAGATTGACTTGTCAGTGTAACGCATCAACACATGAATAAGGCTTGAGTGCTCATCTGCCTAACTTTTTGGTAGCTCTTGGGGCAATAAAGCTATCACAAGAACACAAAATTCGGTCGGCCGAACTTTGCGGCGATTGGGAAAGTGTTAATAGCAGTATTGTTGTTGATATTGTCAAGATTAATATGTTATTTTTGTGGACAACGAAAAACAATGTAGCCCACGGAGTGAGACACCTGTAAATAATCTACCTGTCTTCGTTACCTAGAACCGGGGGCTAAATATATAAAATATAATGTATACCGCAGTCATTCTGTTCCTAGTTTGGCAGTATGTCTGATGTCTGATGTTGATGTCACCCTCTGACCAAATCGTGCCTTCATAAGACTTGTAAGTTGTTGTCATTCTCATCCTGCCATGCGTAATTTTTAAGCTGATTAATTCACTAGGACTTGTGTAAATAATAACAGGTGGTTTCTATGTCATTAGCTCAAGTCATGCGAGACCACGAATTTAGTACTTTAGAATGTTTTCTTACTTCTCATAGCAATATGTGGACAAAATATACGGAAATTATCTTTTAATATGTCTATGAAAATCGAGAGTTAATTCCATGGCACTTTAGCACAGATGAATGATATCAGAAGTCAAGAATAGCAAATTTTAACCCTAAAGGAACAAGAACGGTTTAAGTCGGATAAGGTTGGTTAACGTGAGTATACGTTCAAACCGACGCCGATCAATCCGACTTGACAGGATAGGTGTTAGGGTTTATCAAGTGTTTTCAGTCGTTCTGTAACACCAGGGCCAGTACAAATTTCAGATTGTTCACTCCTGTGCCGTCGTACCAGGTGACTTATACTGTGGTACTACCAAGTCAGGCCTCCTGACTTCAAAAGTGTTACCAAGTTTGACCTCCAAACTCCTTATTTTCATTTTATTTTTAGAAGCAATATGCAAGTGGGCAAGCGAATTTTCCGATATTTTAATATATATGCGTACAAACGTTTCTTCCAATTGTATGATATGTATGTCGATGCATAAACGAATTATCCCATCTTGTCCATGTCAGAATACAAAGCCTATATCAATATGGGTCTTAAGGGTATGTTTGAAGAACGGAAAAATCCAAAGACTGGATGCCTAAATGTTTTGACCCCTTGTCTTTTTGATGGTTGGGAAGTGCCCATGGACGGGCGTGAAATTAAGGACACACTCGAGGTTGTGTTTTTCATTGGATGATAAGTCAATAAACTTGCTTACTCTGCAAACGTGGTATGACCATAAGCTAAGAACATCTAGATTCATACGACTTACTGAACAGTTGAGATATTAATAATACAAGTTTTCCATGGCAAGGGTTAATTGGGCTATACTGGTCATTAGCTTTGCATCAATATGTGTGCGTAGCAGTGCCTTTTCAAAACTAGAGGATTGTAACAGTCTTGTGCTCAGCTGACCTTACATGCACAGACAGAATGGTCCTGTGAACTTCAGAAACATATTAAGGTTACCTTTGTGTAAGACCATCATCACTGTTGTTACTATGACCACATCCCACTTACCGATTATTTCCGAATTTGAACACTGTTAAAAAGCAGAAAATGACAGCACCACTATGCAGGATACAAACTGGGTGGAGATCAAGTAGTGTCCCTACGCAATTTTAGAGCAGTTGGCTCGGCGGTTTAGGAGATTTTAATAGATTGAAAAAAAATCGTAAAAAAATCTTAAAAGTGTCCGTCTGAGCAAATTTTCCATTTGAGTCCCTCTCGGCTTGCATGGTATCAATCGCAGCGGCACCTGTTGAACAAATTAGGCTTTGGGAGTTCCTAGGAGTGTCCCTATGCAATTTTAAAGCAGTTGGGTTGGCGGTTTTGCAGTAATTTTTTAGAAGATTTTTTTAAAAAGTCATAGAAAATTAAAAAATCACTGGAATGTGACCAAACTTGGTAGAGACCCACCTCAGCTACACGTACCCCCACCAAAATTGAAGTGAATCTGGTTGACGGTTTTCGAGAAGTCAAAACGGTGAATTTTCATTGTAATTCCCATTGACCCACATGGTGATCAATAGGAAGGCATACATTAGCCAGCATTGCAATCCCCATTGACTCACATGTAATCAACAGGAATGCATGCATTTACCAACAGGTACCCAAATTGAAAAAATTGTGAAAAATCAGGGATGTAGTTCCAGAGTATCAGTAGCTGGGGAAAAAAGCTATTTCACCTTTACACAGCCTACATTTTCACCAAGCCTCGGAACAATCTTACGGACGCTTTTGGACGAGTCGAAAGTAGCGAAAAGACACGCAAGCTATTAAAAATAGGAAATACTCGCAGCGCCACGCGTTGAATGTATTAACGTGTAAGGCCCCAGAAGAGTCCGTGTGCAATTTTGAAGCAACTGGCAGAACGGTTTCAGAGAAGATTTTATCAGGTTTGCAACAAAAAAAAAAAAAAAAAAAAAAAAAAAACTAAAATAATCATTAAAAAAACTGAAAAAGTACTGGAGCGTGACCATTTGAACAAACGTCATGGAAGCCCAGCCAAGATACATCCCCATCAAGTCTGAAGTAAATCTGGGTGACAGTTTCTCGTAAGTCGAAAATGCGAAATGTCAACGGGAGGACGAACGACTCATGGGCGACGGACGACGGACCATCCTATATGCTTAGCTGACTGACAAGTCAGCTGAGCTAAAATAAAGCAACATTGACCTAATCTCGCAAATAGTTTCTAAATCGCAGCAAATAATATATAAATGATACTTTCCAACGCTTGATAGGTAGTTTAGTGCAGGTAGCTTAATCGTTCATTTCTTGCTGATTGGCAACAACTTCCACATTCTTGATAAGCAATTCATTTGGCTAAACAATTGGCTTCCTATTAATACACGTATTGTGAATGAATCCTATGCCCACAAAACCATAAGCGGTTATTTTACCTGTGTTTGGTATGTAATTGACTGAGCAAATACATTTAACATTTATTGAGTGACAGTTGATTCAACCACATGTATGTGTATCTGCTGATAGCTTAATGTAGCAAACGTGTTTGCATGCTATTGACAAGCAGTCATTGACAAAACTACAAACTGCACCTACGGGTAGCGTTTGTAGATAAACACACAAGTGCAGGTCACATTAACCCTTTGCCGGTCAACATAAGATTCAGTCAACAGCGTAAATCATATCAAGTAATGTTGATTATATTCTATTTGCATAAAAAACCGTGTTCCTGTTCCAATTGAATTATATTGCAATTAATATGAACCAGAGGTTCTTTGTGACGAAATTTGTGCATGAAATGTTACACATTCCACTAAAAGTATTCATTTTGAGCAAATATGAAAAACAAATAACCATATGGTAGCATAAAAGTGTTATGTCTGACACAAGTGTGAACAACATATCCTGGTGATGTACGTAGGCATGGCTGCTGCTGACAGAACGTGGCCTTTGTATGCCTGGTCTATTACATGTATGTACAAGTCTGCGATTGTTGCTATGTACAAGTCTTCGATTGTTGCTCTTACTTTGCATTAATTAGACTTCGCTGATACAGCCGCCCACTGTTCAGAAATTCTAGCTTCAATAGCATTTCAGAGCTTAGCTTTGGACAACATTGATGATGGACAAACAAGGGATGTGAAGGCAGAATGCCCCATTTACGCCTACAAGTTTTGAAGTTAGATATTCAACTTTTCAATTTCTCCAATCTCCCTAATAGGTAAAAATTCAAATTCTTTAACTTTTTTTGTGATTCACTGGATGCATCTGCAGGACAAACCTATGAAGTGAAGTTGGGATGACACATCTGCCTATAATAACTTTAAAGAAACTCAACATTTAAATTTTGTACTTTTGGTTCATTGGATGCACTTACAGCAAAAACCTATGAATTGGCGCTGGAATGACACCTCTGCTTATTACCGTTTTGAAAATATTCAGGTTTTGTGTAATTTTCAAAACTCTCATGCCTCTTCATAAAAAACCAGACTTTATCTATGGAGGTATAATCATGCCAAGTTAAGAGTTTCTTCGTATATTGGTCTTCAAATAAAATGTCGGACAAAATTACTGGTAAGCCAAAGAAAGAACAAAGTAAAAGAAGAAGGAAAGAAAAAAAGAAAGAGCAAGGATAGAAAAGAATTTTAGCTTCCACGTAAAGCTGTCTGTGTGCCTTTAAAACTTACATAAATTTAAATCCTACAACTTTTGTTTGCGGTTCATTAATGGCACACGCCTACAGCACAAACCCTTGAAGTGAAGCTGGAATGGCACCTCTACATGTAACAGTTTTGAAAATGTTCAACATTTAAAGGTGGCAAGAGCCCCCTAAGTAGCATGAATTAGAATTCTACAACTTTTGTTTGCGGCTCATTGGATGTGTCTACAGAACAAACATAGGCATGGAAATTAGAATTGCACCTCTACCTGTAATACTTTTGAAGATATTCAACATTCAAACGTTTCAAGTGTCCCATATTAGCAAAAATTACAATTCTACAGCTTTTGTTTGTGGTTCACCGGGTGTGTGTCCACAGCGCAAACCGCTGAATTGAAATTGGAATGGCACCTCCCTATAATAGTTTTGAAGATATTCAATATTTTAACTTTTCAATTGCCATAATTAACATAAATTAAATTCTACAACTTTTGTTTACGGTTTATTGGACGCGCCTACAAAACAAATCTATGAATTGAAATTGGGATTGCACCACTACAATTATAATTTTGAAGATGTCAAACATTCAAGCGTTTCAAATGCTCCAAATTAGCATAGATTAAATGCTACAACTTTAGTTTGTGGTTCATTAGATGTGCCTATATTATAAACTTATGAAATGAAGTTGGAATGGTACATGTACTTAGAATCCTCTTGAACATATTCAGGATTTATTTTTTTCAAATTTCCCTAATGAGTATAATTTTTAAAAGCTGTCACCCGTCTTTACAAACAGACCAGGTTTTGTGTACGGAGATATAATCATGCCAAGTTTGGAGTTTCTACGTATATTAGTCCTGAAATAAAATGTAGGACAAATTTGGTGGCAAATTAAAAGGAAAAATAGAACGAATTCATAAGAAGACAGAATGCATGTGTTGAAGCACAAACATAAAAAAAGACTGTCTGTGTTGGCACACTGACATGATTGAAGAGGACTAAGTAAATGTTTTAGTTAACTGATGTGCATGATAACCACCAGGACCCCCCCCCCCCCAAAAAAAGGGGGAAAAAATCATACAATAGATTATCAACACCAACGAAATTAATTATTCCCACACAGCAACGTCCAAATGACATGTGCTGAAGTATTTTCTTTGAAACGTCCATATATTGATGGAATATTTTCGTAAATATAAGAAATGCCGGAGGCCTGTATAATAGTGGCGTGGAATCTTAGAGAGTAAAAGGTTAAAGGTGGTGCCAGAAGAACGCAACTCATTCTCCTTATGTCTCGAAAAGGACCCTGGACATAAAAGAAAAAGATCCATGTTTAATGTGATGTGGTCCTCATGCTGACGTTTTTGTCAATATGATAAGAATAAGAGTGTATTTTGGGAAGAAATCTAATGCCATTGATGGAATACACCTGAGCACGTTTCGTCCTCAAAACCAGTCTATTCGTTATCTTCCGTCACGTGCTTCATACTTCACCCCTAAGAAGGAAAGACAATCTTATAAACAATAATGGTTTGCCAGCAAAAGCGCATGCTGAGTCAAAATGTATACAGGGTAATCGGCTTGTTCTGTGGGCTATGGCGCTGTAGTCGTTATTGCAGGAAATTAAATTGTTCTCAAATGTAAGTGATTTCTTATCAGGACACCCTCCCCTATGTAGAAATCAGCGCTACTTTCGCACCACGATGTTCTCCTCGTGTTATGAGTGTATCTGTCGTTCAAAAATTACAAGTACTAGGTTTGAACAAGGACATGGTATATTCATATTAAATTCAGAATTTCTCTTGCTACTAACTGTGTTGCTTTGCATCATGTGCTCAGAGGTCGGCAACAAATGAGTCGAGACTATTTAAATTAAAGAGAATTAATTGGAGTTTGAATACGTGGTGAGGGAAAATATTTTTTTTGTACTACGTTAACATGTAACAGGCCAGTGTGGAAAACGAACCCAAATGGGAAAAACCTGATGTATGATTTGTACGGATCTGGCCTCACTTCTGGTTTAATAGACCAACCTGTTGCCTGCGCATTTCTGATCGGATACGGAGCTAGAAAATACATATGGCAATGACAAGTGACAAGATAAAGGGTGGGCTGAGAATGAACACTTGTATTCACGCTGATGTGTAAAACAGCTCAATAAGTTCTCTTTAATTAACATGGGCATGAAGCCAAGAATCCAGCCAAACCAATTTATTGTCATATCACATTTTCTCTTTATAGAAACAGGGTTTCTCTGGCTATGCACTTGCCAAGACGTCCGCTTGTTTGTGGCGTTGTCGTGCGATGCGCATCGATTTGGGCCCACACGTTGTGCAATATATACTGCTGGGAAAAAATATGCCACCTCCATTGGTTTAATAAGAATCAATGATAATAATCTATTAAACACTACCCCATTACACAGGGGCACCAGCGGCCGGGGTGAACCACGGTGTGTTCACATAAGACCGTGTTAAAAACGGTGGGTTCACATAAGACACAATACAGTTTAAAATATGTACAAATGGGACACCATATAATATGTATGTATGTATGTATATATATATATATATATATACAAATATATATATAGTGTGTATACACACACACACACACACACATATACATATATATATATATATATATATATATATATATATATATATATATATATATATATATATATATATATATATATATATATACATGTAAAATACGGTGTCGCATTTGTACATAATTAATCATGGGCTGCCCTCGATATGCCTTTATACGGAAAAATGGGTGTCCCATGGGATATTTTGTAACATCAACAGTGTAGCTTAGGTTACGCCTGAGCATTCACACACACACACACACACACACACACAAAATGTCCGGAAAACAAGACAATAGTCAGAGAGGTGTGAAAAATGTGTCTGGTATTAGGGTGCCTATGGGCTTTATAAGGGGGCCATGGCACCACTGGGATCAATGTGAATCCACAACGCCACGGCGTGCGGTTCACTCACAACTGTCTGAATTTGACATGGGCAGAATCACTGGGGTGTTGGAGGCCGGCCTTTTTCGGCGTGCCTAAGGCCTGCCGGCGGTGAAAAGATGGTGCAGTTTCCAAGAAACCAGGGGATGCAAGAGAGAGGCCAGATCTGGGCGACCAAGACTGTCAGACGGGACGCATGAGCGTTACTTGTTCCAGTATGGCAAGGAGGGTAGAGAGAGCTCTACCCTAGTTGCGTATGGTAAGAGACACAGGTTTCTTTCCCACTAAAAGCATCGTCAGCAGTGGCGCCAGGCCTGCAACATCAGAGAATCACAATCTACCATTAACATGGGATTAGTATGGGTCGAACTGACGGTATGCCGCCCTGCCATTTGCACCCATCTCAGTCCTGCACACAAGCCATGACGGGTACAGTGGTGTGAGGAACATGTAGCCTGGACCACAAATAAATGGAACAGCGTGATGTGTTCAGATCAATCCCGATTCTGCTCTTGGATTTCCACGATGGAAGAATAACGGTTGGAGGGGGGCCTTCCGAGAGGTTCGCAGAACGATGTATGGTTGAACATGACCACCACGGAGGAGGCAATGTGATAATTGGGGGGGGGGGAGGGGGGCAAAAGGGGATCGAAAGTAAGAATGAAAGCTTCTACTTCTCTCCTGTCGAGGGCATTTCGGTCATTCAGGGCTGGAGTTGTTTATTCCCTTTACCTTTCTTTGTAATTTACAGCTTAATAACTTCAAAATCACTCGTTGTAGAAACAGTAAAATTTGTGTGATAAAGTAATACACATAGCTGAAATGTTCACATAAATCTTATTATTGCAGCTTCAAAAGTAGTCCTTTTAATTTGAGGTTATTTCAACATGCAATCCAATGGAAATACACATCTCTAGCCATGAAGAATTCTGTGTATTGGATTGTGTATTCAGCTGAATTACACAGATAATTGGTAATTATGACCACTGTTATCGCGGCAACAGGGAGAACAGCTCTCATCAGGGTTAAGGGGACACTAACATGCCATCGATGCGTGGATGAGATCCTGCCCACAGTTGACGAATGGATCCAGCGACATCCAGGGCGACTGTTTCAACAGGATAACGCACGCCCACACACTACCCGAGTCAGTATGCAGTACCCACGACAGCGCAATATGCCATTGTTGCCATAGCCAGCCCGTTCTCCTGACCTGTCCCCTGTTTGGTGGTGGTCACACCCGGTATTGATGCATGTAGACTCCCAATAACAACAACAACAACAACAGCAACAACGAAAAAGGTCCTTTTAAGGACCACCTTTACCTCCTAAAAGAGATGCGAAAACTGGAAATGACGATTTGCTGCATAGCAAATCAGTGTGTGTGTCTTCAAAGCATATTGGTATGGCAATGTACAACTAGCCCATAACACAGGAGTAGAAGCTGGAATGGCATCTCTATCTATTATAGCTTTGAAGTTATTCAAGGCTTAAAATTTCTAATGGTGCTACTTAGCACAGTTTAAATTGCTACAACTTTTGTTTTTAATTCATTCGGTGCGCAATGCAATATTTAAGATTTAAAATTTCAAATGCCCCTAATTTGCATAATTTAAACATCTTCATTCCTCTGCATCAAAAGACTCAACTCCTTGTATGGAGGTACAGTCATCCCCAGTTTAGAGTTTCTGTGTATAATAGTGTCAGAGAAAAGTGTCGGACAAATTCACTGGTAAATGAGAAAGAAAAAAGAAAGAAAGAATTTTAGGAAACACAAAAAAGTGTGTGTTGGCACACACACACAATTAAACAAACTCTTCACGCACATCCACGTAACACTTGTATAATGTTCAACTGAAAAAGATGATTTGCTGCATAGCAAATCAGTGTGTGTGTCTTCAAAGCATATATGTATGGCAATGTACAACTATATCATAACGCAGAAGTAGAAGTTGGCATGGCATTTCTATCTATTATAGCTTTGAAGTTATTCAAGATTTGAAATATGTAATTGTGTTATTTAGCATGATCTAGCTTGCTACAACTTTTGTTTTTTGTTCATTAGGTGAGCAATGGTCAATAACCCCCCCCCCCCCCAGTAGAAGCTGGAATGACATCTCTGTCTATTATAGTGTTAAAGATATTCAAGATTGAAAATTTCAAATACTGCTAATTATCATAATTTAAATTGCTCCATCTTTTGTTTCAGATTCATTAAATGTGCAATGGTCAATAACCCCCTAGTAGATCTTGGAATGACATCCATATCTATTATACTTTTGAGGATATTCAAGATTGTAAATCTTAAATGCCCCTAATTTGCATAATTTTAAACAAATTCATTCCTCTGTATGAAAAGGCGCAACTCCTTGTACAATCATGCCAGGTTTGGAGTTTCTATTTATAATAGTGTCAGAGAAAAGTGTCAGACAAATTCACTGGTAAAGAAAGAAAGAACAAGAAAAGAAAATTTGCTTCACAACAAATATGTCTGGGTGCCTTCAAAATGAAAACAGCCTGAAAAGCTACACTTTGCCATTGTTCAACATAATCTAAATTTCGTGTAGTAGCCTATTTTTTATTAAGTAAAATGCTACAACATTTGGTTCATTGCATGTGGCCATGTCACCAACTAATAAAATGAAGTTTGAATGAAACTAATATCTATAATAGTTTTGAAGCTTGACCCAAAAAAAAAATAATAATGATTAGTTTGGAAGCTTTTCAACATTTTAATTTTGTGTATTTCCCTAATTTGCATAAATTGAAAGCCTGCAACTTTGGTTTATGGTTCATTGGATGGGGCTTTGCCACAAACATAAATTTAAATAGGAATGACACCTCTATCTATAAACGTTTTGAAGCTATTCCAAGATTTACATGTTGCATTTTCACCTAATCTGCAGAAATTAAAATCCTACAACTTTGGTTCATAGTTCATTGGATGCGGCTTTGCCACAAACCAATAAATAGAAGTTGGGATGGTATGTCAATGTATAATAGTTTTGGAGTTATTCAGCTTTGCAGTTTTTCAAAACCCCTTATTAACATAATTTGAAATTCTACAACTTATACTGTCCATTTTATTGGCAGGTGTCACAAACCCATATATGCAAATTGAAATATTGAGTATGTGCAACTGTTTGGAAGATATGGAGCTTTTAAAATTTCAATTGCCCCTTATTTGCATACTTTTAAACATCATGACTACTCCAAGCGAGATATACAATTTCACTGGTTAGGTCAGTCACCAAAGCAAGTTTGGTGGTTTTTCGAAAAAATAGTGCTTGGGAAAATCTCCAGACCAACTTGGTCAGGAAGAAGAAAGAAAAAGAAAGAAAGAATTTCAGTGTTTACTTATACAGTTAAACCTCTGTACAGTGGGCACCCATGGGACCAGAGAAAAGTCACCCTTGGGACCAGAGAGAAGTGCCCACTACTGAGAGGGTCAGCCCTTCTGGGCAGTATGGATGAGTATGTGTGCATGTACATGTACATTATTCATAAATGCACATATACATGCACAGTGTATACATACTATAATTCGAGGGGAGGTGTATACATGCAATACAAAACTGTCTTTCTTCCTCTATTACATAAACATATTTTAACAGAAGCTGTAAAGAAACTACCAGTACATGACCCTGTGAACCAAGACAAGCACTATACTGTCTAAGTATTGGCTATGAAGAACAGTCTGGGTCTGGTCAAGTAGTCTATTCTTATCAGAGCTTGTTCCCCCTAGAAGTCCAGAGGCTAGTTGGTTCCTTTGGGACTGATAAGGTCAGCAGACTGACATAGCCTCAGGCAAAACAGACCAGCTAGAATACCAGTGTAAGTCATGGTGCACTGACAGCTCATAGCCTGCCTGGTACATATTGCAGCATGGAGAACATCTGTTCTTGCATGAACAGAAGGAGATACTCTTGTATTTTATTGAGAGCCTCATTACACAGTTGTTGGGAGTCCCCCCCCCCCCCCAAATTTTCTACAAGACCCAAACCTTGCATACCATACACCTGCTAGCATGCATGGATAGGAAGCTGCCTGCGAGACAGGTTCAAGCTTATTAATTATGGATGCAAAATGGTTGCCTAGCACCATGGACGTCAAGCACAGCTCAATAGGCAGTTAAAGGCCTGCATTTGTGGATTGTGGAAAAATTTGGTGAATTTGGCATACATTAAAATTCCTTTTGTTTGTATGCTGTTGGATTTGCCAGTGGTCTCAAACCTATATGTGTAAGTTAGAACTTTGTGTCTATCTGTAATATGTTTGAAGATGTAGAGCTTTTATATTTTAATTACCCCTCATTTACATAATTTTAATCATCATGACTATTCCACGCCAAATGGCAAAATTTCATTGGTAGGTCAGTCACCATGGTAAGTTTGGTGGTTTTGGAAATAGTAGTGTCTGAGAAAAACTCCGGACAAATTTGGGTGCCATGGAATATATTTATCTGGGTTGGCACCCATATATAAATAAATGAATGAATGAATGAATGGATGAATGAACGAATGAAAGAAAGAAAAAAGAAAGAAGGAAGGAAAAAAGAATTTTAGGAAAAACAGAAAAGTGTGTGTTCACACACACACACACACACTCTAACAAGGGTGTGGCATTTTTCCCCAGCAACTTCGTGCATAGCCTGCGTTGAAAATACTATGAAGACCAAATCATACTTTTCTGTCATGTGTTCAGTTTAGTCGAAGGTAATCAGTTCTCTTGAAACCAAGTCATCCATGGATCCCACGTGTAACTTTTTAGAATGATTATATCTACTTTACAACAGCAAACGAACCTTTCGCACTGGCGAACTAATTATGTCTGTGTGCAAAACACAGGCATTCTTTCTTTCTTTCTATCTTTCTTTCTTTCTATCTTTCTTTCTTTCTTTCTTTCTTTCTCTTTCATTCTTCCATTCTTTCTTCTTTACTAGCAAACGAATCTTTCGCACTGGCGCACTAATTATGCCTGTGTGACAACACAGGCATAATTAGTGCGCCAGTGCGAAAGAAAGAAAGAAAGAAAAAAGAAACAATGCCTGTGTGACAACACAGGCTTGTTTCTTCTTTCTTTCTTTCTTTCTTTCTTTCTTTCTTTCTTTCTTTCTTTCTTTCTTTCTTCTTTACTAGCAAATTTTGTTCGCCAGTTCTCTCGAACACTAATAGACTCACAAACTTTAAACTCGGCATGATTATAGGTCTATATATATGAATTTATACCTTTTAATAAAAAGGAAAAAAATATGTTGAAGATTATGCAAATTAGGGGCATTTGAAATTTTAAATTTTGAACATCTCCAAAACTATTTTAGGTGCAGGTAACCAATCCAACTTCAATTTATAGGTTTGGAACACTGCAAATATTTGCACTTAACATGTAACCCCTTAAAGTCAAAGGTCAATGTCATTTGGACCTTTGAAAGTTTCATTTAGCCATACCTTCGTCAATTTTCATCCATTTTTAATTATTTTGGAGTCTACTTATAGATATTGCAACGCTGCACGTTTTTTTGTAATGTACATGTTTTTGTAATGTACATGTGACCTCTAAAAGTCAAAGTCGAAGGTTATTTGGACCTTCGAAATTTTCATCTACCCGTAACTTGGTCAAATTTTATTTGATTTGGTTCATGTTGGGCATAAAACGTATATATTGTGAAAACATACATTCTTTGTAATTAACATGGGACCTGTAATGGCTAAAGGTCAAGGTCATTTGGATCTTTGAAATTTTCATCTAGACATAACTTCGTCAATTTCCATCGAAATTCAGTCATGTCGGGTTCAAATTATAGTTATTGCAACACTGCACATTTTTTAATTGACATGTAACCTCTAGAGGTCAAAGGCCAAGGTCATTCATACCTTTGAAATTTTCATCAAACCATATTCACTACTTTTGAAGGCACACAGACAGATTTGCTGTGTAGCAAATCTGCTTTTCTAGTTTGGATTACACACGTATAGATGTGAGAACAGCCCGGTGCAGGCCAGATCTCACGGAGAGTCTGTGACTCCCGCCTTGTGTGTAGAGCATGGCTTGGTTTGATGCTTGTGCTCTTAACGTGTGACATTGTCAACATACGGTCTGCGCTGGACTCGATCTTAGATTTCACCCTCTGGTTTCGTTTACTTCATTTGGCACTTGGCAAGTTCCTGGCTTAGTGAGAAAATGGTACTTTGCATGTTAAGCCTACTTAAAACAAATTTGTAGGAAAGGGAGAAGAGGAGAATCAGCCTTACATGTACAGTTCATATTTTTTTGGTTCCCATTAATTGTACGCTCAAAGAACTTACAAAACTTTGGCAAACGGGAATAGGATCAAGGGTCAATACATGTAAAAAGAACTGCTGTTTGTTCTGTTCTGTCAACGTCAGTTCTCATTCGCACCTATAAATCTTCCTGCTCGATAGGATCCCGCACATCTATTGCCATGATTTTTATCCACAAATAAATGTGTTCCTCGACTTTTATTTAGCTTGGCGGATGTAACACCCCCACACATAATCCAAGACTAGGTGGATGTCCATCGACCAAATAGTTCCCATCAATAGGTGTTGCTGGGAAAATGGTTTTAGAGCTGCATGTGTTCTTTTTTGTCCGTAAAAGAGAAAAAAATGCTTAACAGCTGAACAAATTCTCAAAGTTAAGGGATCGAGATCTTTTCCTTTATTTATATATGCACTTTAGGTGTACTAGATGCCATCAAAGAAATCCCACACTGCAACATTATACAGGCAAACCGCTTTCGTGTTACCAGCGCTTTTACTACATGTAACTATGACTAGCTCGAGCCCCACTTCGCATTTGTTCCCTTGTAAAAATTCAACGAACGTATCGAAGGCCTTATACTTTACTTAAGTCAATGCACCAATGTCAATACGCTTTTCCTGGTGTTAAGGGATATATCTTAGAAGAAATTGCATTTTACGCGTCTGCTTACTTGTGGTACATGTTTTCTCTTGATGAAGCCACTGATTTATATGTAAAAACGAACAATTAGCAGCGACTCGTCTTTGAGTGTTTCTTACAGATGTCTGCACAGAAAAGCGAAAATGCGATTTGCATAACGACATGCTGCATGCTCAATATTACCCTCTGTAATCTCATCAAACTTTCGTGTAGTGAATCGGATCAGGTTTAAATATTTACAGCTACACAATACGCTTTCATAGCACTATGCAACCTGTTATTTACACATGTTAAGTTTTAATCAGCGTATTTTTTAAGAAGGGCACATGCTTTTTGGCAATTCACAAGTGGAGTTAACCTCCCATTGTTGTACGCCATTGTCTCTGTATCATATCTACTTGGTTGGTTAGTTAGTTACTTTGTTGGTTGATTGGTTGGTGGTTCGATTGGTTGGTCGGTCAGTCAGTCAGTCAGTCGGTCAGTCGGTCGGTCGGTCGGTCGGTCGGTCGGTCGGTCGGTTAGTATATTTCTGGGCTGGATTAGCGAAGGATTATACGTGGACCAATGGACTTCAGAAAGGAAAAAAAGGACTGCTTGGTTGATAAAACTAATATATTTGTGGGAAGTAGGTCTCAATTTCCAGAAAATGTGATTTTCTGTCGAAGGTTTTTTCGTCAGAATCAGCCACAGATATAATCAAGATTGCGGCATAGGCTAAATACTGACTGATCACGCAATGCAAAAAAAAAAAAAAAAAAAAAAAATGGTGGTAGTGACTATCTGACAAGGAATATACATGTTCAGGTTCCATGCTTGAAGATAGATATTCATTGTTGGGCCAATAGTTTCAAAATTGGACACGAAGTTATCATGATACCATTAGGCTGTCAGTTATTAGATATGTAATGCGGCAAATTTTCCCTATTCTGTTCTCTTTCGGCTTACTTCCTAAAAAAACGCTGGTTAGATTTTTCTTCAAACTCGAAGTCCAATGAAATGTGGTTTTACCCTTTCTCGTGCGTAGGTGATCGGTTGAGCAGAGGAGTATAACAGTCTCTTGTATTGCACTGTTTGCCATTGCATTTTGTGAGACCCGTCATAAATAAATAAAATAAATACAGTAAAATAATAGGTAAAGATAATTTAATGATTAATAGATTCAGATTTGACTTCTGAAGCTAACAAATCGGAATTTGTGACAGAGGCCTCTGACATATCAACGCAACCACGTGACAGGTAGATGTGTCTGTTCCTCTGTTTTCGTTTGCCACCAGACAAGTTACACAGGACACTGCACTTCTTGTCAAGATCCATGACAAACATACTTACATCAAGATTTGACACTTACAAGTCCAGATGTAGCGCTTCTAAAAAGAAAATCCTTCAGAGATATTTTACAGGAAACGCAGAAAAACTTCAACATAAATATGTATTTTGATGCTGAAACAAGATCAGTTATACCAGACTTACGCACGCTCCCACATGTTCCGCACATTTCAAGAAATATTCTGGTCGTCTAGGTAGTTTGCAAATAGTCACACGAAGTGACAGTAATTTACATTATATAAATACATAAACAATCTGCCTTAATTTCTGATTGGTAATCATATTATGCAGTGTAACAGCTTGAGCTAACACGTTTAAGGCAGTTTGTGATCTGCCGAAGATCATCGAGACACAGACGGAGTGCTCGGAAAGCGAGGTGCCATTGGTTGATCGTACCAGACACACCATATGGGAGCCACTCGTGCCTGGCATCGCAGCTTAGTGCGAGGTACCTTGCTATGTTTGCAAATACTTGACCAAATGGACAAAGAAAGGTTGCATGTGGCCGTGCCCCCTGCGTTGTGCTAACTAGCTCAATCATTGTCATGTATGTGGTCGATTATCTCAGGCTGTGTTATAAGGAAGTGTGTCCACTTTATGGCCTAACCATTGCTTCTAAAGGAGGCCTTGGTCGATGGGTTTGATTCCCCAGTGAGCTGAGGACGAAAAAAAAAAAGATAATCATACACAGACATAGGCTTTTAAATGCTGCACGTCCGTAAGTCAGAGGTATATGTCGTACGGGGTCTCCTGTTAGATTTACTTTTTTAAATATTTACCAAATTTGAGATAGATAGATAGGTAGACAGAGAGGGAGGGAGGGTGGGGGAGAGAGAGAGAGAGAGAGAGAGAGAGAGAGAGAGAGAGAGAGAGAGAGAGAGAGAGTGAGAGAGAGAGAGAGAGAGGGGGGGGCACGGGTTTGGTGACTAAGAAACCAACAAATGTCGATAGTTTTGGATTTCTGTGTCTTTATCTGTTACTCCTTTCTTCTGTTTTCGCCTACGGCTTTGAATCAGGCGGTCAGTAGGAAACATTGGAGAACAATATGTGCGTGGTCTCCAGCGTTCAAAAGTGTGCTCTGAATACTTTTAAAATTCACACTAATAGTTGAATGTATATATACATATACATATATATATATATATATATATATATATATATATATATATATATATATATATATATATATATATATATAACGATTTCGCTCAGCTGCTACCTGAATGGATGTAGGCCCACTCAAGAATAACCAGATCACCTTACAAGTCCCTTACTTCTAGTGTCTAAAGTGAAATTGACGCGAATCACATGCCATCCCAGTAGAGTTCAGGTTGCAGATACGCTGGTGAGGCTAAATATGTGTCTCGCCTTGGATCTCACTTTGGGTGGCAAGTGTGTTTTGCTGGCCTGTATGGCAATTGCCCGTGGACCAATCAGTATTTCACAGGCTTAGGCGGCCTCTGCCTGTGTGGTGTTTTTAAAGGACTGGGTGGTAAATGAACGTGTAGCTGGCATTATTTCTCGGGAACTAAGCGGGAATTGAAGGCAGGTGTCTTCGTTGACTGGACTGGAAAATAGGAGACAGCAACGCAGTTAGGTGAACTGGAAGGGTTCACTGCAACATCCCTATACTCACTCAGTTGATAGTTTTTTCTTGGGAGCGGATGTGTCTCAGTTTCACGCCTGTCGAACATGCAACTGTGTTTCAAGAATCGTAAAACGTATGGTAGTACTACCCGCCCTCCACCCCCCCCCCCCGCCACCATGCTTTAAAATTGCTACTTGGGAGAAAGGAATACATTTTCATTGCCATTACCTGGAAGGTGAAGATTTTGAATGGCTGCAGAGAAGGTACAGAATGCCTTGGGAGAAGTTGCACCACCTACACTTGTCACGGGTTTATGCCTAGAGCCTGCCAACCCCAGGTTGTGCCATGGCATGGGGAATAGTTTCCAAATTTTGGAGATCTGACAACCCATTCAAATTAAACACCTTGCCCCACCTCCAATCTCTTTGCCCACCTGACGTGTATATATTCATATGTGAAAAGAAGGCTGCTTATGATGGTCTTTTATCCCATATATGTTTGGTCCAGACTTACCATGGACAGGCCGTTCTGCGCCGTGCAGAATTTATCGTCGATCCATACGCCCGTGCAGAACAGTCGCATGCACGCCCTACTTTCGCACTGCCCAACCTGGCCCGCTTTAGCATTCGCGCGCTCCCAGCCTGTTGATGTATAGTCTGCTATAGTATTGGTCATTGATCGCTGTTTCGACAGAATGCTGTGATTTTTTTTTGTTTGAAATGGTGGCGAATACTCTGGACTACACATACATAGGATAAAAATAATACTACACTCTTGCAATTACCTGGCCGTAAATTCTGCATGGCATACGCGTAGCGGTGGGGCGGAAGGATACACTCGATGGCTCGCCTGTGTCGGGCTGCATCTCTTGTATTCTTCCGATCCACCGGTACGCTCGTGCCATGCAGAATTTACGGCCAGGCATTCATACCCGTGTAATTTTATTATTTTACTCCATCCTTATTCTATAGATTATTTTGGTTTAGAACTTAGGGGATATTCCTTTCATTACCGTACTCTTCCACCTGGTTGAAAGGACAGCTCGTTGTATATCTAACCATGGGTATGCACGTCAATTATTTCTTGAGATCCAAGGGGTGCAGACCTCCCAGTATATTTATGAAAGGTTTATGGGCTCCATTAGTACAATTAGCACCATTACTAATCACTCAGGCTGGGAAACCTAGGTAGTTCATAGCTCTTATGCGTGTATTGTTAATATTGTTGGCCTACGCGGTTTGCTTTGGTGAAGAGTACATGAAACCCCAGCACCCAGTATATCTAGGAGTTAAAGCGGTCTCTGAAACTCAAGGTTTTTCAACTGCCTTTTAGGGAAGGACGACCGTCGTACCCTGCATCAAATCATACAATTGTGATAGATAGAATTGCTGTGAATGTGCCTTCCTTCTTGTTTGCACGCCTTGTAGTTGCCTTTTCACTCTTGCACGGCATATGCTGTTTCAAAGACCCGCTCTGGTGTTAATGACAGAGGAGCTAAAAGATGAAATTAGCATTGGCAGTTCATAGATACCTGTTTCCAAAGGCTACCTGGGTACATGGAGGTATTATACTACCTCTATGCTGGGTAACAAGAATTTATTGTGTCTGTTAGAATAAGGACCGATGCCTCAGGCTTGGCTTGGGGATGAGGTGACCCATGTAGGTATTGCATGATATAAGTGGTCTTTAAGAGATTCCTGGCTCGTTTGAAGGCAGCTGGTGCTTTGGTTCGGACATTGAAATGTATTGAACATATCCAGCCTGCTAGGGTTGATCTCTAGTAGACAATATGGGCCTCAGGAACACGAGAGGGAAAAGAACCTTAGTTGGAATAGACTGCATAAGACCTGTTCTCACAGGCACACAACTTCACGATCCCCGCCCCTCCCTCTCTCACATTAAATTTCGTGTCAATACTGCCGATGGCCCTGCTCAGGAAGTGCATTTAAGTGACTCAGTGTTGTGTCCGTCCTCGTGGAATCAGGTAGAACCTTGGCATGCCTCTTAATTTGCTGTGAAATCGTAGACCGGTCTATGTGGCCTAAATGTATGCTCGGGACACAAAGCTGACCTCTCTTAGGGTTCCATGTCACCACACTACAACTGTCACGTCAGACAGTCTATGTATATAATGGACAGTTTGAATGACCACTGTAATATCTGGAGGATAGATCCTTTGGTTATCTGAAATTTCTTATTTGGAAAGATGCTCGCTAGACAAACACTCGTCCATCATGCCGCATCTTGTGCTATAAATGACAGCTAGCCAAGGCAACTTTGCCCCACGTGAGATGACAGCAGGAATGATTAACTCTGCAAGAGAGCAGGTGAAACATTGGCTTGCTAGGCAGGCCCTGGGTCCTATCCGGCGTAAAGCTGCTGCGGGAGGCAACCCCGTAGCTTTTCAGTTGGTTACCACTTACTGAAAGCAATCAGGGAAGACCACAGCCAGGCTCCCATTAATTTCTGAACAGGCTATTGCTATATTTGTGGGCAAATTTGCCTTTATAACAATGTACATGCAGGAACAATTGGCTAACTCATCTTCTGGCTTTCAGATCAAAATGTTTATTTAGCTCAGAGCCAGACCTTGTTCAAACTCATGTTTTCAGTTGGGACAGGTCACATGACACAGGACGTGTTAGCTTTAGTAGGAAATCATAGAATCACCAGGTGGACATGGCTTCCTTATAAACCAGGAATCATTTATTGAATCAATGCATGCAATCAATCAATTTGAACAGATATATACACATACATACTCAGACATACACATATAACAATGCAGTCTATTGTTAGTTTGTGAAAAATATGCATGTATTGATGTGGGAGACAAGTGATAAGGTCACATTTGATCGTTATCATACCAGGCACCCGCAGCTTGATATTTATACAAATAATTATCAGGCACACGCTAGTGATTGTGATAGTCATTATTTTAAGGTATTAAAGCAAGCAATATCAAAGGTGTATAACAAGTGCACATGCGTGTACGTCAGGCCTAAACTGAGCTCGTGCATTCTTATCCATTCGATTCGAATGCAACACAAATAATTGGTATACAAATATAATAATTTTGTTTGTAACACTCTGTGTAATACTTGTCTAGATAGTATTTTATATATATGTTGAGAAACTTTTGAAGTGTATATTTACTTTATTTTTTTGTTATGGCGGGTGTATCGTTTAAAAGGTGACCCAGTTGCTGCCTTATATACTGCTTCGTATAGAGATGAGATGTCGTAGTTATAAATATGTTGTTCCTATTTCTTGTGTTATAATCATGTATGATAGTATTGGAAAATACGGGAAGGTTGTCAAAATGTGTTGCAATTATTCATTTGTTAATTTGTAATAAAAATTTTAAAAGCTGTAGCTTATATGTATCTTCTAGTTTTAAAATTTGCAACCGTTTAAATTTGGGTTCTGGATAAGCATTAAAGGCATAATTTATTATTGTACGACCAGCTCATTTTTGAATAGCGGAAAGTCTCTTTAGGTTGTGCCCCATGGAAGAATGCAATAATTTAATTAAGTAGTACTAAAAAGTTACTAAGCATTAACAGAATTGTGATTGAAATGAATTGTTTCAGCTTAATTGAAATGCCTACTTTCGGAGAGACTTTGGTTGAAATCTTCCATATATGGTTTTTCCAGCTTATATTTTTATCTAAAATTAATCCCAAGACGCTAAACTCGTTGACACAAGTTTTACAGTATCTATTTCAAGAGATGGGATAAATATTTTCTTTAAAGGCTTATAAAATAGCATAAATTCTGTTTTCTTTATATTCAGAGATAACTTGTTCACCTTAAACCTTGTGTTAAAGGCAATACGGCAGCTGGGTCAAAAGTGGTTCACTTTGGACGTTGGGGGTGGAGCGCAGTTATCAGCTTCCTGCACCAATCAATAATGAAAGAGTAGTGACGTCAGTTAACATTACGTTATTTTAAACATTAGCTTGTTCTGGTCACCAGCAATATGTGGACATGCACGTGTGTGTGCAACGAGTTCGTACCACAATGATAGCCATGTCATCAGCCTTTGGAAGCAGTGTCTGCATCATTTATATGGTGTTTTCACAGTTAGTGGTATCTGGAGTGGAAGGTTGGTGAGGGAGGGGGGGGGGGGGGGGTCTGGTGTGCGGCAGGCAACTGCAGCTGTGCTTCAGAAGGGGCAGCCTTCCGGTCCAAGACCCCGACGGTCAGGTTTAGCCAAAGCCCGGGTATTGGTCAGCAACAGAGGATCACTGACAGAATCACGAAAAACGACCATTTGTTTCTTATTTCTCAACCCTCGAAAACAACAGCTGTTGGGTTTGAATATTTAGTAATGATTCATGATCATATCCCTGATCCACGATTAGCAGTGTAGGCAGCTATAAGGCTCTTGCAGAAAATGAACAAAGTTTAGGAAAATATACCTTAAAATGGACACAGAAAACTTGGCTAGATTATCTTTTTTATTGGAGAGTGTGGGCCAGCTGAGAGGCTGCTGCATAAATGTTGATGGTCAGTAGATTTTATTCCAGATGGTAGAAGTTAGTTCTACCACAGTACTGCTACTTCTGCCCCATGTGGCTGTGTTTTGAAAACATAACCTCTATAGCCGTATCAGTACAGGACCTAAAATCGATCCTTGTGGCACGCCATTCGTTATTTTTAGAAAGGGAGACTTTACATCCTCAAAGATTACATATTGCTTCCTACTGTCCAGATAGCTTTCAAACAACTTAAGACTCATGTCGCTTATTCCATAATAATATAGTTTTTTTTAGTAAGATTCCGTGATCTAGAGTATGAAACGCCTTAGACATATATATGTATATATATATATATATATATATATATATATATATATATATATATATATATATATATATATATATATATATATATATGTTCTCTCTATCCATTTCAGTCACAATTCTGCCTGTTAATTCATCTGCAGCTAGTTTAGTCGAGTGGCATTCTCTAAAGCCATATTTATTTGATTAATGGAGAGTGTTTGTCTTAAAGTTTCGGTGAGTCTGGTCAAAGATGATCCGTTGAAATAGTTTGGAAATTGCAGGAAGAACAGAAACGGGCCTATAATTTTTCAAAAAAGATTATCATTCCTGTTATAAATCGGTATGACTGTTGCAATTTTAGTAAGTCAGGAAAAATCCACACCCCCCCCCAAAAAAAAAAAGCACACACAAGACAATAAGTCGAGTGGACACATACAATGCTTTTGCGGTCCATAGCCGTTCAGACCTTCGGAGTTGTCCACTACAGGGAATGACTTGTTGTTAAACATTTTCCAACAGTTCAGTATAGATTTGGCCGGGGGGTTCCTGTTCAGACGAGTATAAACACTAGGTTTGGTCTTATCCTGGGGCTTTTCCAACAACTACTTTCAAGATTATCTCAAACATTTACTTGGAACTGCTGGGTATTGATGGTGGAGAGTCTTGTCACAAATTTCTTGGGGGTTGTGCTATCATTATGGCTGCTTTGCCGTCTGAAAATAATACTATTGCGCATACTAAGTATGGCATCATGCAACAACTTGGGTGGCAGTCTTCACATAAGGCTGACAGGTACAGTAGACAGTGATGGTTTTCTGGTATTTCAGCTACATTTGCTTTATTTTCTCCTGCGATAGGAGATATCATGTCTCACAAATTTGTTACCAAATTGATGCCCAGGCATTGCCTGCTACAAAGTTTATCGGAACAACTGATGTGTTCTGATACAGACTTTTCAGTGTGTGTAAGTTTTGGGAGTACCATTTGGCTTGCGCTGTTGTGGATGAGCTGAATGTTTTTTTTCCCGTATCTAAAAAATCAGTGTAGATTCGCGTGTGCCGTTTTCACTCGAGCACATATTTCTATCCTTCCTCAGATTGACACGTATTACCTGACACCCCAGTACGGCTCAGTTTAAAAGGGAGAAAGCAGTATTATTGTCACGAGGTGGCTAATTAGGTATTCACATCTGTGCATGGGGACAGGCCAAAATTTCTCGTTGTCAAAGTAGGTGAGCAACGCCTCAGCCAATAGGAACCTGCCAGGCCTAAGTCACGCTGAGAGATAAAGGGGAGCTTATCATCGTGTGACCATTGTTGAATGATATCACTCTTAACGTCTTGGACCAGTAACCTAGGCCTAATGCATTTACATGTTAAAATAGCAACATTCGGTGGCTTATTTCTCCTATTTCAAACGTAAAACCACAACTTCCTTTGCATTCTGCTTCAAGTTTATACCGGTAGCAGCAAGTTAAAGCCAAGAAAATGGGGGGGGGGGGGGTATGTGATTAGATTTTGTTTTACCGGTGTATTTGTGTACCTTACCTCCATGATTGACCGTTCCGCGCCAAACATGTCTCCAAAAATACACAAAGTTATCAAATGATTTAAAATATTTCTAGAGTAGCAGTGCCTTTCTAAAACTCACAGTTGATAAGTATTTTCCTATCCAAAATTATGATAGGACTTAATTTGGGATGCTCTGCTCCTGTGATATTAACATCCAACAGACACAGCAACAGTATTCAGTACTCGATCAAAAGTTGTGGATCAGTTGACCCGACCTTGAGGGGTTACTGGTCCAAGACCTAAAATAGGCCACTCACAAAGCTAAAAGTGATCCACTTTTTCTGCATGGGTTCTTTTTACCCTTAAAATGGATGGGGAGTTTGAGGTTGGCCAAAGGCAATATAATATTAGCCAGAAGCACAAGATGGCTTCTGATCAAAGGGATGTATGTTTTTTTCCCCACCTACCCATCCATTTTCACTTCTTGTGAATCTGGCTACTTTCACTTCGCACTGAAAGTGATTTCCATGTTTTAAAGTAAGTATAGAATGGTGACTATTTTTTTTTCTTCTTTGGTCTCGCCAGCATAAGCTGGTGGCGAGACTAAGCAGTCACTTTCCGTCCGTCCGTTCGTCAACAAAAAACTTCGGAGTGGCTTGACTTACGCTGGCGAGACATTCATGCCCCCGGGCATGACTCTGGTTTCACCTGACGATACGTGAAGATTCAGCAGCGGAAGTAACATTCCCAGTTGGGTACATGCATGCCTGTAGCTCATCTACTCTGTACCTTGCTTCCTGAATGGATATGGGCTACTTGGGAGGTAGCAGTTTGTCTCACAAGTCTCTTACTTCAAAGCGTGACAGAATCCAATTGTTGAAAGCAAGTGTGAGGCCTCCTTGGTTGAAGTAACTGGCCTCGTCAACAGATCTTGACAGTACACAAGGATTTTCCTTGTCCGTACTGACATCGATCGATAGTGAGACGTTCATATCTTCCATGTCGTACGTTAATAAAGATACCACTAATATTAGTGCCATAGGAAATCTCTCGTGTATGCAAAAGGCTTATCAGAATGCTGCGTGGTTGGTCAGGACAGTTCCTCCTCGAACCCGGTGCGTGCAGCAATCCACGAAAAGTAAAGTTTTTTTTCCTTCGCGATTTAAAAGGTCTTGTCATCTTGGCAGTTCATATCGTTATAAGAGCTATGGTTTAGTGATGAAGAAAAAAAAATCAACTTATTACAGTATACTTGTAAAAATAGGCAATCCAGGGATATGTCCGTAAAGCCGCACGTCAATGAAACTAGTTAGCGGCCTTGGTATAAGTCATGAGATTGCCAGAATAAAACCCTCATGCTGCCAGATAAACAACTAGGCTTTCTGAGTTGTACACGCCAATTGCATACATTTGCTTGATTTGAATGGTTTGACCGGCTTTTACTGATGTTGTCGGTGTCCATGATGTCTGTACACGGATTGGCTTCAGTGGCTTTTACTGATGTTGTCTGTACAGGGAATGGCTTGGTCGGCGCGTAATGATGTTGGGTGTACAAGCAATTTGATGTCCAAAAATGTTCCCTGCTACCTGTGTAAATTCTTAGCTTTTAAAGCTTATCTAAACTTCATAGAAATGTAATTTTGTCAAAAATCTATTTAGATTTGGCCACAGTTATTAACAGTTTGCTAATCAGACCAGTGAACTATTATGCCACTATTACTACTACTTTTGTAAAGTACCGTAGATATGAAACATGTTGAAGATATTGAAGTTGCTAAACAGGATATCAACAGACTTTTTGTCGATAAGTTTCCCTATGAAGTACACTGAAGAAAGCATTATGCGTTGAAATCTGGGCCAGAATATTGCATTTGGCGTATGGAAAACTATGCCAATGGTCTTGCACTGTGCGTTTGAACTTTGTCAAAGATGACTACCAACAGTCAACACGCTTCAAGACAAATTATTTTTTAGTAGTAATTACAACGTTTTCTGCGTTGTGTTTACACGACTATATTCTCTTTTGCCGTGACTTTCAGTGAAATTGTATTTGCTCACGGTGACATATAACAATGATCATGTGCAGTGATGGCGCAGGAAGAGAGGAATATAGGCCACTCTTGTCATTTCACAGCCAGCGTACACATACACAGACTCCCTGGTTTATCCAGTCTTACCTCCTTGCAGTGCAGGTGTTGTCGACCTATGTCTGCTGGATCAATTAGTAGTCATCCATAAACTATGATTATCCTTATCAGTCTACGTTTCATCTTTGCTGTATCCCATTGCATGCATGTCAATGGGTGAAGTTAACCCGTTCCCGCTCAAATCGCCCCCGAATGACCGGATGTCAACTGTCGTCTGCTTTAATGTTCTTGCAATAAAGTTCATGTTAGAAAACTTTTTGCAGAAATTTTTAGATATAACCTAATATGATGGCAAGCCCAGGTCAGTAGCTTTCCTATGCGTGAGTTATGTTCAACTTGCGCCAAGGAAAGCTATTGACTCGGTTAATTCTGACCATAATATTGACTAGGAGAGAGACAATTAACCGGGGTCTATGTATCAAATTTATAATAGCAAGCTTGACAGTAAAGGGCCGCAATGCCACAAAAACAAGCGTAATTGGTTTCTCCGTATAATGCCCGGATTTTTGTCTTTTCTGCAACCTTTAACCTCATTGGTTGTATTACATGTATGACTTTATCTGAATTAGCAATATCTGGGCTGGATATAAAAGACTTTTCTCCAGTTTCTGTGGAACCTTTATTGCCTCCGTGAACTGTTAATTTAGTTAGACATTTATCGTGAACTTCATAGACCATATTGGTGGAAATTGACTTGGGTATCTGATTATATGTGAACCGTAACAAATCTTCAATTTTATCTGTGGACTGTGCCCGAGATCCATTGACAGGGCCCCCCCCCCCCTCATCAATATTCACATAGGAGTTGTCTATGCTGGGAGAAGACAAGGGACGGGCTGATGGATGACGAGGATGACGTCACTATTGGCTTTGCTTTCCCGAAGTGAGTAACGCCATAAACTCTTACTTCAAAGAAAGTATGGTGTAAATTAACAACAGGCCTATATATCAACAACATTTACTGTGCGCAAAAGAGCCACTGACACTTGCGTAAATCTGGTTTATGATGTTTGATCTAATTTACTCGGGGATCTTGAACTTTTATCTCCAATCACAAAGCGATCGATACAAAAGAGATATTCTTTCCCCGGCGTACATAATCCCTTGAGCCAACAGGTTTCACCCCACCCCCACCCCCACCCCAGAGGATGTGCTGTATATAAGTGTTTATGTGTACCCGTGTGTAGTATCGAGGAGACAAATTGTTTATGCGTCCGTTTCTTCGTCGATTCCTGGTCTTTTTTAAATTTTTTTTACTTTAACAGGTCAGTGTCTGTGCGCAAAGACAAGAAAAGAATGATAAAAGTCAACAAAACTTGGCCAGATTGAATGTAGTAATGTTAAAAACCTCCCTTAAAATTGGGCTTTTTTTACTTTCTTTTCTCGCTCAGAGAGCTGCATAAAGCAAATCTAATTTTTGTTTGATAAGTGAAAAGAGATTTCATGAAAGTTTATCAAACATACCTGGATCTTTGATCCAGGCAAGACTTGGATGACTCTGATCTGACCCTCAAGGTCACGACATTTTTAAAAGAGACATTTTTCTCTATTTTGTTCTAAAGTGGAATTTGACAGAACTTGGTCAAACGTAAAACTTGATCAGACGTAAATCATCTTAGTAAGAAGCTTTGGCGTGTGGATGGGTGACCTTGACCTCGTTTTCTAGATTGCAGGGCTCTTTGAAGTAATTGTGTGTGACACACCTCTACTCGGGACGGATTTGACGAAAGTTAAACTTTTCAACACTTAAAAAATGTTCACGCAAGAGCAGGAACATTTCATGCCTGTTAGTGTAGATGGGTGACTTTGTATATAATTTAGCAACATATCCAAGCACTGATCATGAAAAAAGGTGCCTCATGTTTGTGCGAATTCAGTCTGCAGTCATGCATTTATGAACGTTGTGTCCTGGGAGATATGTGATTTATTGGAACAAAATGAGGCCACTGTACTTTCTCTTGGTAAAAAAATGTGTCGAGAAGGCACCACTCTTACATTACACACATGGTACATAATAAACGACGTTACCAACGCAATTTTTTATTTATAGCCATATGATCATAGTCTTCAGGTCACATAGCATACGAGCACATTGTCCCTGAGCCACCTCAATTAAAGACATGATTTAACTCAAGTGGATAAAGTTTCAGCAAAATACATTTTAAAAGCAGATAACAATTCGTAAAGATGGAGTCAAACATGGCATTGAAGCTGTAGGTACATAGCTTAGAATGATAGTTTCGAAGGCCATATGATGATCTTGGAATTATGCGATCGCATATTTGAAGGAAAAACTCAGTTTTTCTCTGGGCACTCATTGGATCTTCAACAATGAAGGAATTGGTCTTGCTGAAGTGTGTGTGTGTGTGGAGGGGGGGGGGTGGCTAGTGCGCTGGTATAAGTAATAATTGTACCCTAGAACAAGGTACGGAAAGTAAGAAAATGTACAAATAATGGTTGGTACAAAGTACGGAACTTAAAAAGGCTTCCAGCTTCCGGCAAATAAAAATACCCAGTACACCAGTGCGGAAAACCTCTCAAACCCCCCCCCCCCACACACATCCACATGACTTGAGTATATTATGATGATGATGATGATGATGATGATGATGATGATGATGATGATGATGATGATGATGATGATGATGATGATGATGATGATGATGATGATGATTGAATTTCTTCATTCTGGTACACCCAGTCAGAGTTACCTCTTTTCTTCCCTGGGGACCAGTAAACATATATACAATATATATACAAATGTCACAAATATATGACCGATTAAACTGAACGACAATCAATTCAAACTTAAAACATAAAAATCATGTAAAATAGCGAGCCTTTTAATTGCGTTTGAAAGAAGAAAAATCGTGTGAACTGCGGATACAATCGTCAAGAGAGGTCCAGACTGTAGCACCATTGTAAGGGAAAGACTTCTTGAAAGAACTTTTCTTGACACCGGGGACTAAAACATTCCTAGAATGGGTACTTCTTGTATCATAAATATGAGAATCGGAACATAAAGTAAACTGATCACAGAGGTAGTCCGGTGCAAGGTTATTGTTACATTTATACATCAGGGTTGCGATATGAAATTTTCTACGTTGCTCTAATGTTTGCTATCCAAGATTAAAAACAAGATTAATTCCCCTTGTATTTCTAAAATCGAAGTTATTACATATTATCCTGGCGGCGTAATTCTAGAATTCTATATTCAAGAATATCGTTGAATGCAACATTTATATGTTGTCACAAGTTACCAGCAAAATAATCTTAATTCTTGCTAAGGCTGCAGTGCACAGTTTCTATAAAACATTGAAAAAAAAATACAAATTAACAAAGAGTATTGTTTTGCTCTTGCAATTCTGTACAAATGAACAGATATCATCGTGTTGTCGACATTTTGTCACAAGTTGGGACGCCTGAATCTCACGCGTCAAGTATTTTGTAATGAAAATCAAGAGCCCAAAAAGAGCCGACCGTAATCTTGTTTCGCACATAATCACTGGACACATATTTCCATTGATGTTTTATTGTTTAATGTCACATAATATATGCAGACATATATCTACACACAAAGGAAAAACATGTGACAGGGACTGAAACCTATACAGGCTTACGTGTCCCCTCAAGATAACACAGTTAATATAAATTACAGAGATATTGTACGATGCTAAACACAAGATGAAACAACAAAATCTGCTCCCACGTGACTGTTTGCTTAGGAAACGCCACTTTAACTCTTTCAGTGCCACATTTTGGACTGAGTCAAGAGCTTTGCGGGAGAAGGAAGCCTGCTGACCTGGACTACCATATTCTACAAATAAAACAAACATATTTTCGACTTTCTTAAATCCGTCGACCGGATCATCTCCATTCCTCAGGGGTGTGGGTGTGGAAACCTTGGATAATCTACCAAATTCTTTGTGTTTATTATGTCACGCTTTGATCATTTCTTTGCTTCTTTAAATCAATTTTTGCTTAATTCAGTGAAATTCTTTTCACATCATCTTTCAGGCTTCATCGTCGATTGATTTGAAACTGCACAGGAGCACATCGTGATACCGTATACCTTAATTGCTCAACAGTTGGCACCAGAAGTTTTTTTTACCCATTTGAAAAAAAAATGTGTTTTTTCTTATTTTACTTTTCAGTTCACCACAACCGTACCATTGCTTCTCTTCAAACTTGAATGTACCTTGGCTGACTGTCCATCAATCATTCACTAGATGGCGCTTATTTCATTTTGTCTCATTCTTTTATCAATTTTAAAACTTACGTAGTGATCAGAAAAATTACATTTTATTTTGGCATTCTATAGATGGCACTGCATTTTTATCAATGAACGCCATTTTGTAGATTCAATTCTCCGAAACCACTCGTGGTATTCAGTTCAAACTTGGTAAGAATGTTTTTTAACTTGTTAAGCTGCACCAAGTTTGCCATTCCTATTTCCTACTTTTCCTTGGATTTTAAAATTACATAATAGTCAGTGAGAGTACATGTTAGCATAACAAGTACAAGGATATTCGTGTAAGTGCATGTGTATGCAATATCATCTCCAAAGCGTTGAGTGGGTTCTCTTAAAATATGGTAGGGATGTACCTGGGTGGGCCTGTTATTGGTTTGTTAAATATGTCGTGGTTGTTTGATTAAGCTTATTAACACAATTCCACCCTTTGTGAAAACCTTAAAACCGCACCCTTTCTAGACTTGCTCAAGTCTCACTGGACTGTCTTCCGTATATTATTTAAAATCAAACTCATTGCAAAATTAAATTTTAAGTAAACACACGTCGTAGCGTTAGCCCTTATTCTGTTACTTACAATACAGGTAGGCCCTTAAACCTAGCTGATTGGCGTGGAACGTGTCTATAACCAGAAAACATTGACTCCAGCTGATAAACGCCGGGCGGTCTGCACTGTGTTTCATATCACACAGACAAGCGAGCGGTCATAAGACATAAGGCACCCCTCATAAGAAGCTGTTAATTGAGCTACTGTGTAATGAAGGGTTAATTGCAGTGCAGCGCGTCAGGTGGAGGGCGTCCTGGTGTCGGCAGCCGGAGGGAGACGGTCAGCTTTGTCTCGCTTGAGTGGCCAGTGCCTAGCCATGCATTCATTTGAAGACCACTTTGACTTCAGCCTTATCGTGATGATAATGGGATTAGAACTGACTAGGACTCAATTGCTGCTAGTGCTACTGTTGAAACCGGCACGGCGACAATGTCGACCAGTTTAAAACAAAAACAAAAAACAGTAGGACTTACTTAGGCCTAATAACACCATGTAGTTGGGATAATATTATACAGTTAACTTCGAGGAGGGGAAAATGTATCGCACTTCTGGGTGGGACCGCGGGATGGGAAAATAGGGACATGCACCAGGGACTTGTGCAAGTCTACACCCTTTCGCAAATGGAGAAGCCACTGATTGAACAGTCACAACAACACACCTTGGGTCCCAAGCTCTTATTCTGTTCATATTGTTGACCTTGACCCAGTTCGCAAGGTCACCAAGATAAATTGCATATGGTGACAGTCACCAGAGCGGTATGGGATGAAGCTTCAATAATATACCATTAAAATGATTTCCAAGAGCACACTTCAGCAAATTTCACGACTTCTCTTTCGCCTTGATCATAATAGGAGGTATTCATAAGTAATTGTGGTCATGTGTTGCCCCCTAACCTGCAAAGATGAACTTGACAAGAAGGAGGGAAGATGAATGTATTTAGCAGGGCAAAGTGTGTTTTTGCAATGGAAAATAGCAATCTGGGAAAGCAAAAGCAGAAGAAAGGTCATTAACGTGTTTCAAAACTTAAATAGTTGCTTGAAATATTCAGAACTTTGCATTTGTTTAGCAAGAAAGTGTAATTTTCAAATCTTTGGATGACAAAATTGGTGCAAGTACCCTCATAATGACGGAGGCATGGTTCTGTTACCTAGCAACATAGGTAGCAAAACCAGGACCTCAGTGATTTGTGAATTCGTCCTTTTTCAGCTATCATTTTGATATTGCAATAAATAGATAGATAGATAGATAGATAGATAGATAGATAGATAGATAGATAGATAGATAGATAAATAAACACATAAATAAATGCTGGTCCTCTGTAATTGCTATGAAGAGACTCTAGAGTTCAACCCTGACTAAATGTACATAATTATGTGCTAATTTCTTTTTTTTTCAATGTGTAACTCAGTAACTCCTGGTAGGACCTTAAGACTGCACATAAAGATGGTATTTCGTATCATGGTGGTCCCTTTAAAGAATTATCTCATTATTTGATACAAAATCATTCCGGTACAGAAGAGAGAGCAAAATGAAACAGGAAGACGGGATGGAGGGATAAATGGGATGAGGCAAAGAGGCAAGTAGAATGTATTGGAGGAAAGGCAGAAGGAATACGAAGGAAGGACGAACGTAATAAACGAAACGAGGAAGGAGGGAATTAGGACGGAGGAAAAGTTAATAGAACGGAGGGCAAAGACAGTGAGAATACAATGCATCAGGCTGATGACTGGGAAAAAGCAACCAGGGTTACGGTCACTTTGACATTTTTATTTTCCAGAATATATGAGTTTGACAACAGATTCCCTGGTTGCGACTTGACATTTAATCCCCCAAAAGGATACACCTGAGAGCATGCGTGTTTGACTCGAAACCCTAATATTTTCATTGAACTATGTATGGAGACACGAGTGGTTAAAAGCTATCGATCAGGCAGTCGGTTTTTGGTGCGTCAGCAAACGACATTTAGATTTGCGCGCCTCAATGTATGTTTGACAAAAAAAAAAAAAAAAAAAAGTAAGACTAGCGGCTGGGACGGAATCATCTATTCATTTACCAGTACCTAAATTTTTCTGCACCTAATAATTGATGTAAGGCAAAGCTATGGGGTTATTTGATAAAAAGTGTAATTTTGCAGTTGATACTGAGATGAGGTGTGTGATATTAACGTGTTCTTTTGAGTGAGCTTTCCAAAGTGCATAATCCTAGGCCTCTTTTTTAAGTCTTGTGTCATTGTAAATGTAGGTGTTAGGCCAAACATATTTACTTATCTTGTGTTACCTCATAGTACACGTACAATACCAATCCACAGGTTCTTGGGACAATTTTATTGTGTGTCTGGAAATTTAAACCGTCAGATTTGTACATATAGCCGCGGAGCAATCCACGGAAGATATACATGGAGACAAGACAGCTTTGGGCATCGATGATGATACATGTTATTTATTTATGAGTCAGTGGGACAGGAACACACATGTACACTGATACGTGCACTCTCTTTCGTTTGTACTTCGTTCATATTACAGCATGTCGCTAGGTGAGAATTTCTGTCTCATAAAAATGTAATTCTTATTCAAGAGAGCCAAACGTCATCTCACACAACATATAATCAGGGAAGGCCGACGTATGCAAACTTGATCTGTAAACCATTGCCGTTACTTTGATGTATGATATATTCTCAACTTTCTTTTTTCAAAAATCCTCTCCAACTCCTCCGATTTTAAAACCTTGTTTCAAGAAAAATATTCTCTTTCTTGAAACAAGAAATGAAAAACAGACAGACAAACACACACACTCTTGAAAATGTTCTATCTGACAAGATTGATCCAGACAAAAAAAGAGGACAATACGATATTTTGATTGGGTGCAAATGCTGACAGATTGCTAATTTGTATTATCATGTGCATTTTCTGCAATATAAATGCAATTAGAAGGCACTGGTAAATTCATCTCGTTGTAAAGAAGGTAAGTGTCTGAATAGCTTGTATAAAACAAAATGACAATTATATGCTTTCATCATCTGTGAGACGAATGGCATAAATAACGAGGTAGCGGGCTGCAGGTAACATTTGCGCCCATTTTGCGGGCCGGAAATGATATTAAGCGACGAGAACCAGTTAACTTTAAGGAAATAACTAATAAAGTAGAAAAGAAGTTTTGCTTCAAAGCTAATCTGTGTGCCTTCAAAAGTTGTAATTATTAAATGGTACAGCTTTTAAGCTTATGGCAGGATGAAAATTTCAAAGTCCAAATGACCTTGACCTTTACAGGTCACATGTAAATTGCAAAATGTAGAGTGTTACAATACCCACAATTTAAGTCTAACATGATTATAATTGGATTGAAATTGGCCGAGTTACGGCTAGGTGAAACTTTCAGAGGTCTGAATGACGTTGACCTTTGACCTTTAGAGGTCACATGTAAGTTTCAAAATGTGCAGTGTTTCAATAGCTACAATTTAAGGCCAACATGATCAAAATTGGACACAAAATTGACCAAGTTATGGCTAGAACAAAGTCACCATCGAAACGGGCCTGTGACCTTGAAATGACCTTTGACCTTGAGATGACCTCTACCTGAAGTGAATCTTGACCTTTAAAATTACATTTTGAAATAAAATTGGCCTTTGACCTTGACATTTGAGATGACCTCTGCCTTGCTATGATCGAACTCTTACACACTCGGAATCACATCTACTATACTATATATAAGATATTCAAGATTTAAAACTTTAATTAGTCCTCATCAGCATAATCTTCAAAAGCATGGCCTCTCATTATAAAAAGGCGAGACTTCATTTATAGAAGTATAATCGTGCCAAGTTTGAAGTTTCTACGTATAATACTTTTCAAATGAAATATCGGACAAGCTTGCCTGGAAAGAAAGAAAGAAAGAAAGAAAAAGATAAACAATATGTCTGTGTTGGCACACAGACGTAAAGAAAGAAAGAAAGAAAGAAAGAAAGGAAGAAAGAAAGAAAGAAAAAAGGAAGAAAGAAAGAAAGAATTCCTAGAAAAACAATATGTCTGTGTTAGCACACAGACATAATTAGGCCTATCATATGACTATTGCAGAGTGACATCACAGCTGGAGAGCCCACACAGGAAGTAAATATGGGCCACTTTTTGCTTACTTTCTGTTACCTTCAAGTGGGAGAAACTTGTATCTGATAACCTGAGACCTAACATAGAAGGGAAACAGTCCTCAGTGAGCATAATCACGGAGATGCTGACTCGGCTCAGTTTATAATTCACGGGAGGGGAGGGGGAGGGAGTTTACCTTGCCTAGTCAGTCACCTTTAGAGGCAACAAGGATGGCAGCTAGAGCATGACTTGTGATGCACTGTAAAACCACCAAAATATTTTGAGATAGGACAATATTGAATAAAGTGGATGAGCAGAGCACCTTTGAAATTACGGGTCTCAGTAAAACGGTTTGACCAGGAGGTGTTAACACTTTACAACTGAAGTCTGCTCAATCAGGATAGCTGGAGGGTGTTCTTGATACAACTTGTCGAAAACTTGTCATCCAACAAGCTTTACGATATTCAATAAAGTTCCCTTTTTCCGCGTGGATTATTGTGTTCACACCGGAAACATTTTTTTTTTTTTTGATGGTTTCACGTAGCCTGTAAGAACACGTTAACTAAATGGGCATTGGCCTATACTACATGTGGAGGGTTTTCATAAGTAGGCGGGGGGGGGGGGGGGGGACCTCGAGTACTCTGGCAGAGGTAATAATTTTGCCCCAGTTACGGAAAATAAGAAACTTGAAATACTGGCTGGTACAAAGTATAGAAAATAAGGAGGCCCCAAGCACGCAAGTAGGCCTACTTTAGGCCTAAATAAAAAAATGCCCAGTGCGCCAGTAAGGAAAACCCCCTTTACTCCACCTTATCGGTCAATCTCCAAATTCCCAGTGTTCCCATGCCTCCTTTTATTTTCAGGCAGGCTAATGAATATCTTTAATGCTTGTCATTGGAAGTTTGTATTTTCCGGTAGGTAAGAATGCCAGTCAAATGTATGTTGAAGAGTGAAGGAAAAATCGTCGTGGTTTGAATAGCTCGCGAACCGTGAAGACGCCTAAAGGCTAGCCTAAATGTGTCAACGTGATGTGTGAACTACGAAAAATACCCCATTTTACCACTTTTCTGGGAGTAAAGGCGCATTAAAAACCCCCATTTTTTATCTGTGAGCCACGAAATCTACATTATCGCCGCCATTTTCATAAGCAAGTGTGCCAATTTCTGTAAGACGGATGTCAATTGTATTCACCCTTTGGTCTGTATTAAACCAGTGCAAAAGTGGTCCGCAAAATTTGCAGTCATGCCCCACCGGCCTATTTATTAAATAAAGCGTGTGGGTGCAGGGGACGGAGGGAAGGGGGGGGGGGGGGAGAGCAGGACTCCCAGAGGTTCATGTTTTTAAGTTCCATAAAAACATATTTTGTTGTTCTCATTATTATTATTTCACTTTTACCTTAAAAATCGTCTTATTCTCTGAAAATAATGGTGAATGTTTCTATCTTGTTCTCTGAAAACAGGTCTAAATGCCTGTTTCCTTGTTTCCTAAGGCTAAGAGTAAGACCCTAGGGACGGCCCGTAAACTCTCGTGCTCCATCAATGCATCATATTTCTAAAACTGTACATTGTTCGAACGATCGTTCATTTTTTTTCAATGGGAGTTGCAGTAGAGAACAGGCATGTTGATAAAGCCTATGTCACGCAAATTCCACCAGTACTGAAGAATTAGAAAATTTAGCGTGACTGGAATTTGTACTTCTATCATGTTTACCCGTATTGGTGTCGAGATGAGAAAAAAGATAGCCATTATCAAAAGTGACTGAAAATATAGTCCCAACAGTTTAAATCAGTGACAATAAACGCTGTTGATTCATTCGTACATATATGCATTGCATTCATCAATTCAAGAGCTGAAGTGACCCATCAATTTTAACAGACAGAAACCAACGCCGTTTGTTATAAAACAAAACAAAGCGAGGAATTTCACCCAAGGCAAAGAGACCGTCACAGATCGTTGAATTAAAGACACAAGTCCCGCTGCACATAGTTGATAAGGTAGCGGGTACTTAGCATTGTCATTGGTGTGACATAACATGGAAGACAACTTGCATGGCGATGAAAAAACTTGAGTATAGACTGGTGTCCCTCAAGCCTTTTAAGATGACGATTGACGTCATGCAGAACTCTTATGGTCACTGACAAATATATATGCGTAAACAACCTGACACAGTTCGTTGGCACAGAGTAAATGACGGACGCACACGCGGCAGCGAACACGGACAAGATACTATCCACGGATGCCTCTATGGACGCGGAACTGCTTTCGTATTAATGTCATTAGGTTCTTGGCTAAAGAAAGTGATGTTAGGAGTATGCAGCACTAGGCTAATAATATGATTGTACACCAACAACGATCCTCAGTTCATTTCATTTAATGGAAAAAAATGTGTGCTTGGAAGTCACGTATGGATGACCGTCCGTACGGCGGACTCCGAGGCTGTCCCTTGCACTATTACGCCAGCATTTGCCTCTGCAGGTTAAAAGGCAAGATAATACATCAATTGCCTGAAAAGTAGACCCAAGCTCGGTGTTACGGCTTCTCTGCTCTTTGTGTAACAAGGTCACTATTTTAGCTATAAAAAAGTGACTCAGTTTCTAATTGGCTGAATATGGTTACCGTGGTAGTAAGCTGCAGTAGGTAGTAGGGACCAGAGTCTGCCACTGGCCAAAGTGAAACTGATCATCTTCTGGATTGATGTGTCAGTCTAGGGGAAAGGTCGCAGTCGTATAGTTTTATTTTGACACTTGGTCTGCTTTGGAGGCAACCGTTTTTGCATGATATATATTAAACAAAAAGAACTGACAGGTCTAGTTAAGCTCTGGTTAAATTTGAAGTCCTAGGGCCAATACGGCCAATGTCAAAATATATCGTATGGAAAGGTATCTGACTGAACACTGTAACTTTTCCAAAGTTACAGTACGGCTCACACGTAAGTTCCCTTTATGCTGGCATTTTTAAAATGTGTGCTCGCATGCAAAAAAAAAAAAAAAAAAAAAAAAATGCCAGCACGTGCGGCATTCTAGTAGAACCAGGCGAGAAAGTGCAAATCAATGCCATTGGCATTACACGGACAAAACGCATATGGCGAATGGCTAGGTGCATTATGTTTATAGCCAAACGCATTATGCTCATCGCCAATCGCACCATGCGCTGTATATACCAACTTTGTGACCAACCATTGGCCAAACACATTATACGTGTCACCAAACGCATTGTGCCAATGTCAGGGGCGCCAGATTCTTCTGGCATATTTGGTTGTTGAGCATGAGCATTCGGCGATGCGATTTTCCTCGCATGCGCCAGATTTTATTCCAGCACGTTTGAGCAAGCTTAAAAATAATGCTTACACGGGGGGCGGTTAACGTATGTATGGGCTATACTGTAAGACAGTGATCTTGTCAAACAACTTTAACAAGTAGAGCAGACATGACTCAAAGCTTGGGTCGGCTTCAGAGGCAGGCAAACACGGTTCCAAATGAAAACCGCCTTGTAGTGTTTAAAACAATCACATAGGTCTGTCGACAGTCAGAGAAGCGCTTGGTTTAAACCTAAACATCAATATAAAAATGACAGTGCCTAAATGGTAGCAACAGCCTCCAAACCCGCCACACCATGACAAAAAGGTAGTTTGTGATCGTGAGGAGCGTGATAAATGCACCCTGATGTATGTTAATACATGCGCAAGGTTCACCATTCACTGTGGCGGAGCTGCGCAGAGCCTACCAGAGGAGGCCCGAGTTGCAAACACAATAATGCATGCGCAAGGTTCACCATTCACTGTGGCGGAGCTGCGTAGAGCCTACCAGAGGAGGCCCGATTTGCAAACACACTTTAGCTATGATACGAATGCTGTAGAAATCAATGCATTTACCGTATCCGCATGCATTCGTGTCCAACCGGGACCACATCCGGATTCGGTCCGGATACGGTCCCGGTTGGACACGAATGCTTGCGGATACGGTAAATGCATTGATTTCTACAGCATTCGTGTCGATGCGTATGCAATCACATTGTTGGTTTACCTTTTTCGCGATTTTTACTGTATCCGCATCCGTACATATTGAGTCCTAGCATTATAAACACACACTAGATATATTTGCCGTTTAATTAAGTGATTTGCGGGTCCTTTTTTGTATGTTGTGAGCGTTGGATGGTCCGAACACCACTATATACTCAGATCCGGCCAGGCACCTGGCATTACGAGAGCAGAACGGCGTCCATCCGTGGAATAGCGTCTTGTACGCGTCCGCTTCCGCCACTTAGTGTCTGTCTATATTGTAACTGCTGTTTTAAGAAATGTACTTTAATTTTTTTTTACTTTACCCTAATTTCAGTGTTATTCTCTTTGTTGTTTTCCCAATCGCAGATTATAGCGTCTTTTTAAAATTTGTTTTGTCATGGCGTCTGCTACTGCTGCCACCTGTCGGCACTAATTTTCCCTTTGTGTGTGTTTGTTCCCTGTCGGGTTGGAAATAAGTAGGCTACATAAATCGGTGTAAAAATTAGATTAACCCTTATGCTTTCCTAATTTATAATCCCACAAAAACGACTGTAATTATTAGTACTTATGTGCATAAATTAGTGCCCATCGCCTCTTCTTCATAACCCACTTTCGGCAACCCATCCCCGACCAAGTTCGAGGTCAAAGTCATCAGTTGCGTATAAATATTAGCAAGGATTACTCTTGTGTATGGCCTGGCGATCAGAGATTCTTTTGTCATATATGAAAATAAAATATAAAATATGTACTATTTTGTATTTTCTGCATGTAGGGTGAGTGAATTTGAGCTAGCAGTGACATAAAATCAAAGGGTAGAAGAATCAACACTCTATAGTCATATGAGTGTTATAATACTTCTGTCTTAATTGTGGGAAACTAATACGTTACCAATATATTGTAGCTATGACAAAGAGCAGAATTAGTCTGTCGAAGTAAAAATCCCGAGAATTCTGTATTAATTGTGGGGAACTGTTGTATTGCTGAATATATTCCAATAACAAAACCGCGGAACAATTAGAGATTACCCCAAGGCCAAGCCAAATTCAGTATCCCTGTCGGTATCAATCCCGACAGTCTGTATCCTCCCAATACGAGAAGGGTCGAGGGCGGATACATGCTCTAGGGGGATTCATACAGGCAAGGATACTAAATTGAGCATAGGGTGATCTATGTATCCTAAATACTTTTGCCCTCAAAAGTTGTAAATATCAAATGCTACAACTTTTGTCTTCATCTTCAAAGCCTTTGGTACTTCACATTCCACTTACCTTATGGCTAAATGAAAATTTCAAGGTCCAAGTGAAATTGACCTTTGACCTTTAGACTTTACATGTAAATTACAAAAATGTGTAGTGTTGCAATACCTACAATTTGAGCACAACATGTTTGACATTGGATGAAAATTGACTACTCAAGATTTAAAGTTTGTGTGTTCACCTAACTTGTTTATATTAGAATTCTACAACTGTGGTTCATGGTTCATAAGATGCAACTATATCACTAACTTAAAAATCAAAATTGAAATGGCACCTCTATCTGTAATAGTTTTGAAGCTATTCAAGATTTAAATTTTGCATATTCACCCAATTTGCATAGATGAAAATCATACAACTTCGGTACATGGTTCATTGGATGCGGCTTTGCGACAAACTTATGAATTGAAGTTGGAATGTCATCTCTATCCATAATAATTTTGGAGATATTCAACTTTGAATTTTTCCAATGCCCCTATTTAACATAATTTGAAATTCCACAATTTTCATTTACTGTCCATTATATTGGCAAGTGTCACAAACTTAAACATGCACGTTGAAATTTTGTGTCTATCTGCAATACTTTGGCAGATATGGAGCTTTTATTTATTTATTTTTTTTTGCTACTAATTTGCATAATTTTAAACATCATGACTATTTCAAACGATATGCCCAGTTTCACTGGTTGGTCAGTTACCATGGCAAGTTTGGTGGTTTTTTTAATAATAGTGTCCGAGAAAACGGACAAATTTGGACACAAAGAAGAAAGAAAGAAAGAAAGAAAGAAAGAAAGAAAGAAAGAAAGAACCAGAAAAGAAGATTTGCATACAGCAAATCTGTCTGGTTGCCTTCAAAATGAGAGCAGCTTCAAATGCTACATTTTGTCGTTGTTCAACATTACCCAAATTTTGTGTGTTAGCCTAATTTGCATAAATTGAAATGCTGCAACTTTAGTTTTTGGTTCATTGGAAGTGGCCATGTCACGAACTTATGAACTGAAATTTGAATGACACCACTATCTATAATAGTTTTGAAGCTATTCAAGATCATAACTTTGTGTATTTGCCAAATTTGCTTAAATAAAAAGCCTACAGCTTTGGTTCATGGTTCCTTGGATGTTGCTGTGTCACAAACCCGTAAATTGAAAGTTAGGGTAGCGTCGCTGTCTATAATAGTTTTGAAGCTATTAAAGATTTGAATTTTGCATATTCACCTAACTTTCTTAAATTGCAATCCAACGGCCTTGGTTCATGGTTTCTTAAATGCGGCTTTGCCAGAAACCTGTAAATTGATGTTAGAATGACATTTCTATCTATAATAGTTTTGGAGATATGTTAATTTTAAGCTGTCCAATGCCCCTAATTAGCATTATTTAAAATTCTACTACTTTCATTTACTGTCCATTAGATTGGCAGGTGTCACAAACCCATACATGGACATTGAAATTTTGTGTCTATCGACAATAGTTTGGAATATATAGAGCTTTTAAAATTTTAATTGCCCCTAACTTGCATCATTTTAAAGATGATGGCTATTCCAAGCGATATGCTGGTAGGTCAGTCATCACGGCAAGTTTGGTGGTTCTCGGAATTATAGTGTCTGAGAAAAATTCTGGACAAGTTTGTGTGCCATGGAAAGAAAGAAAGAAATAGAGAATCTGAGGAAAATGAATATGTCTTGGTTGGTACCCATATATATATATATATATATATATATATATATATATATATATATATATATATATATATATATATATATATATATATATATATATATATATATATATATATATATATATATATATATATATACACATATATATATATATATATATAGAGAGAGAGAGAGAGAGAAAGAGAGACTGAGAGAGAGAGAGGAAACTAGAGAAAGTGGATTTGCTTCACAGCAAATCGGTCTGGGTGCCCTCAAGACCAGGTTTATTTGCAGTGCTGCATTTTATTTGCCGACAAGTACAGTTTTCCGGACTTCAGAATAAGAATTATTTGTTGGTTCTTGAATCAAATAATAAAATTTCAATATATGTTTATCATGTAAGATATGTTCACTTGTCATATGTGCTAAATTTTTATAATTTAAAATCCTACAGCCTTCCTTCAGTGTTAAATGGATAGGGCTGTATCTATACATAGATCTTGGTGTGGCATCTCTATGTATAATAGTTTAAAAGATATACCAAATCTATTTTTTTTTTTATAAAATCCCACATTTTTGCTTCACTGTTCAATGGATATGGCTGTATCACAAACCCATAAATTAAAATTGGTTTGGCATATCTATCTATAATGGATGTGAACATATTCATGATTTAAGTTTTGCACATCTGTCTAATTTGCATAAATTAAAATCCTACAACTTTGCTTCACTGCTCAATTGCTGGGTCTGTGTCGCTAACCTATAAATTGAAGTTGGTTTGCCATCTCTATCCATAATAAATTTTGAAAATATTCATGATTCAAATTTTATACATGTGCCTTATTTGCATAAATTAAAATCCTACAACTTTGCTTCACAGCTCAATGGATAGGGCTTCATCATAAACCTTTGAACTGTTAGAATTGTATCTCAGTCTGGGATAGTTTGGAAGATATGAAGTTTTTAAGATTTTAATTGCCCCGAACTTGCAAAATTATGAACAACATGACAATTCAATACCCAGATGCATAACTTCACTGGTAGGTGAATCTATGTGCCAAATATGGTAATTGCATGTACAGCATTTTGTGAGATTCTGTGTGGACAAATTGGGCACCATGGAAAGAAAAAAAATTCTTGCATAAACGAAATGTCTGGGTTCCCATCCAGACATAATAAAGCATTAAAAGATAAGGATAGCTGTCCTGTGTGTGTGGATTAACTCTTTCAATACCAATTTAGACAAGTCAATGTGCTGTGAATGACATGACGAAAACTAGATTTATGATTAATGTGACCGACCCTTCACTCAAGTGTTAGCATGTCGACAATAGCAGAGGCCATGAAAGAGACTGAAAATGCACCCAGGTCAACAGCCTCCCTTGGCGCGCTTTAGGCGTATTGCGACCAAAGCGCGCCAAAGAAAGCTGTTAACTCATGTCCAGAATGTGGCACTTAAAGAGTTAAAATAGGTAGCGTCAGCCACTCCAGCAGATAACGCTGGTATTTGTTTTATGAAGCTCAACTGCAGCTACAATGTCTTCCATTTATAAGTATAATTTTGTACATAGATCGGACATAATGAAATGTGATAACTTTGTTTAATATCTCAACGTAGTACCATTATGGGATCACTGTGATGATGATGATGATGATGATGATGATGATGATGATAATGATGATGATGATGATGATGATGATGATGATGATGATGATGATGATGATGATGATGATGATGATGATGATGATGATGCATTGTACATTATATCATACGCTAACTTGCCTGTTATCAGGGTATACATTCCACATGGTATGTATATATATTCAGTCATATCGGTGTACTGGTGCAAACATGTGAAAAAAAGTCAATGTGAGGTAATGAATTACATATGAAGTGAAACTCCTCTAGAGAAAGTTCCCCAGATGCCCAGAACACGTGTCCGTGGTTTTAGTTTCAGCATCATTAGTTTCCAGCATATAAACTGTTCAAACCCAGTTAAAGATACAGACCCAGGCCATGCCCCCATGAAAACGTTTATTGAAGTTTTTTTTGTGAGCTGGACCAGTTCTGTGTTCAGAATGCAGACCCTATAATTAACCTTGGTGTCTCTTTCAGTAAGGGACCAAAGATTTGTAAATTGAATCTAATATTAAAGTGAGTGTCTAATTCATAAGCACTATTTCAGTACAGACAATTTTATATATATATATATATATATATATATATATATATATATATATATATATATATATATATGTAGACTAAGATATGTCTGTAGACATATGATTATGGAATGCGCTGAGAGTTTGTGTACAAACGATTCTGCATAGGGTTGGATGAAACTATTTCCCTTCTCCTTATGATGAGCATTGACAGATTGAAATATTTAGGAATGCGAGACAATGCATATCCCACAACTCATTACGCTGGGGTGGGCCTATTTGCACAATACCCTAATTTACCCTCAAAGCACTTTGGAGGAAGGGTTACTTTTTATCCAACGTTAGTTGCTATATTATTTCTATTGTTCCGAGGGTGATCAGAAATCGGTCAATGAGACGCGACCACAGACTCTTGATTCTAGTCAGTGATTGGTTGATCCAGCAGACGTCTAACAGAAAAAGGAAACTGTGTCATTGGGGGCTCGCTGCTAAGCCGAGTGACAGAGGAACAGGACACTTTCGTATAAGCTGCGGAGCTGCTCTAGCCTGCGCAGCTCAACCACCAGGCGTCTCTGTGGTAGAACAGATCTGGGAGGGAGGGAGGGAGAGAGAGAGAGAGAGAGAGAGAGAGAGAGAGAGAGAGAGAGAGAGAGAGAGAGAGAGAGAGAGAGAGAGAGAGAGAGAGAGAGAGAGAGAGAGAGAGAATACAAAGAGAGAGAGAGAAAATACAAAGGACTTTGGCGAGAGTTTAATATGTATGTGTCATATTGTTAGCTCTGCCTGTAACTTGGTTTCAGTTTCTGTTTTTTCGACTTTGAATTTAATAATAGACTTAACCTAAGGTGTTTCTATTAGTTTTCCATGTATATTTGTGTGTTTGTCCAATCTGCGAATAATGTGACAATAAATATATACCATAAGTATCAGTGTAGCTTTTACTGGACTCACGTAGATATTATGTTTCTGACGTGCGCTTTGTGTCCTCTCCTGTCGACGTTAATGATATTTGCTTCTCTTGTATCCATATCACCGAATCCCATGTCTCTTCTTAAGTGATTTGGGTATTGTTACAAGACTTTCAATATGTTTTTGCGGCGCGCTCTGGGCGTTCAACAGCCCAGGTAGCACATAAAATCTGTTAACTAAACCCACATTATGATTGTGTTCCTTGCGAATACTGATATTAAAAATGTTGATGAGAGTGTAACACCCCAGGCAAAAGACACACCTCAATCAAGATTTGGATTTACAGGTCGTTCAAGACCGTTTTGGGCTGGTAAGTTTAATTTTTGCACGATACTGAGTGCAGAAAGACTCCAAGAACGAGCAAAATCACCACACATTTTAGACCGCGGAGAAATGCGTTTATTCTGCCGTGAATCCTCATCATAATGACACCGTCTGTTCCCTGAAAAAATGTGTCAGATATCTGAAGATGTTAGAAAAATGAATCAAATGGTGAAGAGTTTTAACTTAAATCCCACAAAACGGGTGTCCTTAAGTAAATACCTCTCATATCTGAGGGTCACTGGATCTATTTTTCAATAACATGGTAATCAATATCTAATATAAATATCAGCGTAGCTATTGCTTGATATCATTAGATCCTTTAACTTGCGCTTTGTGTGTATTCCTTGTTTCTACATTAGTGTCGTTTGCTTCTCTCTCCGAGTCCCGTGTCTTTATTGACTGGGATGGTTAATTTGTTGGGTACAACACGTAGGTGTATGTCATTCAGAGCGTTAACCCTCTCACTGAAACCGGCCAAAACCGACTGGTGGTCAAGAACCGTCTTCCTCAATGTTTTTTTTTTTTTCTAAATTGAACAGTTATGAAAACAATTTGAAAGAAAAATATAGAAGGGACCTATCAAGATAACATGTCCCAGGTTAACAGCTTTTCTTGGCATGGGTTTGGCGCATAGCTTAGGTTATGGAAATATGGGAACCAGGGCTCTTTGTTTTTTTTTGGAAATAGGGAACATGTAGTGTCGCGTTTTGAGGAACAATGGGGCATAGGGTCTTGGGAACAAGGGGCACTGCTGAACAGGAACACTGGGCTGTGTGTATCTGGGAACCCTGGAACATGATAACTCCCGAAAACAGCCTCCACAAGAGATTAATTTAGGTTCCCATATGATATATCGTACAAAGCGCCAGATAGAATAGACTACTGGTTTCTATTAGTGCACAACTATATATATTTCTCTGTGCTAAGATCAGACTGAATGTATATTTTAGCAAATCGATTATTCGACTTCAAAGACCAGAATGGACAGAGTGCGTTCGGCGCACTGCGAGTGCTTCAAAGGGAGAATGATAGATGGCGCCCTTGATAAGATGTAAACCTTGATCATTGGTTTTTAACATCTAGCATGTCTTCTCAGACAGCTTTATTCAGAAGTATTAAAACGTTAGTTATCCATACAAAACGCAATACAAAAAACAAACAAAAAAACATAACTGAGCAATAATAATAATAATAATAATAATAATAATAATAATAATAATAATAATAATAATAATAATAATAATAATAATAATAATAATAATAATAATAATAATAATAATAATAATAATAATAATAATAATAATGTTGAACTCATCGCTTGGTTTTCTCGGTCTGTATAGCAGACTCCATTATTGCCCAAAATCGGCCTCTGCTCCTTATGACCCCCCGTGCGCTAATTTGTTGATACTGAGATCGTTATCTTTCGCACTAATAAACTCCTTTCACTTCAGCCAACCATACTTCCTCTCTGTTGTGATACCATGCCGGTATCAATGAGATTAGACTTCCAGGGGAAAAAAGATTATATCGAAAGTAAGAGTTCATATCAAAAGAAAACTTTTGCGGTCAAATTTCCCAGGACTCGTGATCCTCTCGAATAGTAGCAACAATGATAATAATGACAACGATGATAATGATGACGACGACGATGATGATAATGATAATAATAACCACCAGTCCATCAATCAAACAAGCACACGCATATATCAAGCTGACATATTTCTGTGCGATTCCAGCATATCTTTACCACCATCCTAGAATCGTTCTAGCCCAGTGCTATGTCCCTCACCACATTCACTTCCTATCCTCCTCCTCCTCTAGAATTCATTAACGTCCCATGTTGGATGTACACCATAGATGCTTCGGAACGATGGGTCATCGTCATTCTTCCCTTGGCAGAGGGTTCGGCATTGGGCATTGGGCAAGTGGATAACAAGGTTCCAAAAAAAAAAAAAATAATAATAATAAATAAAATAAAAAATAAAAATTGTCGCTATGGTCCAGGAAAGTGGAAAGCAACGAGTCAGCATGTAAAGTGGGGGTACAGTGCCATCTGACGGCATCTAAGAGAATTCAGAATGATACTGTGGAATATGCAATGTGAATAGTGCCACCCATACAGCCCCCCCCCCCCTCTCTCTCTCTCTCTCTCTCTCTCTGTCTGTCTCCCTCTGTCTCTGTCTGTCTGTCTCTCTCTCCCCCCCACAATTTAACTTGGACTTTCTTAGATCCCTTTTTGAGCTTCCTTCAATAGCTATGATTTGCATGCAAATTAAAAAACCCGAAACTGTCTGTTTGAAGGCGATCATAGCTTCGAACCCAAAGTAGCCCGGCATACAAATTACACACACACACATACATACATACATACATACATACATACATACATATATATATATATATAATAGGGAACCAACTACGCAAGGGACGTGATAAAGTCTCTTGAAATTATCTGTTCAAAGCTAAAGTAGGGCTAACATTATGCATATATACACAGGGCTTTAACATTCTGTTTGGAGTCCACTTGTCCAGAGACAAGTTTCCCTATATCAATTGCATGTTATTTATTTTAAATTGTACTTGTTCTGCACCAATTTGTATTTTTCGGCCAATAGATTCGAATTGTGAGCCCTGACGTGTGTGTATATGTGCTGTATATGTGCGTATGTATATGTTATATTCATATATATATATATATATATATATATATATATATATATATATATATATATATATATATATATATATATATATATATAACGCTACATATGACCGTAGAGTATATATGTATGCATGTGCATGCATGCCAACATATGTAAGGTTGCATTATATCCCCAAATTTCTTGTCTCTTTCCATATATGATATTACGCAAAAGCATGAACACTATGGACTCCGTGTTCCACATAAATATGACACGATTCAATGTTTACCTTTTACTAGTAGCCATGATATAGCCCTGATCAGCGACGTTGGCGATCATGTGGCTGAAAGTGGTAGATATGGCACATGGATTAACGGTCATTCAGAAACGTTCTGCTCGTCACACAAAATTGGATGTTTTGGAGGTGTCGCTGTAACCGAATGTACAGTTAACACATATTTAGGAATTAAATTTTGTTGGTCTGTCTTGGATTCACCTCACGTCCAATTATATCTGAAACCTAAAGTATCCACACTTTAAGGAGATATTTGCAGTATTCTTTTAGCTCATAGAAACGTCAATCGATTTTATTTGGGATAACGTTCCCAAACATTTTCTTCTTCCTTACATTGCTAAATTGCTTTACTTGGCTTACAAAACAGTACAAAAAGTGTGTTTTTATATATATATATATATATATATATATATATATATATATATATATATATATATATATATATATGTGTGTGTGTGTGTGTGTGTGTGTGTAATGTAAAAGTTAAGTGTACTCCTGTCATGAGAGCAATTCTGGGGGAGTTTATCTATTTATTGAGTTACGATGGCTTTCTCTTAAAATAATTATCAGATTCCATATGAAGTATTATCACCGAAAGCGGTATGATTTACCTGACATGGCATTCTGTTAGCAAATATTTGATGACATGGCAGAAACCACCGGGCCATAGTTTTCCACAAGCGCATAAAACTTCCGTAAATGTAGTACAAGTGCAGGATTAGACAGAACTATATTCTGCGAAAATTCGGAATGAGACAACGTTTTTAAAGGTTGTTAATAACGCTATAAAATGAATGAATGAAAGAACTAGTCAATCAATCCAACAATGTATTTAATTATATGTATATATATATATATATATATATATATATATATATATATATATATATATATATATATATATATAGTATTTTATTTGTCCATTTTCGTAGCACATTGACGAGAGAGTGTCTCTTCGATAGGAATGAAGCAATCTATATATTTGTTTGTTCAGCTGTCGGCGATTTTCACATTGCGTGAATCGGATATTTGTTACTTAATGAGGGTATTTGCCTCCTGAACAATCAATCCCCATGTTTTACCCACACCATTTATAGCAGAGATAACATGGAGCTTTATCCACTTTGGAGGCAATGAGAAGTGTTGTTTTGGGGGGCAGATTTGAAGGCAAATGTGAACTTTCTGCACTGGCCATTTAAACTCTTCGTCTTGTCACGAACTTGACCCGAACAGCATACAACATCACGCAAAATTAAAAGCAAAACTGAAAGAACTTCAGAAAATGGTATCAGGGCGGATCATGGGCTCACCATTACTAACCTAGCATTGAGGTTTTTTTTTTTTTTTTTTTTATTTCACCCGCATTAGCCTTTGGGGGAAATGTCGAGGCACAGCTTTGATGTCAGCGAAAACAGTTTCGGTCGAAGCATGACGTGGCAACAGTCACTCACAGCCTTTCAACTGATGTGCTTGGGCTACCACGTGTTGCTGCTATGATTATCACGTGTTTGCATATAAATTTCAACACTTTTTTTTTTTGAAATGCAGTTTGCGCAGTGTTTCTGAACCTGACGCACTAAGATTATGTCTTGCTTGTGGTGCCCCCAATCGGGGACATAGTCGGGGACATAGACCGATATATTATAGTTTCTGAACACGCCCCAGTCTCGATATAATGGAGGAAGGGGGAGGCGACGGCAGACTCGCATAAATTAGTACTATTTTGGTGATAGTGTTATGTATGCACGCACGTGTACACGCGTTCACACAGACCTGAATTTTATACGATTATATATGTGCCTATATAATATGATAGATATTTTGTAAGAGTCCTTATCTGAAACCACGTTGGTCCGTCATCATGATATACATCATTTTGTCAATAATCTGTATGTCATTACCAAACGTGTCTAGGGTTTCCATAGATTTTATCTTTTGGTCAGGAGGCTGCAACTGCATGCAGGTTATAAGAGTGCTATGCTCCCGTTGAAGAGAGAGAGAGAGAGAGAGAGAGAGAGAGAGAGAGAGAGAGAGAGAGAGAGAGAGAGAGAGAGAGAGAGAGAGAGAGAGAGAGAGAGAGAGAGAGAGAGAGAGAGACCGCTTCTCTTGGTATTGTAGTTGAGCCTGGTGAAGAGGGTAAGCATAAGCGTTGTATTTTGGTCTGTGCAGGGACGTGCTAGCACGTCCCTGGTCTGTGATATCATTTGATTTAACCACTCGATTTGGATAGCGCTGTGGTCCTGACACCGTGAAGTCTAAATCCGCACGTCAGGGCATCCTGGCATCAAAGTGCATCGACGTGATGCCAGTGAGTCCATTTAAAAACCACCGCAAACCTTAATCACAGACACAATGACCACCATTTTTTTTTTTTTTTTATAAAACTTTATCCCATTTCCATAACAATCTTTCGCACTGCACTTGACCAAGCGTGAACCAGTGATCTTGACCATGTTGCATAAAGCTACACTGGTACACCAAATCCATATTGAACAGTAACAGTAGTTTAAATTTGTCCTTCCTCAGGTAAAATCACAATCTGCCCGTAGCTTCAAGTAGGCCTACACTGGTATCAAACTTTGGACGAAACTGCATGAGTATGTCAAATAAAGTTCTCCAGCCAGTGTGTTTAAAGCTAGAACAAAGAAAGTTTATAAGAATGAAATGGGAGGGGGGGGGGGAGCGGAAGTTTCATCTAGGCTGAAAATGTATCAATTATCACATTTTATTGTATTCTATTTATTTTCTAATATTATATTTTTATTTATTTAAATGTATAGTTTATATTTGAATGCCTGTCCTCTCATTTTATCATCTTCCCTTTTCATCTACCATTAGTTGTTATTTCTCGTCGCGCTTATCTTCATTTCGTGTGTCACGTGGTCAAGCATGGGAATAAGCAATTTGGTTATGACCCTTCCGCGTAGTGCTGCTCCCGTTTCATAGTACATGGTTTGTAATGAAAGCTGCCATTGTATAAATTTTTCTGTTGGTCACGTAAGCGAGGGAGTATTCAATCATTTCTATATATGAACTGTGTATTTGTAAAAGAAATAAAATCTGTGTGAAAAAAAACAAACAAAAAACCCAAAAACTCACAAAAAAAGAAAAAAGGAAAACCCACAAATAAGAAGAAAAAACCCCACCGTATTTATCACATTTCATGCTTCACCACAGAAAATGTTCTCTTTTTCTGAGCAAGAGTATCACTATCAGATTATACTTCAGACGAGTTCATGCCTTTTTTGGTTAAAATATTAAGTTGTAGGTCTTTTTGTATACATGACAAACCGTCCTCACTATATTTGACCCACCAATCAATCAATACATGCTTGAATCAAGAGGATTTTTTTGTACTTGTGAACAAGTACAGTAACATATAGATAAAAAATGTTACGTCTTAGGGAAGGCAAATTTTTGTGAACTTCAACCCCATCTTGAGAATATTTTCATATTTGTGGATAAAACGTCCATAATTCTTCAAATAATATTTGGGTGTTCAAAAAGAATATTGTTCTGTCTACCAAAACATGTATTCAAAAAGCAAAACACAAAAAGGAAAAACAACAACAACAAAAAACAAAGAAACAAAAAAGAAAACAAAAAAAAAACAAAAAAAACACCCCCCCCCAAAACAAAACAGAACAAAAAACAAAACAAAAAACAAACACAAAAAAAACCCAACAAAACAAAACAAAACCACCCCCCCCCCCAAAAAAACCCTTACGAAACAAAACAAAAAAATCAACTTTGATCTCATTCTTTTAACATCCTATACACAGGCCATACGCAATCGCGACAAAAATGTTAAAATTTGAAATGCCCCTACGTACTACTATTATTCAATATTCTTGAGGATGCATAATGTTCCATAACGCACATTTGAATTGGCATCATGTCTGTTACGCTTTTGAACATGCTAAAAGTTTTGAAGTGTCTCTGAATAGCTTATTTTGAAACACTGTGACTTTTGCAACACATCATCGGGTTGGCAATTAGAAATAACATGCAGGACGAAGTTGGAATGATCTGCCTATTTTTGGAGCATATGAGACATTCAAAATTTAAAAAGTCCGATCCACTCGGTCAAACATCTTCATCCCTGCACATAAAATAGAAAAACAAATCATGCTTACAAGTATAGTCGAGCTAAATAGTGAATTTGTAGATAATATATTACCCAAAAAACACACCGAACAGGATTTACTAAAGATGAGAAGAACGAGAGAGAGAGAGAGAGAGAGAGAGAGAGAGAGAGAGAGAGAGAGAGAGAGAGAGAGAGAGAGAGAGAGAGAGAGAGAGAGAGAGAGAGAGAGAGAGAGAGAGAGAGAGAGAGAGAGAGAGAGAGACTGGTCTCTCCCAATACCTTCTGCATGTGACCTCGCATATCCAAAATATGCAATGTATGGTTACATCGTTACAATCCGTTATTCATTGTGGGCAGCCACGCACGACTGTTAGGATGATATCAACAATCGACATATTTTGTTTTGATTGACAGATGCTATATTTGAAAGGCTGAAGATGAGTAGGGTCTGCAGTCATATATGAATGGCTGGGACAGGTCAAGGCCATCTTCAGTTTGACTCTTTTACGTGGTTCGCAAGGAGGTAACACAAATTTACGCAGTATTGCAGTCATGTCTTGTCTTGCATATCGCATAGCCTTCTAGACGTAAGGGAAAAATAAAGTGAGCAAACCATACGCTTTTGGCTAAGCTGCACTGTGACAGCCCAAGAGAAGCTACAAAACCAAGATGCAATTTAGACTGTGTAAGTATGGTATACGAAGATCAAAGTTGCTTAAATATATTTAGTACAGCGGATGGATGATTCAGCGGATAGTAAAGTAGAATGAGTTGTATAATTTCTCCTAAACACTACACTACAGTACACTACACACACACACCCATATATATATATATATATATGATGCTTTCATTTTGCTTGTGTATAAACCGAAAGACCAGATATATTCAGCTGACCCGTCTGACACCAAAATTGTGACGGTAAACCTTGTGAAGGTTATGGCGCAAGAAACGATATCCTGTGGTATTGCTCATTTGTTTACGGTCTCCATTTTAGTCAAAGAGAGGTAGTTTGTTAAGTTCCTTTTACTCAGTTGCTGTGGTCTCAAAGTAACTCACATCATGGCGATAGACCAGACACAGCTCTTACAGTATCAGATATGTCAACACTTTCACTGCTCATTTCGCCAAAAGTCCATGCGCTCTAATTTGGCGTAACGATACCAGGTTCATATTCTTTGTAAATCAATCTCTCATGCAAGTCCGCAGTTGCAATGACCATGAAAATAGTCCAGACTAACAGCTTTTATCGGCGGGCTTTGCATGGGTACATTGGGTCCAAAGCATGCCAAGGAAAGGTGTTGACTTTGTCAAAACTTGGCACTGAAAGAGTTAAGCTTAATTCTGTCCCAGATTATTGCTGAAGGACAGACAGGAAGGGAATATCGTGAAACCGGACGAATACGGGTGTTGCATAGTAAATCTGCATTATTTTTGGAGTTTTTGTCCGTGCATTTCATTAGCGGGATGGCCATCCAAGGCCTAGTCTTCTGATTATCCTGCACGTCACCTTCTTGACTTACTTGTTGTGTTTTCGTCCATGAAAATAAAGAATTTGTGGTTGAATAAATGCTTTATGAAACAAAGATTGGTGACTGTATAACCGATTTACGTGTGACTGTTCCTAACTACTCATCCAACACATTTGGCCCACTCACCTTTGGACGTTTTGCTATTGTCAGCCACCAAGAGGAACCTGTAATTACAGGATTTTGGACTCCCACCGTGTCGAATTGATCCAAATGGAGTTGCTAGTACATATAGTATTATTCTGCTTGAGCGTCTTTTTACTTTCCAAGCCTATCAAAACTAACTCCCAATGTCACATTAAATGATAACTGCAGACCTATCTGTATAAAGTCATGTGAAAAGGGTCATCCGTGTGGTATTAGTGACAGCAATAACACGAGTAGTGACCTTTCTGTTCGCAAAACCACCTGCGTAATGTTTATTATTTTTTCCCCTTTTTTATACATTTTTCTGGGTAAATCTATGTCTCCATTCCACCAAGTGTTTTTTGTTTGTGTACATCAGATCTATGCGTGTGTTGAAATTAGCGCGTTATGACCTTTCATCTACCACCGATATTAACACACGTAACTTTGTCGCGTATTAAAAGGGTGACATATCAGGTGATTTTTGAACGTGAGTGTTTTTGATACCATTCTCCACAAATTTACTTTGACTACATGGGAGTTTTTTCTATGACAAGAGGGAAATTAATCATACCCATCGCTCAGAGGCCTTGTTCTCACTTCACCATATTTTTTCAAGGGTTGTTGAATTTTACCACACCACGCTTGATGCATGTTGATTCCATGCGACCCCCGCACGTGGCGCGCCATACAACCATCCCACGTTTAATTTCGATGCAGCTTAGCTATCAGTTCATTCTTTTGTGCAGTGCTTCGAGGTTTTTTAAAGATGCCTCTATGTTGATGCATAATAGAAAAAAAAACTATCGGCGGAGAGGTGCACTTCATATGAAATTTGCTTCATTAATTTTGAATATATTTCCTCGACCCAACAGAGTGGATAACCTCTTTTTTTTTTTCATACGGTGCACCATTCTGCGTCACACAGGCCCCTTTGGGCTGCATGGGGGTTTCATATGCAATTTGTGTTAATGAAAGTGGAACGTCAACACAAAGTCACGCTTGATTATAGAAAATCTTCGAGCATTTTTTTTTTAACAAACATGTATCACATATAGATAGATTGATACGTATAATTTTGACCAAAATCAGTGATAAAAATTCAAGTAAAAATAAGTTATACGCTATACAACATTTTTTTTAAAATAAAGTATGTTTTTTAAATAAAACATATAACGATTTCAAACAATGTATATTTTTCAGACTTAATTTCTGTTACTCTTTTGTAAAGTATGAGAGCTTTAAAGGCTTTTTTGTGATCATTCAGTCAGTGATGAGAATATGTTTCAGGCTGTAAAGTGCATGCTGATTTGGAACAAGTGAAACTGGTTGTGTGGCAATCCAATGACTTCTTACTTTTCATGGACATTTGGCACCCCCTCCCCCAAATACTGAAAACTCAACACATTCAACTATTGACTATAGTTTTGGTGTATACAATTGAATAAAAATGTAACTAATGGTAATTGTAAAGGTTCCATTAAATATGGCTCATCTTCACGTATTTACTGAATTTTAACAGGCATAAATGCACCATCACACAATGCAACTTGTTAAATGTTGAAAGTTACAAACATTGTGAACTTTACTTAGAAGTTGTTGCTAATGTAAGACAACGTGGCTTTCACGGTAGTATGGAGTGCAACCAACCCTTGGACATGTGTCCAACTTAGAAGTTGAAGTATATTGTGCGTCCCTAACATGAATGAAAACTGTTATTTTGACAGTTCATTTTGAGTCATCTGCATCGCACTCGTGAAAGTGTTATTTGCGGCCATTCACCATTGTGTATGGACCAATCGGAATAAGCCTCCGGCCATGCACTTGTCACATGATCTCGTGAGAGTTTCTCGAGGGCAAGGTTGGTCTGCTGGCCATCTAATGTGATACCGTGTAGTGCTTGTATCATGGCAGTCAAAAGGTACAAGAATGGGGCTCCTCTTGAGGGCTTCGATGTTTCCTATTTCCGTAAATACACAACCCAAATATCTCTTTCACAAAAAATAAAAATAAAAAATAAACTCTCCCTATTACGTAGAACGCTCATGTGCCTTCAAACTCAGACACATAGAGGCTCCCTGCTCTCAGAAAGTAAAAGGTCCCTACTCCCATGCACCAGAAAACCCCTATAAGTGCCCCCAAGCAATCTTCAAGTTCAGTTTGTGTAGATATCCATCGGTGATGATACAACGTTACCCTATTGTTCATTCGGAAGTAATGAAATGTGCGTAATCCAAATTCTTTTTAAATAATAGCTACAGGTTGGCAGTCATCTGGTACATTTCACTGTGGTGCAGCCCCCGTCAAAAGAGCATCCTGACCATTAAAAAGCAGTTAGACCTTCACAGTTTAAGTAGCTCTAGTTCATAAGATAGCTTATGACATTTTTTAATATGGATGAACATTAGAAATTACGGATGTACTTATATGTTATGCCGTGACACAAACGAAATGACGAAAATGCTGTTCATCACAGTTTTAACTCACCAGGGACAATGAGGCTGTGAGGTAAATATAAATACTTATCGGATCTAAAGTAACTGCAATGGCACACCCAATTATCCATTTCTCTGTCTGTGACTTCTTGTCTTGTCAACAATATCCTTGTTGTGTGGCAGTGTCGTTCTACGGAAGCTGATTGGTGTCAACCTAATCTCTTTTTTTCTTCTTGTTATAACGAGGTAAAATCTTATTACAAGAAAAAACCTTGTTATTATGACTTCTTTTGTCGGTATAACAAGAAAAATCTTGTTATTACGACCTATTTTCTTGTAATTAGAAGAAAAAATGTTGTTATTACGATTTTTTCTTGTTATAGCAAGAAAAGATCTTATTACAACTTTTGTTCTTGTTATTACAAGAAAAAATCTTGTCGTTACTTTTTCTTGTTATTAGAAGAAAAAAATCTTTTTGTTTCAATAGAAACAGAAACTGGGTTTGCATGAAATTATTAATAATTCATAAAAAGAAATGATACTTATGGTTCAAACCTCATCAAAATTGCGAGATGTATTTGGCACACACATGCAATCTACGATCAGAAAGCTACAGGAAAACGTCGATTAAAAAAAATATCATTCTTTATTTTGAATTGATATAATACATATAACATAAGCAAGATTCACTGCTACATCTACCTCCCACTGTGAATCTCAAGACAAACATACCAAAATGAAAAGTGATTACCTTATCATGCAATGGTTAGAAGATGATTAATTAAAAGAAGAAGGCGGAGCATATAACTTTGTTCGTGTCAGTCGATCAGTCGGTCGGTCTGTAGGTAGAGAGACTTTGGTTTCCGCACCATAACTCAATAAGTTTTTCAGATAGGACTTTTAAAGTGGCAAGGTATGTACTCCACGTATAACATAAGGGCTCGGTGAAGTTTGAAGCTGGTTGATCTTGACCCTGGTTTCAAGGTCACGGAGGCACTATAGTAAGATTTGATTTCCGCACGATAACTAAAAAAGTTTTTATCTGTATATTACACAGGAGTATAGTCCTGATCCAGGGCTAGGTCTAATTTGAAGATGGTTGACCCTGACCTAAATCCAAAGCTCAGAGAGGCACTTTGGTGAACTTGGAATCTGCATTGTAACACAGAATTGAAGTTATGACTTCAATGTTGGACCTGGTAATAGTCCTCAATTAGGGCTTTGTCGGCTTAAAAGATGGGTGACCTTGACCAAATTCCCAAGGTCACCACCTAGAGTCCTATTAGTGAACTTGGTTTCTGCATGATAAATATAGATGTTTTTAACGTAGGACTTTCATATTGCACAGAATATAGCCTTCTATAAGAGCGAGATCAAATTATAAAATGGGTGACCTCGATTGAATTCCCAACTTGAAGGTCAGAGAGCAACATTTCTAAATTTGGTTTCTGCATAATAACTGCAAAATTCTTTTACCCAGAGCATTTATTTTGTAGATGTCTATAGTCTTCTTATATAGAATGGTGACCTTGACCTAATTTTCAAGCTCAGAAGGCCACTTTAGAATTTGGTATCTATCTCCACTTCCTAACGTCATGAATCCCCTATTGAGTACTGTGAACAGGGTAATAAGGACGAACCTAATGGTGGGGGGGGGGGAGCATCTGTGCTTTACAAATATGTCTGGCTACTATTACAGTAGTACCTTCAATATGCAGCCACTGCGGTAAGGGGTCACCTGCTCTTCATGGCCACAATTTTCTACCCACATAAGTCTATATCTTTGTAAATCTACCTGTGGTGCCAGGTCACCTGCTGTATGAGGCCACTTTTTTACGGCTGATAAGGTGGCTATACCTACCATGGCCAGATACTATACTCTACCACTGTACTAGGTATATCAGCCTTAATGTATGCACAAAAGTAGATAGCACTATGACCTACACGGCATTGAAAACAGGAGGCCCTGAGACCCCAAATCTCTGCCAAAAAAGTTTCTTGGGGGCATGGGAGATATGCCCCAAAATTTATACTATTCCTCCATGGTGAGACAAACATCAACGTCGCAGCTTCGTACACTTATTAATCGATTAATGTTTCGTGTTCAACGAACAAACCTAAAATTCTTCATATGAAATGTTACATAAGCCTGTTTTCTTTTTTTTTTTAATAGGAGCTGGAGGTACCTTAGTAATATGAGAGGAGAATTGCAATGCGTTCTACCGGGCAAGTGCCATACCTTGTCAACGTTTCCAAATGCCAAAGTCAAGCCATATCCTACCTAGCGCTTCCTCAGCTGAATGTAAAAAGAAGTGATTATCTGCCTGTAATGATAATGTTATTTCCAAAATATTACTAGCATCCCGCTTGCCCGCACAGGCACGTGCCCGTATATCGCCCGCAGGATTATGGTTTCTGACGCGACCAAGTATATGCAGTTGTGGCGAGCAATCAATATGCGTGTTTGACCAAGAACATGTCTCTTTTCAACCTGTAATTTGGTTGAAATCGGCCAATATAAATGGGTCAAAATTAGAATATTTGACCAATTTGTTTGCCGAACGCACATTGACTGATACTTTTGGTTGATTTTACATTTAAAATAGAGAATTTTCATGATATGAATCAGTTTCTGTGTACGTGAGTGAGTTTTTGTCATTATTATTCCATTTTTGAGGGTGTCAAGAAAAATATTTCTGAGTTTGTACAGAACTCCTCAAAAAAAAAAATATATTACCAGGAAAAAGTTGAAACAAAAATATTTTACTTGTAATAAGAAAACAAGTTGTAATAACAAGATTTTTTCGTGTAATAACAAGTATAAAAAGTAATAAGAATTTTTTTCTTGTTATAACAAGAAAAAAGTCATACTAATAATTTTTCTTGTTATAACAAGAAAAGCGTCATAATGACGATTTCCTCTTGAAAAAACAAGAAAACATTCGTAATAGGTTTTTTGTAATAACAAGAAAAAAGTCGTAATAACAAAATTTTTTCTTCTTATAACAAGAAAAAAGGTCGTAATAACCAGATTTGTTCTTGTTATAACAACAAAAATGCGTTATAACCAGATTTTTTTCCTTGTTATAAAAAGAACGAAAAGTTGAAATAACAAGAATTTGTCTTGTTATAACAAGAAAAAGTTGTAATAACATTTTTTTTCTCGTTGTAGCAAAAAAAACGGTTATAACAAGAAAAAGTTGTAATAACAATTTTTTTCTCGTTGTAACAAAAAAACGGTTATAACAAGAAAAAGTTGTAATAACAATTTTTTTCTCGTTGTAACAAAAAAACGGTTATAACAAGAAAAAAAGGAGAGATTAGGTTGACACCAATGAGGTTCCGTATCGTTCTCTGTCTATGTGCAGCGATGCTCATTCTTGGTTCGGCGTCTTTTCGTTGCCTACGTTTTCTGTTTTCTTATTTATTATTTTTTTTGCAAGGGAAAGGGATCCATATGGAGCATTGCCCTTTTTCACAATTTTACTTTTTATTGTTGAAATCACACAGACACAGACAGACAGACACACAGACACACACATATATATATATATATACATACATATATATATATATATATATACATATATATACATATATATATATATATATTTGTATATATAATTTCAACAATAAATTCCAATATTTTTCGGTCAATTATGTTGAATATAATGAGACAGAAATTGTCCTTGTACTTGTCATGTCACGTCAAGCAGAGAGAAGATCATTATTACATGTATATTTTAAATAAACAATTTACTAACTCAAGCAACCACCTGCAGCACATCATGAAATCAAAAACATGTCAGATAGTACTCCGGCGGTAATTTTCAATGAAAAATAGAAAGAGTAAACTTTATATATATATATATATATATATATATATATATATATATATATGTGTGTGTGTGTGTGTGTGTATGTATGTATGTGTATATATATATAAATATATATATATATATATGTGTGTGTGTGTGTGTGTGTGTGTGTGTGTGTGTGTGTGTGTGTGTGTGTGTGTGTGTGTGTGTGTGTGTGTGTGTGTGTGTGTATGTGTGTGCTTAAACCAGCCAACGAAATGCTTCATGGAGCATGGCTTGTCGCTTGGTTTCCATGTTTGGGAAACAAAACCAAATAAAAAAATGAAAACACACACACAGAAAACAAGCACACAAACAAACAAAACACCACCAAATAAACAAACAAACAAACAAACGAACAAATAAATAAATAGATAAATAAATAAATAAATATATAAATAAATGAGTGAGTGAGTGAGTGAGTAGATAGATAGATAGATAGATAAATGAATGAATGAATTAATGAATGAATGAATGAATAAATGAATGAATGAATAAATAAGTAAGTAAGTAAGTAAGTAAGTAAGTAAGTAAGTAAGTAAGTAAGTAAGTGAGTAAGTAAGTAAATAAGTAAATAAATAAATAAATAAATAAATAAATAAATAAATAAATAAATAAATAAATAAACCCGACCCCGAAAAAGTGGTTTTCTTTGCAGGTGATGTGTGGCTTGAGGCAAGCACTGAGGACCATTCCTAGGAACTGATATATGTCTGATAAATTTGTCTCTGGCACAATCAATTCGCGCAATTTGCAAGTCCGTTCGACTAGAATCTTTAAGCTTTGTTTTCGTTGAATAAGTCTAAACTACTCATACGGACCAGCCGCAGCTTGGAAAATGGTGTCGCCAAAAGTACTACTTAAAGCCAGGCCCCCTGGACTGGTGTGGTTTGTTTCATTCACTGAAGTCTCTGTAATGGAGCTCAAAATCCGAACTTTCTCTTTCACTTCGAATCCATTGCTGCTAACCAATATAAAGAAATCGGAAAGCTTTTTTTCACATTCCATGCACATGCAGAGATGATTGCCTTGCACCAAACTTTCCAGCTTTCAAGGGCAGCTATTGTTGTGTGATAAAACAATACTAATGAGAGGAGGGAACATGAACGCAAATTGAAAACATATGCGTCCGTATGTTATATATTGTGGTCTTCACATTTTGAGAGGTTCCACAGAATTCCTACGTCTTATACAGCATCACTGATGAAAAAGTCGTAGGGTGTTCAAGATGTTACCAAAATTTTAATATTTCTAGGTCCATGACGTTGAATGTAATGAGACGGAAATTGTCGTTGTGCTTGTCATATAACTACAAGCGGAGAGGATATCGTTACAATATATATATATATATATATATATATATATATATATATATATATATATATAAAATAATTTAGTCACTCCAGCAGTCACCCGTAGCACATCATGAAATCCGAATTAATCATGTCAGATAAAACCCCAGTGACACTTTCGAAAGAAATATAGGAAGAGTAAACTTTTGACAACTAAATTATGTGAAATGGGCAACATAGGATTAATGAAAGTAATATGTAGGCATATGATGCCTGCTTGACGTACCTATGTATGTATATATGTATGTATGTATGTATGTATGTATGTATGTATGTATGTATGTATGCATGTATGTACGTACGTACGTACGTATGTATGTATGTATGCATGCATGCGTGCATGCATGTATGCATGTATGTGTGTATGTATGTATGTATGTATGTATGTATGTATGTATGTGTGTATCTATGTAAGCTTCTTGGCATAAATCTTTTTACAAAGATACACCTGTACTCCTTCATAGACATACGTATGATACAAACACAAGAAAAAGACGAGCGAACCCACATTTGAAGAGACAATTAAGAAATGAAAATAAAAGAAATAGCATTACACTTACTTAGAATTTATTAAAAATCCTACATTCTGTCTCTTTGATTCAAAAATACTCATCATAAAATTGCATTTGGCCAACATATATATTCTTCTATTTTCACCAAGCATATAAATTTATCGTTATCAATTATTCTTTTTAATATTCCTCTTTCAGCTCTTTTTTCAAATAGGTCGTGTCTGAAGCTATCATAATGGTTGCAACACAAAATAACATGTTTTCATCTTTATTTTCTTCAGTTGTCCAAAGAGAGCAGGTTCTTTTTTCAAAAGGAGTTTTCGGTCGGGTGTATCGGCCTGTTTCTATGGCAAGCGTATAAGGGCTTATTCGCAATATGCCAAAACTATATGCACGATTTCCCAGTAACATCCTTAAGAGATGTGGATTGACGGTGGGCTTGCGATTTCCCAAATAAGATTGTAAGGGATATGAGTCGACTGTAGACATATGCCCACGATTTCCCAGTACGGCACATAAGGGATATGGATCGACAGTGGACATGTGCCCACGACTTCCCAGTAAGACACATATAAGGGGTAGGTTTATGGGTCGACAGTAGACATGTGCCCACGATTCCCCTGTAAAACACATGAGGGATATGAATCTAGACGAGACGTGTGACTACAACTACCCAGTAAGACACATGGGGGATATGGATCGACAGTAGATATATGCTTACGTTTTAACAGTAAGACGCATACGAGTTATAGATTGGATGCATCCATATTGCTCGGGGTTGAGGACAAATGTGAATCTGTCATTTACATCAAACCATTAAAATTGGGAAGTTGACATGAATTGGCAAGTAGAATAAAATGTTATGTGTTTCCTGCGGGGGTAGCCCTTCATACTATGAACATACAACGTTTTCCTGTATATTCACAAAAGAAAATGTTGCCCACTGCCTTCAGCGAGCCAAGTCCGTGGTCAGTTGATACGGCAGTTGATTTGACCCCTGGCGACATATCCAAGGATTGTATAACAATGAACGGTGACCCGAGACCAGTACGTATATATTGCTAAAATATGTGATTTGGCGACATTTCGTACGTGTTTCATGTTCACCACAACAAGTATTGACCACGATTCAGATATTTATGTTATTTATATTATAATTAATTAAATTTGCTATATATTATATTTTCAAATGAAAAAGTGGGAAAATCCTCCCATAAATACTTCGGAACTTTGACAACTGTCATAAATGGAAATTTCTGATGAACCCACGAAGAATGTTTGCACTGTTTATATTGCAAAGCATATAAACCAAAATTTTTGTACACAGGAAGTGTAATAGGTATACATATAGACTAAATATGTATCATGTTTCAAAACTTACACCCTATTTCCGTCTTTTACAGGTGGATCTTTGTGAGTATATAGTTCCATGGTATCCTAAGGAAAAAAAAAACATTCAAACTGTAAAGTTCTGAACGCAATCGCATCTTAAAGATGCACTTTAATAAAAAAGAGTATGTGTTTTAGTGAAAGAAAATAAACCATGGAAAACTACGAACATTTTAATCGACGCCTATAAGAGTATTTACCTGACAAGTCGAATAGTTTGGCGATCACCTTACCTGTTGCAGTCAACTTTCGTAATGTCCTTTAGCAAGCAACCCATGAAATGGAGAAATTTTAAGCATTTCGGCGGAGACAAAAACAACACCAATAAGTGCAAAGATACTCTTTGTGATCGAACCAGTTACATGGAAAACTTTTCAGGAGAACATCTTTCAATTGCACTTGTTTTTAATGTGAATGAAATAAGATATACCAATTTGTAAATGACTGTACCTAAGCATATTACACAAGTTTGCATTTTATGAATCAGCTAAGTTGAAAGTAATTTAAATGCGATGCACAAAAAACAGCTGTCTAAAGATACTCTAGGCTCTAAGATAGCAACAAAAACACTAGGCAAACAAACTTTAAAAAAAACACAAAACTATTTGATGCAATGACCCTGGAACTTTTTTTAGAAGTGAACTCATGTACTTAGGGGACAGTTACATAATCCAATGACTGATGGTAATGTGCTGAAGGTGTTATAATGTCTCAGGAATCATAAAAGACTCAGCGGTGCCATACAAAACTCATCGACTAACCGTATTTCACATTAAGTTCACTCTCTGACAATATCTTTTCATTTTTGTGTGGCAATTTCTATGAGATCACCGCTCGTGACGGTGAAAAGAAAATGCAATGGTCGTGGATCGCGGTGATTAATGATACTCTTCGTGACAACTGGAGCGAAGCGAAAATCCCAAATTAAAGCTCCGTCCGTTCCTCATCTTTCCAGTTGTCGCACATTGTTCGGCATGCGCTGAACCACTGGTGCGGCCAGCATCTTTTTAAACACCTTAGGCTCCGGAGTTCTGTCACTGGCGCACTTTCTGCTTCAACACCATAGGTGAGACGGTACATCTTTCGTCTCCTTGTCGTAAGGTCAGTATTTTTTCTCTTCGGGCATTTTATGTTTTTGATAAAAAAGAAAACGATGAAAAAAGGCAAGAGTTTTAATTTTGACAATTTTACATCGAAATTCGACCGAAAAGACCGGATCGTCAAAATAAGAAGCGCAGTCTGTGCTGCATCCGAGGCATAGAGTGAGGGTGGCGGTGCGGCCGTAAGGTAGAGACAGCTTATTTCAAGGAAGTGGGTGGGGTTTTGAACAGAGTATATAGTTTGAAACTGAAGTAGGCGGTTTGTGTGTGTGTGTGTGTGTGTGTGTGTGTGTGCACTTTACCAAAAACGTAAAAATGAAATAACTATATATAAACATTATATTAAGATGTGAACCAGTAGAGACACGCTTTTCCAGATCCTAAACGGAATTTGTAATCTTAACTTTAAAAAACATCCGTCATGTAATTTAGACAAACGTATCAAGGGAAATATGCTATCAAATATAAAACAATAGACAATGAGAACACTTAATACAGACAGGCAAACTAGTGTTGCGAGTTGGTGGTATATGCGGGAAATATGAAAATATAAAAGCGTAACTGTGAAACCGTACAGATAATGCAGAAACAGTTCGTTTCACAAAGAGATGATTTTCATTAAATGATATATCATTGCAGTGCATCATATGCAATGCATACCGTTTCATATTGTGACACAACAGATCAGAAAGGTTGGATTCCATCTCGTTCGTTTCTGAAAATTAAAAGTGAATAAATACCAGAAAATAAGATGCATGGAAACGCCCCCCTCTGCCCTTCGACAGGTTTTTCAGAAACATACGCTCGCACAGTCAACTTCTGAAAGATAACGTTGAGGAGTTTGCAACTGGGGCATTGTTGCAAAAATTTTGCTACAGAGCTCTTCAAAATCGTTGCAGATTTTCTAAAAAAAATGAGTGTTTCTCACGAAAAGAAGTGGAAAAATGCTACAAGTGAGGGAAATTTTGCTACAGGGATTTTCAGCTGCACGGCACTACGTTCAGCCTTATACTATTGATGTTGTACATACTTTACGTGTATGGAAAACCAAGCTTGAACTTTTCGAGTACAGTACATTTATAAAACACACATTGGTTGCATTATGTTACAACAGGGAACGAATTAGCGGCCTTTCAGGGTGGCATCAAAGATCAAGCCTTTTATCACAATACATACTTTGTTGAATGAATTTCACGTCTGCGACAGGTAGATGATTTAACTCATATGAAACTGATGGTAAAAGGGGTGAGGCAACTGCTCCGGTAAGATTTCCGGGAAGTCCGAAAGCCACTGACCTCAGAGCACACGTGCTGGTACTTGGACTCAAGTTTCTTTTTTGAGAAAATTTGAAATATGATCTTCTTCTTAATTCTGAATAAATACGCATCTGGAAACCGGGCACTGTTTCGGGATGCGTTAAACATATAGCTCATTCGTGTGTGCCCACTCACCCAAGACCACCTCAAGACGCATTAGTGACGGATTTCATCTCCGTTTCAGTGATTTTTCATGCTCAACTGTGGGTAATTTCCATCGGATTCGTGAGCTGCAGGAGGGTTTTTTTTTTTTTGCCAGTTTTGCAACGGTATTATTTGGGTATCAGGCCAGAGGAGGCATTTTATAAATTAAAGGAGGGTTTAAATATGACTTCCGAGTGCAATTCAGTCAGGCCAGCAAGCGCATATGCTATTACATTAAGATGGCGTTCTGACGTTTGCATGACAACAAAATTTTTGTTCGATGTTTGGGTGCGATAATCCAGGTTTTGGTGTCAATTCGTGAATTCTAACTGCGAATATCCATATACAGAAAAAATCAGGACTCGGTTGCCACATTGGTCATACCTTTCTTGGTGCCTTAGCTTTTCCTGATGATCTAGTCTTATTATCCCCCACTATGTGTGCCCTTCGCAAGTTATTGGATATCTGTGCTAATGTTGACAAAGAGTTTAATGTGGTATTTAACTCATTCCACCCTGATAGAATACTGAGTCAACAGCTTTCCTTGGCGCGCTCTGGGCGCAAGGCGCCCAGAGCGCGCCAAGGAAAGCTGTTGACCATGGGCATATAATTTGGAATGATCTTCCATGCAAGTTTCATCCAAAATATTGAAAAATTATCCCTAAATTAGTAAAATACAATTAGCAGACGACATTTAGATATTAGCGGGAAAAAGCGTCATCAGGGTGGAATGAGTTAACTGCAACAAAAGCAAGTGGATGTCATTTTCCCCAAGTGAACCATGCAACATATTATATTTGGGCGGTGAACTCACTGAACAAGTTCAGGGATTTATTCATCTTGGTCATCTGATGAGTCCAAATTCCGTTAGAAGTAATGTTGATAGATGCATCAACAAATTTTATTCTCAGGTAAACTTCCTCATGGCTCTGTTCGTGAACGTATGTGCTTTCACCAGATATAATCTTTTCAAATCGTATTGCATGCCATTTTATAGGCGTCAGTTGTGCGATTTTTCGAACAGGGAAATAGACAATTTTTTTGTAGCATGGAGGCAAGCTATAAGTCTCATTTGGCGAATGCGTGCCAGGACTCCCTGTAATTTACTGCCGTTAATTTCAAGTGATATGTCTATTGAAATCCAATTGCACCGCGATTCTTTAAATTCATGCATAGTATACTTAATAACCAAAATAAATTTATGTGCCCAACTGACATTGGCTGGAAGCCGTTCAGCTACTGGCAAATCACTTAATGCTTTACTAGCCAAATACGAGATGGACAGGAATTTGTTTGTAAATTGCAGCTCTTTCAAGAGAATTAATACCATGATCATCAGTCATACCCAGTCTGTGAACCTCTGTGACCAGACTAAGGCGTCTGTCACACGTGAGCTCTGTGACATTCGTGACGGGCGACTTGGTGCAATATTGTGTCGTACTGAAATTGATGAGCTTATTGAGTATTTGTGCATTAGCTAAGTTTACTTATTATACTTTTTCTAATGCTTAAGTCACAGCCTGTTTGAACTGTGTACCACGAGTACGAAAATAAAGACACACACACACACACACACACGCATACATATATATAGGCCTATATATATATATATATATATATATATATATATATATATATATATATGTGTGTGTGTGTGTGTGTGTGTGTGTGTGTGTGTGTGTGTGTGTGTGTGTGTGTGTGTGTGTTAAAATATGAATATATAGTGCGGTGCCGCGCGTGACACAAAAAACCATACCAACACCTTTGTTTAACCTCTCCTTAAACTCGCTACACAGCAGTCTAATTTCGTTGTGAATTCACGCACACTATTGTTCATGTTCTTTGCAAAAGGAGCCTTCATTCAAGTGTCCAGATGCTCACTCTTTTGGGTTTTATCTCTTTCAGTGTCAACTGGGACTATAGTCGAAGTGTCTAAAACGAACTGCTCTGCATTATGATAAGGGTGCTTGATTCAGATTCCTTGTTAAAAGACCTTTCATTCAAGTGGTAGCATACCCGTAGTTACATAGAATATGATGACCAGATCAACAGCTTTCATCGGCGCTTTTTGGGCGCAATGCGCCCAAAGTTCGCCCAGGAAAGCTGTTGACTCTGTCTCAAATGTGGCACTGAGAAGTATTACCGTTTGCTACAAGGATAGCCGCAACACGAATGGTAATAAAAGAAAAAAAAAACCCTCCGAACTCTTCTCCCTTGGTATCGCATGAGTTAATTGTACTTATACTCCTCAGCGCCCAATTTCTATTGTTTTCAGCGGAGTCTAATTTTCATAGAGCTCCTCTCTTCCTAGGAGTCTAATTGAATTAGATCCGCTGAAGTGCAAGTGACCTCATGACGGGACTTTGCAATGGAACTTCGACAATTTTTGTCTACACTTTTTAATGAAAAAAATATTTTGTCCCTGGCAGGGTTCGAACCACGAATTCTGTGATCTACGGCTGAGCGTGCTGTCCATTACGCTGAACAGCTGAGACGATGCTGTACGGATTTTACATATTTATTCCAGCGTGTCTATTGTTGACCAGCATTGAATAGGGTCAGGGAGCGTGACAGGTCAAGTGTCAAAGGTCGTTACATTATGTACTCTTACTTGTCGCTTTTCTCTTCGAAATCAAGTCTTTTAACTTTGTTTCAAGTAGGAAATACTTTTATAATACCCATCTTTTGGAGTATAAGTATGTCAGACGCCTCGTAGAGTTTTCCAATTGAATTAGAAGACTCGCGCTGCGCGCTCGTCTTCTAATTCAATTGGAAAACTCTACGCGGCGTCTAACCTATACAAAGTGTGCAGCCAAAACATTTACAGTGAATGGGGCTTCAGTCTTTCAAGAGGTCATTTTATTAGACTTTGTTAACATCTTTCCTCGGTACACCTTGGACGCCAAGGACGCGGGGAGGATTTACAGTGATTTCGGATTCAAGTCGTGCATGAAAAGACCTATCGTTCAATCACGGAAGTGCTCAGTAAAAAAACAACAACAGAATTTCAATAGTTGGGCAGGTAAACAGTATTTCTAGCCAATCCGCAAAGCAGAAACTGTTGACTCAGTCTGCAACTTCGCGCTGAAATATCTAACAATTAAAACTAAAGAGGTGCAACCAGTCCAGAACCAGCGGTGTTTCACCAAGCACACTGAAATACACTACATTAAAAACAGTGTTATCTTTCTTTTGGGTGCGCGTAAATTCTTTACTTCTTTCACAATCCATGTAAAACAAATGGGCATATATATATATATATATATATATATATATATATATATATATATATATATATATATATATATATATATATATACATGGCAAGTGTACAAGCAAAACGGTTTTGTCGTTCTTTTGGGCACAGCGTAAATCTTCTTTCATAATCTCCATGTAAAATAAAATGGGCATATATAATATATATCTGCCCATTTATTTTACATACAAATATATATATATATATATATATATATATATATATATATATATATATATATATATATATATATATATATATATATATATACATATGTTGTGGTGAAAAAAAACAAAAACAAAAAAAAGCAAAACAAAAATACAAAAGTTTTATTCGTAACGCATACAGAGTTGCCTCAATGGCAGACCCAAGCTGCGTGCTTCGTCTGCTCCGCTGTGCAGATAAAACACAGTACTTGGTCTGCTTTGGAGGCTGCATAGAGGGAAGCACCCTGGTTATGCTAGGGATATTGTAAACAACTGTCTACCGTCCTTGTTGGAACGTAATGCGTAACAGTCAGATGAGGCCAAAAGTCTCTCATGACAAAAAGAGCTCGCTGTAATCCTTGGCTTCGCAGGAGTTATCGTTTATGTCCTAATCTTGGCTGTTCTGAAGGACAATAGTTAATTTCACAGTGACCAGATGGAGAGGATCATGGATTTGTTCTCTTTTATACAGATAACATTTTCCAAATAAGTTAACATTTTTATGCTCCAATGACAAGTGTGAATGTCGAAGGGAAAGGAACGTGATTGTTGAGAGAAAGTTTCGCAGAAACAGTTTCGGTCCTTCGATTTTTGTCCCGACGCTTACATAACGTTTGGGTAGGGTGATTTTGTCTTAATGGCTGCACATTCCACCAATATCTCTCCGGTGTCATTTTGTTCTGTGCTTTTATCCGAAAACGAATTTAATTTCAGAAAAACATTCAAGTTAATCATACCTTACGCCGAAACAGTAACATAAAGACGCTCGCCAATTTGGTTTCAGATCATTAGCACGAAAAGCTGGGTTCTCCTGCGGGCGCCGGTCAGGCATCGTTAAAGACCCGTCGGCAGGTACGTTTGCACCCAATGAGAGCGCTGCTGCAAAAGTTGGATATTGTATAACGATAGAAGCTGTTAGTATGCCGTCGGCAATTTACTCTTCGTCAGCAATCAGTTGTCAGCGAAAGTCAGTTTATGGTGTTTATTTATTTTTCTTTTCAATTGCTTGTTTACAAACTGATGGCACATCCAATCTACGATAGAATGTCAGCTGTCAGTCCATGGAAAAGTTGCATGAAGTGGCTTGTTGGGGGTTTAACCGTGCAGGTGGAGTCGTACTTTTGCCCTAGTACAAGGTACGAAATTTAAAAAAAAAAAAAAAAAGAAAAGAAAAGAAAGAGAAAAGAAAAGGTGGCCAGAACAGAATACGGAAAATAATGAAACTTCGAATCCCAGTACGCAAGTACGGTAAATCAAAATGTCCGGCACGTCAGAACGGAAAACCTTTTTATCCCCTCTGACCTGTAATCGCGACTCGTTTCCGTGGGCATATCTACTTTCTTTTGACCTGTGTGTTTTTGTTGGTTATATTGAGCTTGGACCACGTTGACTGACGTAAGCAGTCGTTTACTTTTTCAGCACTGATCTTTTTTCTGTAATGCAGTTGTGAAGAATCAACAAGACTTGACGTCCACCAGTTTGACTTCTTTCTTCCTTCCTTCCTTCCTTCCTTCCTTCCTTTCTTTCTTTCTTTCTTTCTCTCTTTCTTTCTTTCTTTCTTTCTAGTTTGTCTTTGTTCTCAAATAAAACGTCATGCAAATTTTGTCGAGAACATGTCCTTATTTGATTTATTTTGATAGTTTCCCTACTCCCTTGTATGAGGTCCTGGTACGTATCACTACGAAATATTTAATTCTTTCGGTGTAAAATTGGCCCAGTCAACTGGTTTCTTAGCGAAGTTTGGCCAAAATGTGCCCCGAAAGCCCCGCGAAAACCTGTTGACCTGGGTTACTCTGTCGTTTTATAGTCTCTGCATCTGTAGGCATTGTCTTATTTGAATGGAATGTCGGTTCGCAAAGATTATAAATCTTGTATTGTGATTCAGGGCACATCAACTTGTGTCACCATTAGGAGTGAAAGTGTTAATTTCCCGTTGGGTAATGGTGGACAGGGCTACCACAGCCTTCCATCAGACTTCACTTCCTCGCCATGATTTAGCACCGGAAGCCAGAGCAAGTCCGTTGTTAAACACCAATTTGGGCTTTATAAGTTCGCTTCCAGTCTATGTGTGATTGACCGTAGACTGCTTTCGCGTGTAAAGGGGGGGGGGGGGGGGCTACCGTTCATGATTTACGATGCCCTGAGAAAAAATAAGTTTTCACAGTTCATGATGAGATGGTATATTTCAGGTCTTCACAATTTGGGACAAACTGCGATTTCGCACATTACGATTCATTAGAATGTCAGTTAACAGTTCCCGATATAATGAAATGCTGAATCATGTTCCAGAAATAATAGATCCTTCACGGTTCACAAAAAAATATTTTTCCAGTTCCATTGTTAACGAAAAATTAAAACTCCCCAATTACGATAAACAAAAATTATTATTATAATTATTATTATTGTTATAATAATAATAATAATAATAATAATAATAATAATAATGATGATGATGATGATGATGATGATGATAATAATAATAATAATAATGATAATAATAATAATAATAATAATAATAATAATAATAATAATAATAATAATAATAATAATAATAATAATAATAATAATAATAATTATTATTATTATCATTATTATTATCATCATCATCATCATCATCATAAATGAAAATACATCAAATTCAAGGACATGTTCTTGGCAAAATTTGCATTACAGTCTCTTTGATAGCAAAGAAAAACAAATTTCAAGAAAGAAAGAAAGAAACAATGAAAGAAAAATAGCGGGAAAAGGGCCGCCTCCATCTGGGGCGGGCAAGTTATCGCTGGTCAGTAGGTGGTTGGTCCGGACAAGTCCACATAGAACGCAAGCCTTACACTCCATGCTTTAGTTAAAAACTGTTTACAGCTTTTGTCCATGACTGCCCCAACGTTGTTTCCATATAGATGACCATAGTCCCCTAACAACAAGCACAGTTTTCTGCATATAGATGACCTCTAGTAACGATTTCACAACTCTTCAAAACCCAAGTTTCTGAGGTCACCTTCTTATTTTATATAACATGATTTCCTTACCTCGTTTAAAGCTGGACAAAGGCACAAAAAAAGAGCTAAATCCTCCGCGGCATCATTACATACGTCACATTTTGAATCAGACATGCCCCATCTTTCCAGATTCTCATTGATGGCGAGGCAAGGCAAACAGTGCGTGCCTTATAATTTAATTGCGTTGCGTAAAAATCATTAATATTGAATATATATTCTTCCTGTAACGTAAATCTCTTAATCGACCGATACCAATATAGTGAAGAGCTGTCATCAATGTCAGGAAAAAATTAAAATACAGGCCTTTAAATATTTGCACTCAATTTCATATATGTTTCCAGCCAAAGTTCGCTTTGACTACAAAAGGAGTGATCCAAACCTACATCTTTAAGTACATTGTGTAATTCTGAACAATATGGCCAAGATACCGCTTTTCCTTGAACATAATCATCCATGAACTCTACGAAAACCTGTTTACATAGTCTGGAATTGGGTAACGTGTACATCATTCTGTGTAAAAGCTTAATAGGATGTCGATTCAAAATTAGATCGATCGGCAACCAACCGAATTCGCCGAAAGTAGCTGACAATGCTGGACATGACTTAATGCGGAGTATTGCTCTGGCAATAGAGTACTGGAATGATTTTGGGAGTAATAGACTCTCTTTCGTGTTATTCAGCCACACAGAGCATCCATGAGACAGATATGGCAATATAATGCTTTTCCAAATACTCTTACCAAAATTACCCCTATTAATGTTTCATGAGAAGACAGAAAGCTGGCTAGATAACCTCGTAATTGTAATAGCTTGTCTTACAAGTGTGACTTAATATAAGTCGAATTATTCAAAAATTATGATAAGACAATAACCAAATATTTGTATTTGATGCATTCCGTTATGTACAAATTACCTAATTCCCATTTTTTTCGCATGATTTATACGTTTGCCAGTTACCATTATTTTAGATTTATCATTGTCGAAAGACATATTCCATTTTGATGCATCAGCGTCTGGCACATGTAACATTTGTTGTAAATTTTCCTCACTGGCTACTAAGAGGCAGACATCATCAGCGAACAGAAGGCAAGGAATTTTACCCTTACCAAATGAGATTCCAAAAGCAGGGCTATATGTCACGTGTGCCAGGTCAGCATCTTTTGGAATGAAAAGGTCATTTAGTGCCTCAGCTTAAAGCTTCCAGGTGATATGATACAGGGACAAAATAATCATTTTTTTTTTCTGTGTGCCTGATGTGTAAGCATGTTTTAGGCAATAATTCATTTGGGAACACTATTTTGTGTGTCGCTGTCATTATTATGATAATTGTGATCATTATGTCGGCAGCCGGCTCATAAGGCGTGGATCTCATTAATCATTCTCAGGGGCGTCATCATCATCGTAGTCATTGCCATTATCATCAAGTTTACACTAATAATTAATTTCAATCATATATATATATATATATATATATATATATATATATATATATATATATATATATATATATATATATATATATATACATATATATATATGTGTGTGTGTGTGTGTGTGTGTGTGTGTACATGTATATATCTGTGTGTGTGTTAAAAAAAAGTTTAATTATACCGTACACAAAATTAATCTTTTTATTCAGTTGCCCAGGTTGTATCATCTAGCGAACTTCTTTCATCAGAACCTGTTCAGAAGCTAATAAAAAATCACGTTTACTTGTCTCAGAGTATCGCCTTTCGGTACTGGGTTGTCGCAGGCTAGTTCTTGTGTCCAAGAGCACAGACACATTAAGGAACAAATATCAATTCTTGCCACTTGCTAGAACATTAATAGGTGTCTTCGTAAGCCTGTTATTTGATCAGTATGGATCTTTTTAGAACCAAGTCCTTTTGTGCAGAGCTTGGCCCCAAGGGAGAGTGAGTTGGTTTTGCTTTGTGTTAGAAAACATACAATGTCAAAGTGCATTGTTTGATACAGCCGAATAAAATTCGTTCACAGCCATACATTCCGTACATTTGTGCACAGCTGGGAGCTCATTAAGGACGTTAAACAAGAATAATTACACCTTTTGGCATTTTCACACAATTTGGTACAACCATACGGACAAGACAGACAAGAAGAGTTATTCAAAGAAGACAAGCACCTTTATTGTATCTTCTTGTGTGTGTCTGTGGGGTTTTTCCCCGGTAGAATATGAATAGGATATATTTCAACGAATTTCCGATGTTTGGCGCCATCTGGGGACACCAGTACCTGTGGGTCATCTGATTGGTTTATGTATACGAGCAGCACGTTCTTGTTGGTGGCGTCATGTTGTGGCCTGTGTGTTGGTTGTAATATATATACTCGATGCCAAGTATCAGTTTTGATTACCACTTGCCCGCCCATCACTACAGTGGGCCTGGCCTTTTAAAATTTTTGTTGTTTCAGATTCAGACGCCCCATGCGAAGTCATTTCAGTTAAATATCACTTGGACAATTTTAGATCGCTGCAAAGCTGGTCCGGGTCAACAACTTCCCTTGGCGCGCTTGGGCGAAATCTAGGGAAAGTTATTGACTCAGTCCACAACACAGCTGTGAAATGGTTAACTCCTTCAGTGCAACATTTTGGAGTCCAAAGTGTTAACCTAGACTTATATATTCTATGTAAATATACAGACATGCTGGCATCTGAATGAAAGGTGTTTTTACAAGGAACATGTATTTGGCACCATCATTCTTATTCAGAGCAGCTCGTGTTGAGAACTTCGACTTGAGCCCCAGTTGGCACAATCTGTGATGGTTTACCGTATGAAACAAAATCTGTCTCATCCCACTCGTGCAATTTAATCTAGTTTGAAAAAAGTTTTAGGTACATGCTCTTGGTTAGACCACCCAACAACCTGCTAACAGCCTGGTGATTAGTGGGGCGTGGCGTCCTCGGTGCGCTCTCAAGACTGAGGAACGTGATCCGATTTTTCACATGCAAATGCGGTGCGATGCGTGCGCACCGTGTACCTCAATGTGACCACTGCACTGCATGAAAAGTTTGTTCCCGCGACACTTTGCACAAATACAATATTAGAGCACCTTTGCGAACAAGCAGAATAGGCTGTAATTATGTCTGTGTGCCAACAAAGACTTTCTTTCTTTCTTTCTTTCTTCCTTTTTTCTCCTTTTCTCACTTCCTTTATCAGCAAATTTGTCGGACATTTTATTTGAAGATTATTATATGTAGAAACTCCAACCTTGGCATGATTATGCCTCAAAACATAAAGTATGATTTTTTGGAGAGGAGTAACAGCTTTGAAAATCATGTAAATTTGGGCCATTTGAAAATTTGAATCTTGTATATCTTCATAAGTATTATAGGTAGAGGTGTCATTCCAATTCAATTTTCAGACTCATGCTGCAGGCGCACCCAATAAACCACAAGTAAAGCTGTAAAATTTAAATTTATGCTAATGAGAGGACTTGAACAGTTTTAATATTGAATATTTTCAAAATTATTCCAGACAGAAATGCGATTCCAACTTCAATTTATAAGTTTATGCTAAAGGCGCATCCAGTGAACGACAGGAAATAGTTGTAAAAAATTAAATTTGTTGCTAATTAGGGCACTTCAGAATCGAATGAACCACAAATATAAGTAGTAGAATTTTAATTTATGCTAATTAGGGCACATGAAAAGTTTCAATGTTGAATATCTTAAAAACTATAATAGGTACAGGTGCCACCCAACTTCAATTCAGAGGTTTGTCCTGTAGGTGCATCCAATGAACCACAAACAAAAGTTGTAGAATGTTAGTTTATACTAATTAGGAACACTTGAATGTTTTAAATGTTAGATATCTTTAAAGCAATTTAAGGTAGAGGTGCCATTCCAACTTCAATTAGTATCCAGTGAACCACGAAAATTGTAGAATACGGATTTACATGCACACTTATTAAGGGGACTTGATAAATTTAAATGTTGAAAATCTATCTTCAAAATTTTTAGATATAGATGTGCCATTACGATTTCACATCTTTGGTTTGTCTATCATCAATTTGGCCCGGAGCTAAACTCTCAGACACCACTAAAGGTAAAAGCTCTGCACAATGTATGGCCCTATCAGTAGCGTTAAAATTATGCAAATTGGGAGCAACAATACCAGACTTACACATATTTGTGATAGACCAGACATACAACAGGCCATGATCTGTCATCAGCAGCCATTTACATGTACATGTATATAGTATGTACATCACTACAATTGGTTGTTTGCACTCATGTCAGACATGACATATTTATTCTACCATATGGTGACCATTTTATCATCAGTCCACGCTGTTGTCACCAGTGACCACCCATAAATGAATCAAGGTTGCAATGACAAGTCTACTTGTTTGTCAGCTGACACTTGACATTGTGTTTTATCAAGAATTCTTTATTCCTGGCATTTTTCCTAACTGCATTTTATTTTTCATGCCCAGAACCTTCATTTCATATTTTTTCCATAAATTTCATGTTTTCTCTCTTTGCCAGTTTCTGTTTGAATGTACAGGGCAACAACTTTCTTCTGTAGGCACATAGATTTGCTTTGAAGCTAATCTTCTTTCCTTGTCCCTCGTATTTTTTTTTCTACTCATACACTATAAAATGTAAATATGACACAACCAAAGTATTTCATTATTTACATTTAATATTTTAGTCTGGTCCTCCGGTAAAAAATACGTATTCTTGTTAGGCAAATAGTTTTGCTTTAAGAGAGGCATTTCGTTTTGCCTGTGGATTCTTTCTTTCTGTGTCACACCTTAAAGGAGTAGAGCAAGAATGGAAGGTTCCTAGTATCCCTCTCATGGGGGGGGGGGGGCACTTCGGTAAGAAGAAATAGTGTTGCGTTGTCTATTCTCATTACGGTCCATTTCAATCTGCAATTTAATGACCTAAAGACCACCACATGGAGAAGCACGAAACTTTTCATGGTACATCGAGATGTAAAAAATGAAACGATTCTGAAATTTTTGGTTCATTAATCTCAAAAGTGAACAGCTTATGCCAGGTTATTTTGACATATATTCTACGGGAAGACACAGATCGACCTCGCAATTGTGCATTAAACTGTGTACTCGACTGGGGCATGAAATTGCTGATAGTTATCTCTCCTATTGCAAGTGCAATTAGTGTAGCTTTTAAAAACTGTTCACAAATGTTTTCTGCAGACATACTGAACGTTATGCTTCTATCTTATTTAAGTGTATGATCATGATCATGTGAGCATTTGTTTTCTATTATCACTTTGCATATGTTTGTGAATTTTACAGAAATGAGCAAATTTGATGTCAATGCAACAACAAATACAGTTAATTTTATAAGGAAGTCGTATAGATACACGTATTGTCGTCAAACGGACAATTTATTCTTGATGTTCAGCTCTGCTGACTGGTCAGTCAGCAGAGCTTATAAAATTTGGTTGCTTCCGTCGTCCGCCCATTAGACTAAACGACTTATTCTTAAAAAAGCGTTGTATGGATTGCTTTGATGTTAAAAACAGATATACCTCCAGGAAGGCCTCTACCAATTTGTGAAAGAGATGGGGATCAATGACTTTGCTATTTTTATGACTTGTTATTCGCGTTTTTGTTTTTGTCATGCATCAAACTTTCTGTTTCTAGAAATTACTTTGCATTCTGCTTCAATATTACATTCAGGGTCATGGGGTCATGAAGTTTACATTTTGGCCACCAGGTGGCGGTGTGATCATTTCATGAAATTGTGTGGGTTAAGGCTTTTTTTTTACTTTTTCACCAGAATAGCTAAACAGAATTGTTTGGAATTTTATTAGAATATCATCTGACTGCAGATAGTGAAACGTTTCTAAAATTATCAGAATATGTTAATTTGTGACGAATCTATGGGGTATCAAACTTTGTGAACACGAGTCGGCAGGTGCTAGCATCGTACATGTTATAAGCAACGCAGTACATTAATTACAATATTGTCAAAACGGCTGTGTGGAATTTTTCGATTTTAAGCACAAATTTTTCCAGCCGGGCCTCTACAAACTGTGTGACGTAAATTATGGTGCAGCATTTTTCTAATTTTAATGAAATTGTTAATGTTTTTCGGATTAAGGGGATCAATATTTTGCTCAGGAACTACGTAAACTATAGGAGACATTCAAATTTAACTGCGATCCTGCTCACTTCCTGTGTTGTCGGGGCAACAGACTGAAGCATCCACTATGATCAGGGTTGATTTGTATTATATACTACATAAACATCCATAAATAAGACCTTTTCAACCAAAACAGAGCCCATTTCTAATCACTTTAGGCATCCTTTATGTTTCAAATATATGCTAATACATTTTCCTAAGATTATTCTGTGTTTGTGTTGTTTATTCTATTAAGAAAGTACTTTTGGCCATGCTAAATACATGGCTCTGCCCTGATGCAGGTGGCTCCCTCTTTTGCTCAATAGGTGTTAGAGTAAGACTGCACTTAAATTTGAATACATCCTATTGCTTCCATGTTGCATACAGGGTCACCTAAGGTCACGCAGCTCATACTTTGTCCACTGGGTGGCGTTCCGTTTTAACTTTTTCATGAATTCTTGTGTGTCAAGGCTGTGTTCGACCAGTCCAGAACGAGATAACAAAATCGTTTGAAATTGTATCCGAATATTATCTCACTAAAGATGATAGCAATTTGAGAAAAGGATGAAGATATGGTCAGTTCTAGCGAAAGGATATTAAACTTTGAGGCCGTGTGCCTGAAAGAGCTATATTTGTACAAACATTACAGTGCATTTATTTCAATATTGCGAAAACTGTGTTACACAGGTGGACCTTACCAAGTCTTTAAACGAAATGCTGATTCAATAACTGTGAATTATCTGACAGGGGATGCATGTATAGTGCTGAATGGACTTCAAGCTTTTTAATGTCTTTGTGCCTACACAGACATATTGTTTTTCTAGGAATTCTTTCCTTTCTTTTTTTCCAGGCAAATTTGTCCGACATTTCATTTGAAAAGTTTTATACGTAGAAACTCCAAACTTTGCACAATTATACTTCTCTAGATGAAGTCTCGCCTTTTTATAATGAGAGGCCATGTTTTTTAAAATTATGCAAATGAGGGCCAATTCAAGTTTTAAATCTTCAATATCTTATATATTAAAGTAGAATTGGTCCCAGTGTATAGGAATTCGATCATAGCAAGGCAAATGTCATTGCAAATGTCAAGATCATGTCAATGTCAAAGGTCATGCCAAGATCAAAGGTCAATTTAGGGCAAAATGTCATATTAAAGGCCAAGGTTCTCTTCAGGTCTCTAAGGTCATCTTGAGGCTAAAGGATATTTCAAGGTCAAAGGCCAGTTTCGATTGTAGCTTTTGTCTAGCCATAACTTGGTCAATTTTCATCCAATTTTGATCACGTTGGGCTGAAATTGTAGCTATTGTAACACTGCACATTTTTTAAATTTACATGTGACCTCTAAAGGTCAGAGGTCAAGGACATTTGGACCTTTCAAAGTTTCATCCAGCCATAACTCGGCCAATTTCGATCAAATTCTAATCATGTTTGACTCAAATTGTAGGTACTGCAACACTCCACATTTTTGTAAGAACATATAACCTCAAAAGGGCAAAGGTCAAGGTCATTTTGCCCTTTGGCCCTTTGAAAGTTTCATCTTGCCATAACTTGGTCAATTTACATCCCATTTGGTTCATGTTGGCCTTAATTGCGGGTATTGTAACACTATGTTTTTTGCAATTTACATGTGACCTGTAAAGGTCAAAGGTCAAGATAATTTGGACTTTAAAATTTGCATGCAGCCATTAGATTAATGAAATATGAAGTACCAAAGGATAAAAGTTGTACATTTAATATTTACAGCTTTTGAAGGCACACAAATTTGCTTTGAAGCAAATCTTCTTTTCTAGTTTTTGTTTTCTTTCTTTCTTTCTTTCTTTCTTTCTTTCTTTCTTTCTTTCTTTCTTTCTTTCTTTCTTTCTTTCTTTCTTTCTTTCTATCTTTCTTTCTTTCGTTCTTTCTTTCTTTCTTTCCTTCTTTCTTACTTTCTCTCGGTTTTTTTTAATTGCTGACTCAGAAAAGTGGATATATCGGTTTATGTCGTGGTGATGGTGGATCCTGAGCCCATCACTGTTAGAATTAAACACCCATAGGAAACTACATATAGGCTTTCTTTTGACGTTCATTCTTGTGGTGACCTCGAAAGGTCAAACTGACATATTCGCTTTTATGCTTTGTTTGCAATCATATGACCTTAGCACAGGTACCAGATACAGCTTTGTGATATTGTGCGCTGTATCCTATGTAACCACTGTTGCAATTCCTTATTTGGAATAAATGAATGGTCGTTTGGTGAAAGACCTGGGTCAGGATTACCTTATGTGTCAAATGGCATATGCACAATTTTGTCAGCGGGTGAATCATCGTTTATAAAGTGTGTCGTGCAACATATCGAGTATAATTAAAAGCTGTTGGTAAAATTTGATTACCAGACGGACATTCGAATAAGTAATTGGTTTTTCCTCTAACTAACGGCTTCCAATGAGACAACAGTTTTGCTGGTAATTAATAGAGTAGTTGTATTGGAGATGTTACGATGGGTCTGCATGATACTCATTTACAATTCGAGCATATCGACACACAATTTTGGTAGTGAAGTCTCTGGGTACTTTTTTTTGGGGGGGGGGGGCAGAGAGCGAGGGGTAGTAAGGGTCCTGGTAAACTCGTACAGGGAATAAAATTGTTTCAATACAGAGTACAGGATATAAATTACCTCTGATATACATTAGGGAAAATAAGGTAGATATTATACCATTAAAAATCCCAGTTTCGCCATTAGATAACTTATAACAAGATAAAAACAATCACATGTCTCCAGTAGATGCAATCTATCAATGCATTTTCATTTGATGAATACGGGTACAAATATTAACTGTGTCTGATATGCGTTACGGATACTAAATTTCACCATTTACAGTTCAAGGCATTTACTCTTATTGCGCTGTTGAGACAACAGTTTTACCTGTCTACGCAGTACGAAAAATAAAAATTGGCAAAGTATGGAGCACAATCAACCCCTTACCCCCCTCCACAGTGCACGCATAGCCTCATGTAGGATTATTTTGACTTCACCTGAATATGAAATCGCTATTTAACTTCCTTGGATTAACAGTTAATGAGAATCTTCATTGGAATAATCATACTTGCAAAATCTCAACTAAGTTGTTAAAAATTGTTGGCATATTAAAGCGGTTACATTATTTCCTTCCTTATAAATCGCTTTTCTGGCCTCATATAAATGATTGTACACTTGATTGAGGTTTTCTTTGGATCGAATTTTTGCTCAAAACCAAGTTGTTCAATTTATCGTTTCTTCAAATTTTATTGAGCACACTGAACCTAATCAAAACAACAAAATACGTTTTCAGTGAATGAAGATTATGAAAGCCACATCTATAAAAATTTTAATTTGGGTATATTCCTGACGATGTACAGCAATATTTCATGAATATTTTTTGCCATCCACCCTGTCACTTATCCTTATGCCACCAGACAGGGTGACTTTTGTTGCTAAATTGTTCCGGCTGGACCACCACCAAAATTTTTATGTTTACCTGTACAAACCCTTTTTAAACGTGTGGTCTGTTTCCTTATAAGATTATTATAAAATCGTTAATCGGGGTTTCCAGACATGTCCTTGAAGTCCCTTTGTATTTAACTTCTGTTGACGGTTATACTTTCGCAATACTAGTACGCATGTAAAAATGCAAGTTTTGTCGAATAAAATTATTTGAATATGATAAGGTAAGAGGGGTGCTTGTCGTAAGTTGTATTGATTTTTGCGCGACACAGACGAAGTAAGCTGCAAGGGCGTCGCATTCATAATCTATCTGGTGCAAAACCAAAGAACGCAGGTACCACTTACGTTTTCTGCGATTCAAATTGCAAACGATAAGCCAAGGCAGATAATCTACTGACAGTCTACTGTTCTATAAGAATCGTGAATATCAAGTTCATTCCTTAATGGAGACATGTTTTTAGAAACATGGTAACAGTGTTGAGCTTTGTTGCAAAATGACCCGAAAGGTACAAAGCTAGCCAGAGCTGAACTTTCACTTTTCCGTAATTTGTGGGTTATTTTCAAAAAATAATCCCACAGAATATTCAACACGGTATTAACAAATACCAGAGAGACATGTACTAAGGTAAAATCTTTTATAAAACATATTTTTGATGGTTTTTAATATGGCCCCTGTTGTCTCAAGTCATTAGGATTTATGCCCAATCAGCAGTACCATAATTAGCGGTTAAAACTGAAATTGACCACATATGTATGTATGTATGTATGTGTGTGAGTGTATGTATGTATGTATGTATGTATGTATGTATGTATGTATGTACGTACGTATGTATGTTTGTATGTATGTGTTACGCCACAGCAGCATTGCTACATTACCGATCTAATGCATGTCTCAATAATCTAATCTGAGAAGCAGATGGAATGTTTGATTGTTGTTCAATCACCACGGCATTGATTTATGGCTGTAAATCACCATATCCACTGATATCAGCTGCACGTAAGATCAGTTACGTTATTCATGCAAAAAATTTCCACCCTTGATAAAACAAAAATTGCGGCGCTATCTTATCAACTGTAGGATAGTTTGCAAGTTTACTGATATCTTTTGTGAGCGTACACATTATAAATATATTAAGTGCCATGGCAAACACTTGTTGATACGCTGGTAATTGGTATAACCTGCTTTTTGGAACTAACATGATAAGTACCTTGCAGACTTGATGTTTAGGTATGTATGTATATCATTATGTTTGTATTATGTAGCAAACAACTGTTGATGGTAATGATGATGATGACGATGATGATGATGATGACAAGTGCTCGCTATTATGTTGAAATAATGCCGGTAATAATGATGAGGAGGACGACAATGATGGTGACACCTGACATTCAGGCTTTTTTTGGCACCAGGTGCCTGATTTTTTTTCGTATGATATAGCTTTTGAAATCTTAAGTTTTTTCATGTTAAATATGCATATGCATCTGTACAGTGTATATATATATATATATATATATATATATATATATATATATATATATATATATATATATATATATATATATGTGCGTGTGTGTGTGTGTGTGTGTATTTTCCGAGAATGATGTAGGAAGTTAACCAGTTTTGTTTATATTATGTTCACCACAAAAATAAAAATTAATGAAATATACATGTTATTTGCTGAACAAAATCTTTATTGTGTTATACAAACTTATCAGGACTGAATTAAATACAATGTAACATTACAGTAGTGGAATGAAAACCAGGGACTGTCGAATTCACGTGGAATCCGCGGACGAGGCAATTATTGGGCAGCCAGTATCGCCGGTTTGAAGATTTAAATCAAAATAGTCCAGATCTAAGTGCCGGACAGGTACATCTGCCAATATTAGACATAAAATACTGCAGAATAAAACAGATGTTCGATGGCCGATCGTCCCGGGAATCTTCATATCGTACTGCCTGCCATCAAATATGTGCATAAATTTTACTATGATTTCCGGCATTAGCTGACAATTAACTTACCAACGAGTAATCTGTCAAATATAATACCTGCTTATAGGATGCTTCAGCATGCAGTTTGTGCGATATGAATAAGATTTCTTCCCGGAATGGCAGCGTTTGAAGGGAATAGAACTTGTTCAAAAAGCAGACCCCCCTCTAAAAATGAACACAGAGAGTGCATTTTTTTCTGAAAATAGAAAGGTGGTGCCATTATGTTTAAATGGCCTACTCAGCAAGGTGCAGGTCACTTATAAGTGTAGTCAGTCGCGTCGAACCCAAAGGACACGCTGCCAGACATAAAACACAATTGAATACCTTTTGCTGAAAATGTCACATTTACGACAGGTTTAGAACTAGATGAGTACATTAAAATCATATCATCAGCCTTATCATAGGTCTTGGAGATACTGACTTTGGGACAAAGACGAAGTTTTAATGTAAAAACTTGCTCACTTGTTCACTCAGACGTTGCTTGCGCGGTATTGCCTCACTAAAGTGTCCTGTGTGTGAAGCAGTGTTCATCAGCGTACCTTTACAATCGCTTTTGTTAACCAGACGGAGCCACATGGAGATCAAACAAACCGAGCTCCTCTGATTGGTCGGTTGTAGCCAACAGGAAATTGTGTGTCATGCAATAATATCCATCCTGCTGTTGCTGCTATATATTGCCGACAAACACTATTGCATACTGGCTGTGTGAAAAAAACGTCATTTCGAAAATACTGAATCGTCAAAACGAGTTGGAATACGGCGAAGTGGTGTATCTTAAAAAAGATAATGGGAGCTAACCTACTGTCAACCAGTTTGCAATATCCAGATTAACCCTTTTCCCCTTAAACCGGCCAAAACCGGCTGTTGTCAAATGTCGTCTGCTTCAGTGTTTTCAACTAATTTCAACAGTAATGAAAAACAATTTTGACTGAGGATTGTAGATGAGGCCTATCAAGATCACATGCCCGAGGTCAACAACTTTCCTTGACAAAAGTTGGGCACTTAGTGCCCAACTCATGCCAAGGAAACTTGTTGACCCAAGTGTCAATTCAAGGGGGAAAGAGTTAAGGGTACAATACTGGACTGGCCATTGCGTTATACACACATATTGATAGAACAGGTTGGTGTCGACTACAAATCCGTAAGATGAATATGTTTCGGTTAGAAGTGGTACTGAGTTCGTGCTCAGGAATTGCTAAATCGTCATTCGACTTGACTGCTACTATAATATCTGAGGTGTACCATTTTGCAGCATAGCGATATCTTTAAACAATTCAGCATTGTTCGAATGATGGCTTAATTTTCGTTTGCTTGCCTTGTCAGTGCAACAGTGTCATACATTTTCAAGAATGCCAGATCAGCACAGTTTTTGAGAACCACAGTAAAAGCCACTTTCAAAGTCTATGGATGATCCTGCGACTTTTTACATAACAACTGACTGTAAAACAATTTACCTTCCGTTAGCATGCGTGACTAGTTATGCATGAGACAGTTTATAACTTATGCATTCATATAGCTGTAAGTCAATAAAAATGAAAACAATAGAAGCTTGTCATCACATGTAGTTGGCAGTGGACCCCTCATATATATATATATATATATATATTATAGTATATATATATATTATATATATATAATATATATATATATATATATAATATATATCACTTTCACTAAGACAGGATGACACAGTAACAAGAATTTCCCTGCTAAACCACCCTGTTGACTGTCGTACTTTTGAGTGATAACCTTACCCCAGAATGCCTGCTAATCGACTGTTCTGGCTTCTGTCAAAATGGTGGTGGTATGCAGTTATGGGTGTTTTCTAACTGGTCGTTCTGTGAGGGTCAATGACATGTAAACCTGTGCAGCAACAGAAAGAGAAGTCGGTCAGGTGGAAAATTATTTATTGCTGCAGCTATGTGGGCAAATTCTGTTGCTTTTGGACATGGGTGACACATAGGTTCAAGAACAGGGCCAGTTAGGCATAAGCACTTTGAAGTAGGCTTCAAAGGCGTTGGCCATGGTTATACAATGTCACACGATCTTTGTAAGTGAAAATAAACCCTTTGTAGCATCGTATTGGAATGATTTGAGAAAAGTAGGGAAAAAGTCATCCTTTTTTTATATTTAGGTAAAATACATTGACCAGTACTAAATGCATCTTCACAACACTATCGAATTGTCACTTTGGACCATTGCAAAATCATTTTTGTGAGCTCAAATGGTCAAGTGAGTTTTTATCTCATGCTCACGGCTCGTAGTCCCGTCCGGTCGCACTTTCGTCGTCAATCTGCCCATCCATACATAATAGATATTTTCGACCTTTTAGATCTTCTTTTATGAATATTTCTAGTTTTATTTACATTTACTCTACTATCTGCCCATTCAATGCGTAGACGTTGAATTTGTTATAAAATTGCAGTAAGAACAAATCGCTATGTACAACGCACCTTTTACATTTGCTCTAATAATTGGAACGCCAAATCCTCATAACCGTACGTTATCCAATGGAACTCATTCCGTAGTAAATGCATTTTTTTATATTTTGATATTTTTCGACTTCTTCTTTGAACCCATTTGCAGGATTCTCTTCAAAATTGGTCAGGATTATCTCAAATTAATTTCACATTTTTGTTGACCACACAAAATGAATTTTTAAAAATATAGTAACGATCAGTCAGTTTACAATTAGGATGGTGCGTATGTTGACAGTTGGTGTCAATATATATATATATATATATATATATATATATATATATATATATATATATATATATATATGTATACACATATATATATATATATATATATATATATATATTATATATATATATATATATATATATATATATGTGCAGTTTTCTTCGGAGACGTTTAACAGGTTTCACTTCGAATTCATACCACCTGTGGAAGTGCCTTGGCGGGTTATCCAGTAGGTCAGGCTTCATTTTTTATTTTCATGTTTTTTTGTTTATTTTCATTTCTGTCCACACTCCTTTTCAAGTTTTCTCTAAAATAGCTTGACTAATTGGTTTGAAACGACTTGGGGGGGACATCGTTGACCCTGATTCTTAATTTGTTCCTATGCTCGAGCTTTGATGGAATTCCTAAGGTCACAGGACAATTACAAAATGGTTTATGAGGGACAACTCAGCAACCATTTGAGCTTTGGTCTTACCATTCACACATGGACCCCTCAATGCCAAATAGTCTGGTAACTCTCTAGTGCTAGAGGTAGGAAAAACCACTATACGATTCACTTCCGGAAAGAAAGAACAATAAGTTTGTACATATAAGGTCACAATTTACATCAAAGATAAGTTGTCTTGTCACTAAAGAGGTGATGAATGACTGATAATTGATAAATTTATAGAGATCTAGGTTAGAAACAGGTTTATAGAAAATGCCAACGTGCATCTCCAATGCAAGACAGAACTAGACAATTTAGCATGGGGGGGGGGGGGCGGGCGGAGGGAGGGTCGCATGTGTGATTTGCCATAATAATGGAACTCTTCACGGGCTATGTTCGGATTGCTTCAGGGTGGCCTTGAACTAATTTCTACAATTATATGGTTACTTTAATGAATTTCTTCTCAAGATGGAAAATCAACCATTATTAATGCCAGGGCTTTGGTGTTGCACATGGTAATCATCCTCAGTATGGCCAAGTTGAAACCACGCGTTGGTGACCTTGACAGGGTCAGTGTGTTAATTTACTGCGGGGCTATAGCTTGAAAACATGTTGTGACAGGCACTTTAACATGATGATGACAGACATCTATAGGAGCAAAGTTGGAACTACTCATGGATGACGTTGATTCAACCCCCGAAGGTCACAACTATGTAAGCTGGGACTTCCATAATGCAGACAATGTCGGTCCAGTAACAAGGGACTAAGTTTGATTGTATACGGGTGACCTTGATCTGGTTCCACTCCATTGAATTTCCTTTATATATTATTATTAAAGACGTCTTTGAGCTTATTTTAATATTTGGACAAAGTTAGCTGAGCACGTGCCGATCTCACAGCCTTTTTTGTTAGTAGAAACCAGTGCTTACATAACAGGACAGAGTCAATGACCTTTTGGCCTCTGTATTCAAAGAGGTCTTCATTGTAGCAAAATTGCCCTATTTACACAAGGGTACACATTCTGACAGCATGCACTGACCATATACCAACTTCTATGGTGCACATCCTTTATTGTGTCCATATATATACACGTTTTGTTGCCACCAGGTAATTCAAATTTGTAGATTTCAGCGCGCCTTCCTAATCCTGGGAGTAAAAAAATAGCTTTCCGCTGCACACACTCATTACCCTCCATCCCCCTATCGATGTGCTTGAGATATTTCCATCAATGGATCAGCATCACTAATGGATCATAGTGCTGTAGGACTTCACAGATGCGAAAACTTTTTGCCGCTGTCACGTGCGCAATGTACTGCTTGTGAGCATCCCAGGGGGGACTTCATGTTTCCTATGTTTCCCCAAAATAGATGCTTTTGTTCCCATGTTCCCGTTTGTAAATGGTACCCTAAAATTGCTCATATGCTTCATTTTCCCAAAAATAAATGACCCCCAAGACCTCGGAGACTCTCCTAAATATTTCAGTGGCGAAAACCACGTAAAAGAGAACCGTGTCGGCGTTTGTCAGCTTGGCAGACTTAGGTCCCTGAACTGTTGGATTGGGACCTTTGGCCACCAGCCAGATGCAAAAAACACGAAAATGACATGACAGTCCAGCTGAGCTGGCCATGTCTGCATGAGAGCATTAGTGATTTTTGGGGGGGGGGGGGGGGGAAGAATTTGCTGTGAAAAATGGCATGTCAGGAAAAAGTACTTGCCGATTCGCGGGAAAGACACTCGAAACAGATGTCAGGAATAGATTTCGCGTCTCACACTAACTCCTTGATCAAAAGTATATATGAGGAAGCAAGAAAACCTTCAGTTAGTGAAATTAAATGTTGCTGACGCCTGCAAATATCCGAAAGTGCTGCTGTGTCTGAAAACGAAACGGGAATGACCAGACTGAGAGAATATCCCTTCATATCCTCCGGAGTTCCACGCGCAGGTGCAGTGTAAAGTTCGCCGCCTGCTGCTTGTAAACTAGCCATGTTTGTTTTGTTTTGACGCAGGAAAATAATGGTGGAAAAGGTCTGTTGAGGTGGCAACCAGTGTAATAACTTGGGCGGATCTCTGACAGGGAAGGGTATAATAATAGGTGTGCTGGTTGGCAGCTCGAGCTCACCGAACTGGTTTCAAAATATATGTGGTAAATCAGTCACGTAAAAAAAGGGACAGGTGACAGAGGGTCACTCTGACCACGCAAGAGAAACTGCAAAGTTGAAAGTGAACACATTTCAAGCAGATCGGATTTCTCTGATAAAATAACTGTTTACTAGCTTGTCCTACCGGGCCTATCGACATTGTTCACATTGCTATCATTGTGAACTCATGGAACAAGTTTCGATAAGTGGTTCCTGTGATACAGAAGCTTTGCATAAGTCAATGGATAAAAATTATCTAATGTTATATGTTCACTTGTCGCCGTGGTCGCCGTTGAAATCCATTGCTAAACAGACACGTGAAAGTTGATTTCGCGATAGTAGTGGTAAAGTAGAGTACAACGGATAGTCAATTGAAAAGCAAACTGTCATAAAATATTTATTTAAGGGCGTTTAAGCACACCTAAATAGCATTTAGTGCAAGTGTTGGTTTAAACACATTCTATTCGACAGACAATGGGTCAACAAACTCGCCAGTCTGTATAAAGGGTTTTTGTACCTATACACGAGACAGAAAGGAGATTTCGAAACACCAGTTCACAGACAGAAAAATAAAAACACGGGACCACAATTGGGGGGGGGGGGGGGAGAAAGAATGGAACGACGTGTGAGCAAAATAAACTTTACTAAATTCGAGCACAAAACCATATTTCAAACCTTCCAGAAAAAATTAATATATTCATGAATACCTCAAAAATAAATATCCTCGTTCTTACTTTTTGTAATCCCACTTCTTTAAATTCCAAATAATCCTGTTTTCATAATAAAGTTGCCAAAGGATACTATTTGAGATTGTTACTCGCTCCTAGGTTGGACATAAGTGCAAGTGTTAAGAGTTGCCTGAAAGTCGAGGATTGCTTCTATCCAGTTGTCATTATACAAAAGATCCAGCAGTTGCGTATCTTTACCTGGTCAGATGGCTGTTGCTATTATTAGTATTATCATCATCATCATCATCATTACAAGACCTGAACAGTAATCCACACTGACATGAGAAGGTACATGTCATGGCAATGTATTACACAAAAGCGTGGTTATGATGTACATTCTTTTTTATATAGGTTTTTTCATATATTGCAGTACAAGTATTTTTTTCTTATAGATTTTTTTCGAACTGTAATAGATTGTGAGCATGTAACATAATATGTATTGAATCTCTTCAGCAAATAGAGAAAATTAAAGTACATACATACATTATTATTATTATTATTATTATTATTATTATTATTATTATTATTATTATTATTAATTATTATTATTATTATTATTATTATTATTATTATTATCATTATCATTATCATTATCATTATCATTATCATTATCATTATCATTATTATTATTATTATTATTATTGGAGAAACTGCCACTTTACCACGGGGGCACACCGGGCAGGCCATGACAACTGTGCGTCTAAAGATGCAAGTGTGGAATGCAACCAAAGACACGCACATCATTACAGCATATAAAAAGAATTGGACGGACTCTGCTGGTCTCTGAATAACTCACGCCTATGGCGCCAGGCCTTTGTTAAAAAGTGACCCAATATTGTTTCCCTACGAAAAGGCGTGTTCAACGAGCAAATAGCAAAGTTTAGCCGTCAGAGCAAAGCCCATACATTTATGCCACTCATCTTGCACCTCGCACTCTTCCGGACGATAACCTAAAAACGCTACTTTTTTCCTTATATGATTTGTTACACTACATTTAAATATGGCATGAAGGAGATGTTCGGTTCATATAGTCATCATATTGTAACGACAGCACTGTAACTTTCACGGGTATTGGCCAAACCTGTCACAACATACAAGGGTTCAGTCAATTCAGTCAAGGTCATGTTAATTTTCGCTGTTATGGGATCCTACACAAGGAGATAATTACGTCTGTGTGCCAACACAGACATTCTGCATTTGGTGGATTTCTTTATTTCTTTCTTCTGTTTTTTTTTCTTTACCATCAATTTTTGTCCAACAATTTTCTCGGACACTATTACACTTATAAACTCCATACTTGGTACAATTAAAGAGCCATACATGAAGTCCAGCCTTCTTTCAAAGAGGAGTGAACATCTTGAAAATTATGCAAATTAGGGCCATTTGAATCTTCACAACCCACAAAAATGGCTTTGTTAGCTGGAGACATCAGATGGTACAAAGTTCAGTGCAGAGTGTACCTAGCTTTTCGGTCAGCATAATGGTCTGGCCTGGTATAAGCTGAAATCTGGAAGCAGAAAAGTGAAGTTAACGTTATGCGAACTTTCATGATGTATAGCAAGTTATAAGATCTGGAAAAGTCAATACCTCTTTATGAAGTGTTAACTTCAGCATGAAACTTCATATATATATATATATATATATATATATATATATATATATATATACATATATATACACATATAAAAGAAAAAGAAAAACACTAAACCCCCACAGCCTGTATGGTGGCTGGCAGTAAAGAGGGGCCAGTCATAGATGTATAGGCTGTAGTAGGTCCTGCTGTGTGAATGGAAAGTCACATAATGTAGGTATGTCGGCAGGGCATATATTGGCTCCTTACTCTTGAATATTGAAATTGCCAACTTTTTGTTTTTCACATTTTGATAACAGTGGAAGAAATTCCAAATACATGCGACAGCTACATAGTATTTCACACAGGCTGTAGTAAGCTGGAGCAAGATGGGTTATCAATTGAAAATGGCTGTTGTGTCTTTACCTTCTACACAACAAACAGCCAGTGTACTTTTGTACTTTTGAAGTGGTACATACGCAGGCCAAACAGAGAGCTGCAAGATGAATCCCAAGTTCCAATGTATCTTGAAGCTGGGCACCAGTTTCACCAGTGACTGCATGGTGGAATGGTTTCCATGGCAACTTACTGATCAGGCCAGGAATAACTCAACTAATTATCCACTAGCAACTATACATGAGTCACACCCAGGGCACACGCACCATCCAGCCAATTACAACAGGCTAGGATCTGTTATCAGCAGTCAATAACATGAACACGTATATGAACATCACCAGGATTTGTTGTATTATCATGTCACTTATATACTACCGTATAGTCACCATTTTGTCACCAGTCCATGCAGTAGTGTCAACAGTGATCCATAAATGAATCACAGTTGCAACATAAATGTACTAAGCTAGAAATCGGATTTGATTCACAGCAAATCTGTCTGGGTGCCTTCAAAATGAGAACAGTCTGAAATGCTACATGTTGCCATTGTTCAACATGATCTAGATTTTGTGTATTAGCCTCATTTGCAGTAATTAAAATGCTACAACTTTGGTTCTTGGTTCATTGGATGAGGCATGCCGCAAACATATAAACTTAAGTTCGAATGGCACCACTATGTATAATAGTTTTGAAGCTATTCAAGATTTTAATTTTGTGTACTTGCCTAATTTGCATAAATTAAATTACTAATTTTGGTTCATGCTTCAGTGGATGCAGCTTGCCACAAACCTATAAACTGAAGTGATACTGGCATCTCTATGTATAACAATTTTGGAGATATTCAACTTTTAAATTTTTCAATGCCCCTAGTTAGCATAATTTGAAATTCTACAAGTTTCATTTACTGTCCATTATCTTGGCAGGTGACACAAACCTATACATGCACGTTGACCATTTCTGTCTGTTTGCAATAGTTTGAAAGATATGACGCTTTTGAAATTTAAACTGCCCTAATTAGCATAATTTTGACCATCATGACTATTCCAAAGAATATGCACAATTTCACTGGAAAGTCATTCATCATAGCAAGCTTGGTGGCTTTCTGCATAATGGTGTCCGAGAAAAGCTCCGGACAAATTTGGTCGTAAAGAGACAAGAGAATGAAAGAAAGAAAGAAAGAAAGAAAGAAAGAAAGAAAGAAAGAAAGAAAGAAAGAAAGAAAGAAAGAAAATTCTTGGATAAACAAAATGTCTGGGTGCGCACCCAGACATAATTAGCTAGAGTTTCTCACATGACCAAGTCTTGTTTGTTGGCTGACACTTGACATTCTGTTGTGTTAAGAATTCTTTCTTTCTGTCGACTGGCATTTCTTTTTTACCTGCAGATTTTTTTTTCAAGTCAAGAGCCTTATTTCGTTACAGATTTTTCCCCTGAAATTTCATGCTTTCTGTCATGTAGCTTTTGCAATTTCTTCTTGTGTGCAAGACAACAGCATTCCTTTGTTGGCACACAGATTTGCTTTGAAGCAAATCCTCTTTTTTAATTTTTCTCTTCCACTTCTGTACAAAACTTCTCCACGTAAAAGATTTTGAAAACGAAAAATAAAAAAAAAATAATGTGGCGAAAAAAAAATATGGCCATTCAGCTGACATGCTTTACTGTTCATTAAAACCTTTCGTTCACTCTCTGAAGATAATGGCGTAACTTTAGCGTATTGTTGATTTTGCATGCCTACTTCAGGTTACTTATGGAAAGCACAGTTCTTGGTGTGTATTTTAAGTTGTACTGGTTATATATATATATATGCTATGTGTTTGTTGTTCACTTTATTTTGTCCTTCTGTGAAAAAGGCAAACGAGAACAAATCACTACAAGAATTAGTATATTATATACATGTGTGTATGTGTATATATATATACACATTCGTCTTTTGCGAGGTCAAACATGATCATAACGCGGCCTGGAGCGCACAGAAAAAAGTGGATAACAGCTGTCTCAGTTGATAAAAATAACTATAGTGTTGTATGTCGACATATGATACCCACTTTAACCTGAGAGATGGGGACATACGTGTGCATCTGAGCACAAGATGACCATACATACACAAGTTCATAACAAGACTACATGGGTTGTTTCGTGAAAATTTCCTTGTAGTCCACAAAGTGGGCCATTTTGTATGAATGGAGCACTTGGTCCTCACGTTAACGCGGTAATGGACGCAAAAGAAAGAAGACACGGTAAGATGGTAACAACCAACATGATTGCTCGACATGTTACCAAGTCGAAATGTATTATAATGCACCACAGGTGCTGGGCATTATACTAAGTAAATATAATGCATCAGGTTATTGTGTTCTCACTGCTAGGGACAAATGCATGTATGGGCTCTTTCTAAATTCAATTAAAAAGACAGCCGATGATAAAATATCGTTTAGCAAGGGCTTCAAAATGCAGCATTTAATTAAGGCCATCCAAAAGTGAAGTGATTACAATAACATTTAAAAAACCATTATGTGTAATTTGGTTGACAACACACTCTCATAAAATAGCTAAAGGGAATTTTCTTTATATTTGTAGAACATCCAGCCGACGGGAGCGGAGCAGACGACATCGCTGAAGAAAGCGCCCTCGCACCTATTCCAGAAGTCCCGGAGATTGTCGTAGAAATGTCCGACGATTCTGACCCCCGTGCCAACGGCATGGAATACAGCGAGGAAAACCCTCTTCTGGAGCACCCGAGCCCTGGGAAGTCCGAAGAAACCAGCATAGAGATGGAAAACATGAACGGCGGGGGCGTTCCTCGCAAGCCGCTAACCAGCCTCGTGATGCCAAGCCCCAATTCTTTTTCCGATAACAACACTCCAAAGACACCGAAAGAAAAAGTTCGCGATATACTAGAGGAACATTTTGGCTTTGGAGAAGGTACATATATTCCCCCCGATTTTTCTGTCTATATATGCGTTCATGCAGAAAAGCAATAAACAAGACTTTAAAAAAAAAAAAAAAAAACTTTTAAAAAGTCGATACCTTGCATGCTTTAATGTAATGTACTATGAACACTTAAATGTCCAATTATGGGACACTCTCCGTGAGTCTCCGTGGCAAACTGGTGGTAAATCCACGACTATGAGCCCCACAATGTAATATCCCATCTAATTTGTGAAAAAAGGGTCCCGTTACGCGCTTACAATTAATAGTTGATGCTCTAAAAGGGCAATTATTGCCTGATAGATTTGAAAAATTACTGACATCGTCAATATTGCATGCGTATTTTTTCTTTTGACTGTTTGAGCAGTAAAGGATGATAAAAATTATGCCGAAGAGTGATTGCAAATCTGATTACAATAGGCCTACTAGTGTAAAGTGTCGAGAAGCCATCCTACAGTTTGAAGACATTACCAAGCTGCATGACGAGACATCCCTTTATGCGTGCCAGCGACAAAAATACATGTAAATCTAAATGTGGAAGTGAAACCAGCTGAGTTGGCAATGCATATTGCACATAGTGCAAAAGGTTGTCTAAACTGGTTTTTAAACAGCTTTAAATAATTAATGTAAAGCGCCTGACTTCCTCAGTGACTATGCTTTTAATTGTCATGTTCAGAACGTACCAAACAAGAAGTCAACAGTGATTGGAAACATGAGACCCATCGATCTTGTTGTATGTTAATAATTTTACGAACATTACAGGTGTTATGTTCATAAAGACAGTGGGACACAGGCACAAGTCCCTAGTTGAGGGTTTTATTCACTTTGCTGTCATGATAAAAATATGAAATAAATGAAAGAAAGGGAAAAAAAAAACCCGCACATACAGTTACTTAAGGCTTATTGAAGTTAACCAGACTTTCGGGCCTCCTCAATTCCAGGTGTATGCAACTATTTCGAGCCTGAATTTTGCACCACTGAATATTTTGACATCTTTTTTCCCCCACACTGTGTAGGCCTATAATTATGAAAATAATTTGACATACAATTTCCAATATAAGGCAGGCAAAACTGATTACTTATGTCATGACTAGTTTTACAAAAAAAAGAAAAAAAAAGGAAGAAACGGACAGCAGTGTTCCAATGTAACGTGCATGTAAGCAGTCATTTGTAAAGTCTGAAAATGGAACTGAACTTGGAAGTGGTAATGAACTTGTGCCTATGGTTTTGTCGATCAGGCTCAAATTAATTTAGGCACTGGCGAAATGTCGAACATTTTCCGCGAAACCGAGGATACAATGTTCTGAAGTCATGTTTGGTCATTTTATCGTGGGCAGAGTGGAACCATTAAAGAAACTTTGAAATTAGAAATTAAGAAATGCTATCTAAAACATAGGCTATTGCTGTACAAATAATAATGAAAATGATCAAATTAAGGATAATTTCAGTCCTGGATCCTGCAGCAGAAAAAGTGCAAATTCATCACTATGTTGTCAGGGGAGACAATATCGCCACAAACTTACCGGGATGCCTACTTCATCGGAGCTCGCATATGTATTGTCTTACCACATTCTTCGCTTCTTGTTTTCTCACCGGTTGGTTGCTTATAGGCCTCGTTACGGAAATCATCATGACAGAATACAAGTTTACAACCGTCTAGCCCAAAGTGATCATCCGGAGACATCACCGCAAGGCGCCTCCATTGAATATTAGGCCTAAATAGGTTAACTGAGCCATTTATCGCAATAGAACTAGCATTGTAATCCTACGTTCCACTCGAGAAGTGTGCCTGTTGCCCTACCCGCGCTTGCCGTTACAACGTTCGTCTCCGGCTCAAGATTGTGTTCTGGCGGCACCCGGGTCAGGATAGATTACAGACACAGACCCCTCACTGGCGATATTAGGCTCATCTCTAAAACTAAGGCATATGCTTGTAAACGGATGTTTAAAAAAATATGATAGAAATAAACCCCAGATGATCGAGTTTATAACCGCTTTCCTTCAATGGCGAAGATTCTGCCTCCAGAGGAAACCTGCTCAATAATCCCTTTATTAGTCTGTAATTTTATTTGAAAAAAAAATTTATAAATTTAAGCAGACGACATTGACTCGGCCGGGTCATTTCTGGTAATTTGTATCAGAAAAACTGACATGACGATGAATTTAGCCGATACATCGGCGTTAGGTTCATAACCTTATTACAGGCATACCTGAACTCATTCCATACTATGGTGACAGGCATTGGTCAGTGCTAGAACCACTGACTTTAGACTATATATAGGCTAGGCCTAGGCATATTGGTACTTAAATGAAAGCTTCACGAAGAATTCAAATATGCAATTGTCGTCTTAAATCTAGGTAAATATACGGAAATTTCAGGGATTGGTATGGAATGAGTTAAAGCATGATTTTATTACTTTTTACAGGAAGCGATGAAGACCTCACTCCCCAACATGCGCTCTTTTGTCAGATGGACGTACTGTGCAGCTTTGAAGACGGTGACGTGGGGTGGAGGGAATCGGCCAGGTAGGTCTATTTGCGAAAGCGGCAGAGCTATGCATGTAAAATATTTCAAAACATCACATTTTTCACACGATAATTTTGTATTGACAACTAAACCTAGCATACTAAGAAAAGTTTGTTAAATTCATTTTTAATTTCAAACTCAGCGGAAAGGTCAAGAAAAATAAACGCATTGTTAACTGGTTGTAAGTAAAAGCTACAAGTACGAAGGCCGCGTTGGATAACGGATCTAATTAATCGATCACTGAAATATATGTAATCTGTAGACGTGACACTATCATGAATGTTATTTCGATTTACGACATGTCTATGTGTAACACGTTCTTACTCACCGGTTTTCAGTGAAAGGATTTATATAAGACAACGCTATCTTACCCCCATTGGTATAGGATTGATTTAATTTATGGGAGTGAAAACAGTATATTTCATTCTTATCTTTGTCAGTTTGTGCCAGCTCTTGCAGCACGAACTAAAAGTAATGCTGTCCATTTCATGGTCCGTTTCCGAAACATGAAAGCGCTTTTTATTTTGTATCCACTTCTCACCTCATAGTTTTACTTTTTAACTCTTAAAAAATGATAACTTGGTACTTCAGGCCTCTGGATAACTGGGCAAGCTGTTGCCAAGTTTGTCATTACAGATTTCCAAAAATATATTGTAAGGGTACAACAGTATAAGAAAACCATGAAGCGGACAAATTTGGAAACTTCTAGCCACGGAGCACAGGTTTTTGAATAACAATGTGTTAAAGATTATCACAGGTGACAAAATATTTTTTGGGCGGGTCTTTCAGGTGGTTAAAGTACGAAGAGAAAGTTGAGATGGGAGATCGATGGTCTAAGCCCCACGTTGCCACTACAGCTCTGCATTCTCTGTTTGAAGTAAGGAAAGATCTAGCCGAAAAGACCGTCTTGCTAGACCTCGATGCACCGCACGGTTGCTTGCATCAAGTTGTGGGTAGGCATGATTTTGAAAAATATTAAACATCACGTGAAGTAGGCTATATGACCGCTTCTCAACTTATCTTTGTCACTCCTTGCATTCATAAAAGGCTGTGTTATGTGCCATTTTAAATTTGTCTGCAAAGCAGCTTTGTGCTTTAAAAAAAAAAAACTCAGGAAAAACAGGAACAGAGGCTGTTTCTCCAAGCATATCAATCGAACCCGTACGGAGCTCGGTTAAGAGAATAGATATCACAGGAAACCTATATGTTGTGTCAATTACTCAGTATCTCAATGGGATCACATACAGATTCTATTATAAGCACATTTAGATGAAAATTCACCCAATTATATCATTCTTATATTAAATCGAACTAGCTCCGTGGGATCGGTTAGAGTATGCACAGTCTAATTCTTAATTGAAGCTCACCCTTTACTAACAAGACTCAGAAGAAAATGTTGCTGATGTGTTTCTGATTTTGAATTTTAAATAAAGCAAGAATTGACTGATACATTTTAAGACTCTCACCTGAAAGAGTCAGGCCTCATATCCTCAGTAATCTAAATTTAGATCAGTCTTAACGTTTCAACTATTTTTAGATGTGATAAACTGTGATTATAGAGGAAGGTGAAGAGGTCATATCTCGCCAATGATAATTGTAATCTATCTTGAAAGATAATCGTTTAATCTACAATAATTCTGAAGCTCCAGTCACGATGTACGTCTGATATTTTTTTATCTCCAGAAACCCGTGCTTCGTGATTGTGAATGCAACTGTCCACCCTGAATCATCTAAACCGCGACACGATTTTTTTTCAAAAGCCAATTTGTAATGACTGGTGTCATAACTGTCTTGCACAAAATCTGAAGACAGACGTCGACTTTAAAATTAAAATAGGCCTATGCCTCCGCCATTCTCTACTGTGGGAAATACAACACTGCAAGTATTAACGTTATGACCAATTACATGCGTCTGTACGTGATTTGAGAATATATGTCCAGAGTAGCGGAAATTAAAGCAAATTATCCAAAAATTTGTCATTTGACAAAGTTTGAACAAGTTAAGACGTAGTCTCAATTGAACACTCGCCTCCGGCACAAAAAAACATAGGATCACTGCACCTGAGGGATGCGATTGACTTGTCAGACTCTCGTATTTTGAATGTTTTACTCGGTTAATATAATTCAGGATGGACAAGTACACGTGGGTGCTGGACTCGAGGCGTTGTTTGAAAATAGCAAAAGAGAATCGGCTATTTTCATCTGGCCCACAGTCTGCTTTTATAACTTTAGCACTAATGTGCTCTCAACTGGTCTTGGTATTTTATTTCATCTGATAAAGGGGAAAACAACGAGAATAAATCGGATGAAATACCTCATTTGTGGAAATCTCAGCTGCAAGATCTTCTGGGTAAGATAGAAAGGACAGAAAAAATTTCCAGCGCACTAATTCCATTAACATTTGCAGAGTTTAGAATAAGTATAAATATGTGCACACCCTTCCTTTTTAAAGCCAAACTGAAAGAGAAGAACAAGAAAAAAACAAAACACTTAAGCATATATTGCCAAACGTAGTCATTACCATTCTGTATCATTTCATGAATTGATTGGTCTATCAAACGTCTATGTCTAAAGTTAATTGAAAATTTGTATTTCTAAAGGAAGGCTCTGTCTGGACGTGGTGCCATGCACATAATCTGTACATCCGGGCATGCGGGGACACGGTGTAACGGTGTTGTGTACCCTTCAGACACTCACACAAAGTTCATTATAAATTATTGTAATCATTTTTTTCATCCTGCATGCGTGTACAGTTAGCGCATAAACTTACATATAACTGTCAGGTTACTTGAAACGCTCAATCATGTCACAGTCTCGGGCCTCCTCGGTGCACAGTCTACGGAATATGTTCATTCCAAAACACTTAACAAGGAAAATAATGGCTGCGGAAAGTAATTTGCTTGAGCCCGCCGCTCTTTAACCAGAAATAACCTGACAGCATATGTACTGGAGTCAATTGACTTTCACGCTTTTGTGTGTATATAGGCAATATATAACATTGAATGTGTTGTTTTATTGGTGTTGTGAAAGGGTCACTTGGTATATGTCTGGTCTGTCATATTTATGCAAGTCTTCAGATGGATTTTTGTTCTGAATGTTGATTCAGGGAAATTGGTCACTGCAATGAGTCATGTTTTTATCTGACGAATTCAATTTACCTCTGTCCTGTGAAAATTATTATTATCAACCCTCCCCCGCCCCACCCCCTTAGTTGCGGCATTTAATAAACATTACTTCTATGTGTGTGTGTGTGTGTGTGTGTCTGTGCATGTGTCTGTTCTCCTTTCCGTCCGTCACATTCACATCTTGGTTAAATGTTTATGTCCTTACACAAGACATGTTTCATGAAACTTTACACACACGCACGTATGTATTGGTGAAGGAACCCGGGGAATTGTGGTATAACAAAAGACGGCTACCTGATTGGCTATCTTGAACATGTCGGTTACAAGGGGTGGAGGTACACTCCCAGCGCCCTGTGATTGCCTTTTTTTAATTGCACTATGCGTTTGCTTCTTTTTACACTTTGGCCCACTTCAGATTCTTTTTCTTTAAATATTATAAGAACAAGAGGGCTGTGTGACCAGCTCCATTCAATAAAGTTAAACTACACCTTCCATCATAGCGACGTATATCTTATGTATTGTGCCTATATATTTTTCAAAATATATGCATATATGTGGGTACAAATTACTCTTATCTGTAACCAAAGCTCTCCTCCGGCCCTCGTACCTGTAGCCTTAATTTTGAACAGTAATGGTTGTTCCAAAAGTTGAGTGTCGCGTATATATTGTTAAGGGGCAGGGTTTACCCACATCCATACATAGTTACGGAGTATGTAAATATCGCACTTGGGTGAATGTGTTGCACAGTGAATGAATTGCTGAATAAAAACACGCGAGGACATGGTTTTCTGTGAGGGGAATTTATCATTACAGAATCTAACCACCAGGTGACAGCACTATATGGGGCCCATTTCGGTGTGTTTTCGTTTTTCTGTGGCATGGCACAATGAAATACTTTGTCTTGCTTTTAATTTGACAACAAGTAATGCACGGATGCCCTTGTGGAATCCAATAAAATATATGGACATCCATTGTTAAACTAATTCTTAAGCAGACGGGTTTACATATATGCAAGGAAACGTTTCACATGAATTTAAGTAATGATGGTGTTTTCACTTTTTATTTGTTTATATTATCAAGCCACTCATTAAAATGAACTCGAAGTTTGAAAGCTAGATGATGCAAATTCAGTAAAGATGCAATATCTTTCATAATCTCGTAAAATGAGTTGCCTCATTATTCTTCCAAGTGATAAGGGTTGCACTTATACGTGTATTATCATATTGAACTGAAATGAAAACATCGCATTTAAGGCAAAACTTACAGTATTTATACAATTAGTTCGGCTGTTTAAGACAAGGTGGCAATCTGCACAGTTTTTTTTAGCAAAATGAGTAGAACTGATTTTCTTCTCTTGAATATTTCAGGCTCAGTTCTTTATTAAGGGAACTTGCTATTTCAGAAACACTCCATGTAAATCCATGTATTCGATGGTATGTCTAACGGATACTCCATGGAATTCTTGGCACTGTCACTGAAGAAGTTGAATGTGTCAATTTTACCGAAAGTGACGGAAATATATTTGGCGAAAGTGCACATACTACAGCGATTTTAGTCATGAAAGTTCTCTCTCTCTCTCTCTCTCTCTCTCTCTCTCTCTCTCTCTCTCTCTCTCTCTCTCCCTCCCTCTCTCTCTCTCTCTCTTTCTCTCTCTCTCTCTCTCCCTCTCTCTCTCTCTCTCTTTCTCTCTCTCTCTCTCTCTCTCTCTCTCTCTCTCTCTCTGGCTAGATTAAACATTATCTTTTTGTCTTTGTGTTTTGTATTTTATCTTGTGTATTTGTCTTCTGAATACGTAGATTCATCTGTAAGCATGATTGATAGGAAATGTCCCGTTTTTCGTGTGGTTCGGTGAAGCTTGGTTGGGAAGATGGGAGCCAAAGAAAAAGAATCGAATGAATTAAAGAAGCAACATACTATAATTAGAAGAGGAACTTGACACGTTGACCATAACAGTATATGATATAAATTGTTATTGTTCCCACATAGATTTCCCAAATGAGACCTCTATGGCAAAGATATATCGCAGGACAAATTTCCCATAATAAAACCATGCCAAAGACTTGTGGGAGACAGCACATAAATGACGCTAGGTATAAGTTGCTGATATATCTGCAGTTTAGACACACAAAATTGAAAATAAACCATAAAGTATCTAAACTGGGTGACACGGAGCTGCCTTGCGAAAAAGACCATGCGCAATGTTTTAAAACATGGAGAGCAGTCTATTAGGCACACAAGGACGGGGGGGGGGTATCTAAATGCTTATGAAATATTTAGCTCCAAAACACACACACACACACACACACACACACACACACACACACACACACACACACACACACACACAACAAAAAAATTCCTCACATTTTGTATGTATTGTTAGGACGTCTATTACGGCGTCAGACCAATATAATCATGGCCTAAACGCCATAAAAACGAACGACCTGATCAAACTTTGTGTTTATAATTACACACCAAATGTCACTCTACCGAAAATGTTGAGGGTGGATACATTGCATTTCGGAAATATGCTGTCCCTGTTTACTCATCCCTCTTGTTCGGTTGTAGACCGAAATCTTATTCTGTTTAAAAAATAAAAATGTTAGTATTGATTTGTGTGTGTGTGGGGGGGGGGGGGGCAGAAGTAACATTGTCAGCTGATAAAAATGAAATCAACTTCATTTGTACCTCGAGGGCCTATTGTAATCAGTTGCACGAGCCATTGTACATACCATAATTTCTAAGTATGACATCTTCATGTTTAAAACTGTTTTACATGGATGTCGAACTCACATGTCACTTCTTGAAATTTTCACCTATATTCTGTTGGTAATTTAAATTATTGCGGTAAATCGCGCTATCTGTCCCTTGTCTGTTGTTCCTGTCCCTCTTGATTGTGTTCTCACACCTTGCCAGTCAGGTCAGGTCGGGTCAAGTCAACCGAGGCCAAGGTCCTGACTGACAATGTTTCACTTGTTCGTCTTGTCAAGTCCTGTATGCATGTCGTCTTCTCTTGATAAGGCGTGTTGGTTGGTCCCTTTTTCCAGTTGGGACCAGTTTTATATGCATACCGATTGTATATTGAAAAATGAAAAGTATATTAAAACCAAATCTGCCTCACAATGTCGCAAAGCACTGCATCAGAGGTAATGATGAGGTCAAATGGAGTTCAATACCTGTAGAATATGATATAACACTTTCAAATATAGTACCTGAATTGGCAATCAAGTCATGCTATGCTTGTGGCAAAACGAAATGTCTAGATTTACTGTTACATGTTTTCAATGCAAAAGGAACGAATGTCCTCCAAACTTGCGAGGACAGACAAAAAAAGCTGCAGTTCAGCTTGGAGAGCCATATTTTAATGACATTTGACCTATATGTGAAAACGAAAAAAGACACAGAGTATTGGCATCCTTTTGATAGAATATTATAACTTGCCGTGATATATGTTTTTCTGTGAGCTTACACTGTGGTCAAAGTAAAAATGTTGGATTGGTAACTTTTAGCATTTATTTATAGCACAGCCAGTTTATTCAATTAATGTGCATATTACACGTATGTCTGTAATAAGATTTACGTGGTCTGCATTGAGACATAAGAAGTCGACCGATTGATATCCTTGGGGATCAGGTGTTTAGCTATATCTTCAACAGTGTGCTTTGCCACTGAGTTTTCAATTTAAATTGAACATCAAAGTTAATAACAATGACTAGTGTAGTTATTTGACACGCATAAATAGTTAGCTCTTGGACAAGGAAAAACCATGAGAATTAGCAAATGGAGCCAATGGACCAACGAGTTTTTTTTTCTTCTTTTTTTCTTTTGCTTTTGTATCGGCACTGTCTAAGATGCAATTGTGCTTCTTTTTCGTGCTTCACACAGAACTGGCAGTCGACCAGATTGCAAAGGATCAGGACCTGTCGGACGAAAAGAAGACTGAAGTACTGAAAGTTTTGCTCAAGCCACACAAGCATCAGCATCGAAAGGTGAAAAAGGACGAAAGGGAGGATGAAAAACTTCCACATGGAGGAGGTTTGTTCTTGTATCTATTAATGATTGCTGTATTAGCCACCCCCCCCCCCCAAAAAAAAAGAAAAAAAAGCTGGAGAATACACAGACAGGAGGATAAATTCGTCCATATCCTCCAGTGCAAAGTGAAAATATATTTCCTGCGCCAAGTTCATGGTCATTTGTCATATTGGGAAAATTGATTCCGTTGTACAGTTTGTGCATGAAAATAAAATAAAGTAAAACTTGTTAGATGTGGATGGGGGATATTTTCTTCATTTCAAGCTTGTATCCATAAAACTACATAAAACTGAATTGGCTGCACTGAGAATACTATTCATCTGGCTGGCCGCGTTTAGGTCGCTGATGCCTCTTACTACTTGGCGCTTGACGCCATCCTCCACAGGAACGCGACCAGTGAATTGTATTCTTCACTTGGCCAGTTTGCTTTTATTTGAAAATATTTTATTAATCAATTGGAGAACATGGGCAAAGCCCTATATGAACTCCTCTTGAGATAGAAAAATAAGACTTAGAGGTGAAGAGTACAGCCGAACGTTGACCAAAAAAAAAAAAAAAAAAGAAAGAAAATAACAGTGGCGAAGGCCACACAAAGGGAAAGTAAACCAACAGGACACACAGATAGAAAAAAGCCATGGTGTGCCTCTACGTCCAGAAATTGACTCCATTTGGTAAGAACGCACTCTACTGGTTCAAGGAGAATTTAAACCGTTGTGATTTTTCAAAACATCCAAAAACTGCGCTAAAAATGTTTTCGTTGTCTGAGTCCGTACACCTGTCACTACCGTAAAAAAAAACCCCCCTGTTTTTAGCGTAAACGGAGCCACTCGAATGACGGTTTCGTGCAACTCAACTGTGATGAAGTTGTACGTAGTGCAGACGAAAAAGTCTTGCAGTGCGTCCGCACTTGTATGACTGCGATCGCAGCTACCCACAGGTACTCGTAGCGAAATAAATTATGCAAATAATGTGTTACATTAATACTGGTGTTTGCATGGCTATTTGCCACGCTTCCCCGACTTGCTGGGCGCTCAACCCCTAGCGCCCTCAGTTGGGCGCCCAGCAAGTCGGGGAGGCATGGCAAATAGCCATGCAAACACTAGTATATTTCATGTTCGGAACGAGCGGGACTCGAACCTGCAACCTTTGGCACCAGTCGCCTAGCTGAAATGGGAAACGCACATATCCACTCGACCAAATCCCCATTCCTAAAAAAGAATGGTTCAATGGAGGTAGTTATGTGCGAGTGCCATATCAACACGGTAATGCAGTATATTTACTGAGTCGGCATATATTTCCAGAATCGGGGACTTAAATCCACCAGCATTAAGGAAATGCCGAAAATATATATTTCATGTTCGGAACGAGCGGGACTCAAACCTGCAACCTTTGTACAACACATTTGCATAATTTATTTCGCTACGAGTACCTGTGGCAGCTACCGGACTCGTATAAATCTACTTTGTGAACATGACTGTTCAGCTGACTACAGCCCACACGAAGCCGTGAATGTAGGACAGATGTATAACGGTTCTTGGCCAGTTTGATTATTTTATGCAAAAAGAGTTGTAGTAACAGGTTCCGTTGATTTCTGACATCGTTCCGTAGTAGTAACGGATTTCCATGTTTTTACTTTTTAGCCGGAATCGAATGAGCACTGGATGGTGTATTATTATTATTATTATTATTATTATTATTATTATTATTATTATTATTATTATTATTATTATTATTATTATTATTATTATTATTTTTTATTATGATTATTATTATTATTATTATTATTATTATTATTATTATTATTATTATTATTATTATTATCATTATTATTATTATTATTCATTAAAGTATGTGTGTCAACACACACTTTTCTGTTTTCCCTCGAGTTCTTTCTTTCTTTCTTTCTTTCTTCTTTACCTGCAAATTTGTCTAACACTTTTCTCGAACAATATTATACATAGAAACTCCAAACTTGGCATGATTGTACCTCCATACAAGGACTTTGACCGTTTTATACAGAAGAATGAAGATGTTTAAAATTCTGCAAATTAGGGGCGTTTGAAATTTTAAATCTTGGATATCTTCAAAAGTATAATAGATAGATATATCATTCTAACTTCTACTAGGGGGTTATTGACGAGTGCGCATCTAATGAATTTAAAACAAAAATTGTAGCAATTAAAATTATGCTAATTAGCAGCATTTGAAATTTTAAAACTTGAATATCTTCAAAACTATTATAGATAGAGATGTCATTTTAACTTCTACTAGGGGATTGTTGACCATTGCACATGTAATGAATCTAAAACAAAAGTTGTAGCAATTCACATTATGCTAATTAGCAGCATTTGAAATTTTAAAACTTATTTATCTTCAAAACTATTATAGATAGAGATGTCATTTCAACTTCTACTAGGGGGTTGTTGACCATTGCACATGTAATGAATCTAAAACAAAAATTGTGGCAATTTAAATTATGCTAATTAGCAGTATTCAAAATTTTCAATTTTGAATATCTTCAACAATACAATCGATAGAGATGTCATTTCAACTTCTACTAGGGGGTTGTTGACCATTGCACACCTAATGAATTAAAAATAAAAGTTGTAGCAATTTAAATTATGGTAAATAGCACCATTAGAAATTTTAAATCTTAAATAACTTCAAAGCTATACTAGATAGAGATATCATTCCAACTTCTACTCCTGTGTTATGGAACTGTTGTACATTGCCATGCCAATATGTTTTGAAGACAAACACACTGATTTGCTATACATCAAATCATCTTTCCTAGTTTATTAATTTATTTATTTATTTATTTATTTATTTTTATTTTTTTTTTTGCAGAAGACCACAGTAAGACTTCCACGCCTCGACGTCGCTTCCCCCCAGTATCTCCTAACCAACGCACAGATACACTAACACCTGGGGGTACGAAACCCTTTTACCATTTCCCCGAGGGTATGACGTCGGAATCACTATCACCACACAAGGTAAGTTTATAGATGAAAGGTGTAATGGTTCATGCAAACCAGTGTTTTCGGGGATAGCGTTGTCGAATACTCTCAGTCTGGTACCCGGGGATGCTCGGCTATCCTATGTTTGTCATATACTCTATCCAGTACTCGGCATGAAATAACTCCTACCAATCGGCGGACGTCACCCACTGCATATGTAAGTGGAGTGAACAACAGCTTTCTTCACCGGGTATTTCCGCTGGTTTTTCGTGTATATTGATAGTGTAAGCTCGGGATGTTCAGATATTAAATGTCGATAAGCAATAATGTTCTTCTCTCGCATATTACGATTAGCCATCGTACATACATACATACATACATACATACATAAAACATTTTCCTTTGCAGAGACTACATTCGGGAACGATTTAACAATCTTCAATTCCATATTAAATTCACCATAGTAAGGTAACCTGGGCTAATAAACTGTCAATTGAACTAAAACAGATTTTGTTTATCGTTTAGTCCAACAAAAAGCTGATGAAAAAAGTCCCTCGCGGTGCAGAGGCAGCCAATATATTGGTGGGAAAAGTAGACTTCTTAGACAAACCCATCTCCTGTTTTATCCGACTCCTGGAGTCCGCAAAGCTGGCGGACATGACAGAAGTTGACCTACCGACGAGGTTTATCTACCTTCTGCTTGCTCCAGCAGAATCAGAACCAGGATACGAGTACGAAGAAGTAGGCCGCGGTGTGGCAGCTCTCTTCACCGATAGGGTAAGTGCTCCCGGTAACTTTCTCAATGGACAAATAAATAAAATAGTATATTCCTCTGGTTTGCTGGCTAAGCGCATTGGTGACATGGGTATCAGCCATGCAAATTCTATTTGATACAACTTTGTAATTTTCAGCTTCTCTAAAATTTACAAAATGTGTTTTTCTCGTGTTGTGTTGTGAGGTTTTATTTCTTATGGTCAATTTAGTGTCAACGTGCTGAAAAATACGATTTATAAAAGAACAACATCCATGCGCCACCTTTTGTTAAACTGTGAAAGTGAGGACTTGAAACTAATGAAACTTGCTGTTGAAGTTTATTGACTATTTAGTCGTACTAGTGACCTATAAAACACTAAATATAGGCTTTATTATTCAAAAATATATAAAATTTTGTTACAGGTTTTCTGTCAAGTAGCATACAAAGCGAGCACAAGGGACGATATTCTAGATGGCGTGGATGAATTTATAGATGATTTAACGGTGCTGCCCCCTAGTATCTGGGACCCCACAACGAGGCTCGAACCGCCAGAGAAGACAATCTCTGAGGTTAGTTATCCGTTAGGATATAGGGAATGTTCTTATAATATCAATGGCATTAAGATATAGAGTTTTTTTACAAGTGACTCCATATGAGACTGAATTACCCTCACCATGAATAAATGAAATGCTCAAATTATGTTATATTCAGTGGCACTATTACAGCAATCTACATCACAGACATCCATATAAGGTGTGCTCCGCACTTAAATAACTGAGTTGTGAGTTTTGTAATCACTCCATTTGAGGCAAAAGACATTTATTCAACGTAAGTAATGCTGGACCGACATTGATTCAACGTATCTTAAAGTGACCCGACATTGATTTGATGTTTATTTGGGAGAATAGACTTCACTAATACATTCTACGTTCAATTTCTACAGGACCTGATAAAAGCCCGGATGATGGGCATGCCACGTCACATTGACGTAGACGCTGCATTTAGTGAACATGATGAAGACAAAACGCTCAAACGTACCGGCAGGTAACAGATTATTCTTATGAAAAACACTCTCTGGTATACATATATTTTTTTTCATATTTTTATAAACTGTCGCCCTGTAAATGGTCGAGATAGAGAACATAGCATGATTACAAAGGTATCAGCCTGGAAGACCTGTATCACAAGAGGACAGCACTGGTCAGAAGGGATAACCTCACATCTCCTGACCCATCAGACTGGCAGCATGGACGTTACGTGATTCCTCTTGACCAGTAGCGCCGTCTGGTATCTGTGCTTTAGCAGACCATTCACGGTGAAGTTTTGTTTGCAAAACATGCAGTTTGGAGATAGCGTTGAATGAATGCATGAATGAGCAAACAAACAGATAAACAAACAGGTTTATACATGAATGAATTATTCTTAGTATAAACCTCATAGTTAAAACGTTTTGAGGATTGCTACATACTATGCCACACTCCCACAGGTCGAGTCAAGTGCCACACATATATTAATGTGCCATCAAATTGAGTCGCATCCAAAATTTATATCTTATTCTTTTTATTGAAAAGGCTCTTTGGGGGCATGATTGCTGACATAAAGAGAAGGTATCCTAAGTATTGGAGTGACATCAAAGATGGAGGTCACATACAATGTGTCGCCAGTATTTTTTTCTTGTACTTCGCCTGTATTACACCAATTGTTACCTTCGGCGGTTTACTGGGGGATGCAACGGACGGATACATGGTGAGTTTCTGATATATAGGAATCTGTGCTGTAACCAATAAAGAAATTCACTTACTTGGGATATAATACATGCATATCAGCGGAGATAAGCCCTAGATCGTCGGATATGTTCAGTGTCTTTCTTCGAAAAAAAAAAGCATCACATCAAAGGTAACAATTAATAGGCATATCTGTATTTTCTACATTTTTCTTATTATGCAAGTGATTTTTATATAGGCTCTGCGTGTTTCTCCGTCGTTTTTCGAATAAAATATGTTTAAACCGAAGAAGCATATCTGCGATCTCATCATTGGATGAAATTACATACCGACAGATTATCAATCATGGTGCATCTTGCACTCTGAAAGAAGCAAAGTGTAGGCTTTGAATTGCCAGACACAGGATTTGAGGAAAGCAACCTTCAAGATATACAATAAGTTATCTGCAGGATTTTTACAACAATAATGTGTATTGAAAGTACAATTTTGCTCTGCTACTCAATAATATTTTAAAAAGAGCAAATATCACGCTCGTTTCCATATTGTGATTGCCAAAGACGTGAACACAGTGAGGGGTTTAATGTAGCGAGCTAGTATATTAGTCATGCAATTAAATTTATTTTTATGTATGCGTAGGGGACAATGGAAACCATTCTGTCGGGCTTCATATGTGGAATGATCTACCATGTTTTTGCGGGACAACCTCTGACAATAATGGGTGCTACTGGACCACTTCTGGTTTTTGAGTCAATTTTGTACCTTTTTTGCAAGTACGTATCCGGAAAGCTCTATTTAACACCCGTCCCGACCAAGAACGAACAGTAATTTCCAGTTTCAAGTGGTATTTTTAAAATTACTCAATTTTCTTCCAAACATTGATTATAGTGGGTGAAAGGAAGCCCATTAATCTATCATGAAATAGATTTTACAGTCAAGGTGGGAGACCAGAGATAGCATTTTGGGTAGAATCCCCTCTATCAAGACATGGAAAACCCCAAATAAAACTTCTCCGTGACGAAAGCACATTTCTGTGACGATTTTTTTCTTTCACATATCAACTTTTTCTTATATCAATATTATTTCGTTTCAAGACGACTCCTTTTTTAGGTTGCATTTTTCAGTCTCGGGCTTTCGTTATAGAGAAATTTAATCTGTTTATTCACCGTATATAGGCATAGTCTATAAACATAAACTTGGGAGTTATTGCAATGAGCCAAAATGGCAACTGGGACCATAAATGTGAAATAATTGAAAAAAAAAAATACAAGTTTCGCTATAAATCGAGTAAAGCGCGTGTGCGCTGTTAATCAAATATCGACATGTGTCGGTCGACTTCAAATGATCTTGTTTGATTATAATGGCCACCATTAATGTCGGGACACATCTGTTTGGCCCAGCAGTTTGCTATCCATGCAGGCTCCCAGCAGATTTGGTGTGGTATGTTACAATGCGCATCACTGATGCCACGCTTTTAATGGTTTAGGCCTGTAATGTTGTAGGATTACAGATTTTCACAACGAAATGTTAATTGACAAAATAAATTTGGCTGTCTTTCAACAAAAGCATCCAATAGCCATCGGATCTGGTAGTTGACCGCTCTTGTTCTTGTGATGACAAATGACATGTAGGCTAATCTTGCATTTACGAGAAGCCACTTATATGTTCTGCTCGTAATTTTGTTAAAAAATGCCCTTCCTACGCTATTATATAATGATGCAGCCTGCAGACTGTGACCGTTTTCGGCATACAAATCTATGTTGGACCCAAGTCTGGGTACAAGTTTCATGAAGAGACACATCTTTGTAATGAATATGGGTACCAAATTAATGTCAGAAATATAAAATTGAGCGTGTAATTTCGGCCCTGGATTGGACTATTTAACTTCCTTTAACATCAAAGTTTTCTTTTCACTGCATGCAAACCGAGCAGTTACCAGAGCTGATAGTACTAGTAGAAAAGTACTTTCGCTTTTAGTATATTGCATTCCATTGTACAAGCATTTTACCCGATTTCCAATGACATGCGCTGTTCTTTTCAGAGACAACGGCTGGGAATTTATGTCGTTTCGGTGGTGGATTGCCCTTTGGATCTGCTTCATTCTTTTAATTGTCGTGGCCTTTGACCTCAGTTCATTGGTGCGTTACATAACGCGGTTTTCCGAGGAGAGCTTTGCCGTCCTCATTTCACTCATCTTCATCTTTGAAGCTTGGAAGAAACTATTCGGTATCTGGAAGACGCATCCAATAGAGCTGAACACGATCAGGGGGCGAGAGGGACTCGATTGGCACAAGTGTCATTGCACCCACCCCGTGGTCGGCAACTCGACAGCCTATCAACCGCATGCAAATCACACAGCGTTCCAGTACTCTGTAAATGGAAGTAGCAGCAATGTTACCACGGATTATCACCCAAAATATCATCCTATTTTTGACACATTTAATTGGTCACAGCTGGTGTATGAGGACTGTATCACCTACCAGAATAGGATTGTTGTGAACCATGACTGTGTCACAGAAAAAGAATGCCTCAGCCACGGCTGGGTCTTGGAAGGGAGCGGTTGTTATGTTCACATGTACACTCACTCCGTGCCTGATGTTTTCTTCTTATGTTGTTTCTTATTCATCGGTACATTCGTCATTGCCTATTTCTTCCGTACTGCCAAGACCAGTAGTTTCTTCCCCACCATTGTAAGTAGCTATAAATATGTGTGTTAAAGATGGTCTTATACATCAGAGATGAGAAACACATCCACTATTTTTCGCTGTCTTGGATATCGCACTAAAAGAACATTTGGTATCCGTTGTGGAGCTCATTTTTATGTTAATTGCCGCATTTTGGTGCCGCAGAGGACAACACTTGACGCCGTTCATTTGCATAAATTTGGTTATATGCTAAACAAGAGCTTCAAATGGATTTGCCATGCAAATAAGTAAAATTTTACAGATTGTCACAAAAATCAAGAGGTTATCCTACGCCTATTCAGTATCCTTGCTGCATGGATGCCACAAGAGCCTGTTCCTCCCGAGACCGTAGGGTTAAAGTAGGATACAGGCTGGAGGGGATCCATGCAGTTAAAGCTACTGAATTGGGCATAGGATGATCTATGTATTCTAAATGCCTGTATCCATAATGTGTAATAATGTGGTTCTACAAGAAAAAGTAAATGAAACAAAACTAAACGCATCTTATATATATATAACATTTTCTCATCCAGAATGTCCAGCTTCCTTTCCCCTCCAGTAGCCATTGCTGGTCTATGAAGGCTAGTGTGCCTGATTGTCAGGGTAACTAAAAAGGAGCACTCTCATGACTGTATTGTTTCTTTCCTAATGAGTTGAGCAAAGTTTATAAAAACGGAAGCAGATTGCCCAAATTGACGTTTACGGTAAACTTACACCTTCACAATAAAGAAAACTGCAACTGAAAGTGAGGTTACAGTTTTTTTTTTTTAATATACGAAACAAAAGGGGGTTGCACTAGAGCTATTGGTAACTGCTTTGGTATTACGGTACGTAAGTTGTTAATTCCATGCTGAAGTTTTCTAATATAGGAAACGAAAGAGGGTTGCACCAGAGCTATTGGTAACTGCTTTGGTATTACGGTACGTAAGTTGTGATTTCCATGCTGAAGTTAACAATAAAATTACTGAAATATGCAATTGCCAATAATTTTGATACGCCCCCCCCCCCATCCATACACTTTAACTTTGGAGAACAATTTGATAGTATGAAAATTCAAATGAAGTGAAGCCGACTCCAGAATAGGTGCAAAAACTCAATTACGCCAGGACTGTATCCAAGACAGTTGTTACCAAGACAATATAGGCAGGTAGTGTGCTGGTTTTGCCCGGTGTTTTGGATTGACCTCTCATTTGACATCAAAAGACATATCTATACGCAACATATACAACATGTTGTTCTTTTGCTGACAAGAACTTCTGTTATCCCGTGTGCATGCGTAAGCTCACTTTTAAACTTTCAAAACAACCAACTGCGTTTAACGTGTGGACCATATGACATGCGGCCTATCAGAAAAGAAACCACCCACCCACCCCACACTCTTTCGTGTCCAGGCTGCAACCCTGTTTTTCTTTGACTTACAACCATGAAACTTTACACAAATTTATATCTATCCTGGGGGGGGGGGGGGAAGGCGGTCATGCACAACAAGTAGGTCACCAGGTCAAGTGTCTAAGTCTGATACGGCAATTGGGGCACATGGCAAGGTGTCTCTGATGTTGTTTTAATTACATAATTCAGAATATGCAACCAAATGGTTTGAATTCATGTTGCTGCTTTGTAGGTAAGATACACATTAGCAGACTTTGCTGTGATGATTGCCATTATTATCTGTACGGGTGTTGACGCTATTCTTGGGCTTGATACACCTAAACTCTCAGTTCCGGATCAATTCAAGGTAAGTGTGCCTTTACTGTTCTCAACTCAAAGCGTGCTTCAACAGCCGGTAAAACTGATTTCAAATGCTGTCTGCGTTGTCTCGTCAGGTATCGCGCTTTTACAAGATAAAAGAAGTCAGACAAAGTTCTTGGGCCACAACGGCAGCAGCTTTCTCTGGTCGCGCCATGGGCACTTTTAGTTACCATGATTGTTAAATAAACCTGTTGTGTCAAATAACGGGACAGGTACAGGGTTTTTCACAGTTGTAAACATATCTAATACAAAAAAGAGTGTCCAGTGACTAGCAAGCTTCTAATCAAATGGGGTCTCCGCAATGCAGCAGCCCGTTGAACTTAATTCTGCATAGATTTACCTTCTCGAATTTTTTTTCTATATTGATTGGTATCTAAACTATATGTGTCTGATTTTTTTTTCGACTCACGCCAAGAAATGCTGTCGATCCGGGGCAGTAAATCATGATGGGTATTTTGTATATTTTCACTTAACCTTGGAGCACCTAATGCCATTATTCTGGCATGATATGCAACTCTTTCGTATTAAAATTATATGAAATAGCCCCGAGTGCCAAATGTCGTCTGCCATTTTCTTGGCAGCAATGACATTGAGTGATTAGTTAACAACTTTCCTCAACGAACTCACCTTGCATCCTGAGTATATTTTGTATTTTTGGAGAAAAGAAAGAAAAAGCTTTAGAGCAGACGACATCTTATATCCAGACGTTTTTGGACGATTTGAGTCGGGAATGCATACAACCATTGTCCAACAGGAATTTCTTATCACACTTTTGGTTGGATAAAAGAGTCCATCATGTGCATTTTGATTAAAACCCTCCCATTAACATCTATGTGACCGTTTCCCTTGATCATTAAGTACACGTTAATTAATAGTCAAATTTGGTATGCATTTGAATTGTATGTGCACAGACTTGCAACACATGCATCAAGCCTTGCTACTCGATTTCATGATTAATAAGCTTAGAAGGCTTCTCAAGATAAAAAGTGTCCAATTATCAGCTTTCTTCGTTTTTGTAAAGAGGAGGCTAACGTTCCTTGGTTCTAAAGGTGTATATATATATATATATATATATATATATATATATATATATATATATATATATATATATATATATATATATATATATATATATATATATATATACATACATATATATATATATATATATATATATATGCCGTTGCACGCCTAAAAATGCGTTCAACAAGAACATGATTTGCTCAATAGGTTTCCCATTTGCATGAAATCTGAAACGCATTTCATTTACTTTTTTCAGCCCACGCGTTCAGACCGAGGCTGGATCATTAATCCAATGACAATTACGTATTGGTGGCTCCCTCTGGTAGCCGCTGTTCCAGCATTACTCGCAACAATTCTGATATTTTTGGATCAACAAATTACAGCCGTTATTGTGAATAGAAAAGAACATAAACTGAAGGTAAGCAGTAATAAGAACATAGACTGACTGTAACAACACACGTTTATATTTGGTGTACCTCACAGTTCCGACCAGATTTAGCGTCCTTAGGGTTTACACAGATTTGCCCGCATTGTTTTTTGCGCCTTCTATCAAATTTTGCCTTAAATTTATGTTTGAAATGCCATGGCGTGCGTCAGACTATGATTTTTTTCACAGATCTAACACTGCAAAGCTGGGATGCAGTTTGTAGTTGGGTTTCCCGAGGAAACATCGATCGGTTCACGGCGCGTACAAATGGATGCAGATGTGTAAAAAGGCAGATTTGTTTTGTAGGTAAACCTGCGTAATTAATGACACCCTGCAAAAATATCCATGCTTCAACAGAATAATGTCCATTCCTGTTTACTAGAATGATGGGAGACAGATGATCAATTACATTGAAGAATATATTGACCAACTAAAGGTCTAACATGCAATGAAAGGGTGAAATACTTATTTAATCACAGTAGAAATAAACGTAGTCATAACAGATTGTTTATAAATGTCAATTTATGTCAACTGAATGGCACCTGAATGTCGGGAAGGTGTTTCTCACAGCAGTGTTCCCAGGACTAGATGACCTATATTTTTGGCCCAGTTTGAAACCAAAGTTATGGCAGGTTTATAAGAGCAATAAGGTGCGGCTACTATTGGATACTTTACTGTCCTTTTTCATCATCATTATCATCGTCGTGATTGTCATCGTCGTCGTCGTCGTCGTCATCATAAACTTCTTTTTTAACTTTTGCATGTGGCCTGAATATGATTTAATTTTCCTCGTATAGGCCTAAATCATTTAAAACTGGATTTTAAATTCCAACAGTATGTCCATTAACTTTCAATATTTGGTTAGTGACTAAATTGACAACTTTCTTCGGCAAGCTTAAATAGGAGAGGTCACAAGTGCCAATTGTCTGTGTTTTAAGCCAAAATAAATAATCCAATACACAGAATTCTTTAGGGCTTGAAATGTGTATTCCCATTGGATTGCATGTTAAATTAACCTCAAATTAAAAGACTACTTTTAAGGCTGCAAGAATAAATTTCTGTGAACATTGAAGTTATTTACACAGTTTTACCACACAAATTTTGCTGTTTCTGCAACAAGTGGTTTTAAAGTTATTAAGCTGTAAATTAAAATGAAAATTAATTGAAATACACAACTCCTAGCCATGAATGACTGAAATGCCCTCTACATGAGAGCAGTAGAAGCTTCTGTTCTTGCTCTCCCCTATTGTATCGTGGAAACTCTTCACCTGGACAATTCTCGTCATTTCTGGAAATACGGACATGTTACTGTTCTAATAAAAGTGGATCATGATAATTACTTTGTTGTTATTTCCAATGGAAGAAAGTTATTTGAAATGTTGTTTATTTTGATTTTGATTTAAAATTTTGACAGAAAGGTCATGGATATCACCTGGACCTTTTCATATTAGCCTTCCTCATCTTCATTTGTGGCGTCATGGGCCTTCCTTGGTTTGTGGCAGCGACAGTTAGGACTGTGACTCACGTCCGAAGTCTCATGAAAACATCCGAGATGCACGCGCCCGGCGAGAAACCACAGTTTTTGGGAGTCAGGTAATGAACGAGCATGCCACTTTATATCCGGGAAGGGTGTACTGGAGTATTTTTGAAATAAATAACATGGGACTGAGCTGATGTGAAATAAACAAATAGTTTCTTTTAAGATGTGCATGAACTGGGTGCTTAAATCTAAGGTTTACTACAAGTAAATAATTCAGTGAGCGTAGATTAAATCCAAAGACATCAGCAGGCAGCCAAACGCCGCGAATTGAAACGTTTTTCCTTTCGCCTTGTCGCATTTAGAAATATGTGTTATATCACATCCATGAAGAGATGTCTTAGCCGTTTATATATCATTAGTTGTTTTTCCTTCCGAAGGCAGGTTTTGACCCTATTACCGTTCTTCTTAATTTTGCTACTTGGCTATTTGTTTGTTTGTTTTGTTTTTGTACTTTCAGTTTAAATTTACGTATGTTTCAAAGTTAAATTTCTATATTGTGCTGTATTAATACTGTCGGGAGACATATAGTCAAGACCATGTGTGCCCGAATGTGCCTTCATAATTTGTGCTAACCCCTTCAAAGCAGCAATTTTTGCCTGTTCTCTAATTTGTGATGAGGTCGTTTTTAATATTCCGCAAATTGTGAAAGTGAAAGTAACAGAGTCACTGGCACAGGCTTCCGCATGCTTATCTCTCACAGATTTCGTGAACCGTGAAAGGCCGCCTACCTGTGCAACGTGATTCAGCATTTCAGGAAAGCGTGACCTGTGAATGCACGTTCCAAGTAATAAAGACATGTAAAATCAAAAGTTTGTCCAGTGAATTGTGAAATATACCTTTTAACAGTGTAATATTCTGCAATTTCTCTGCTCGTGTTTCGTGAGCAGACCCCCTCCCCCGCCCTTTTCGACCGTATGTATTTTGCGAATGTGTGGAGGAAGGATATTGTGAAATTCCTCAGAAGGAGGACTTATGTACGGAAACCATGACAGTGGTATATTTTGTTTTAACAGAGAACAACGAGTGACTGGCCTTGGCATCCATATACTTATTGGGATATCTGTCATGATAACAGGAATTCTGAAGGTACAGTTTTACCAGCAAGCTTGTGTAGACAAACATAAAGTGAAACTTCATTATTACGACACTCAGATATCCGATATATTCACCTAATAAAACGCCAGATTCCTCTTCTATTCTGACATGTTTGTACACATTTTACACGTGACGTATTTAAATCTGTGACACATTTTGCACAAAAAACATGATGTCATTATTATTAGGCTTCAGTGTATCATCAGATGATCACCCAACTTCATAGTAAACAGTAAATTTACCTTGTTGGAAATATGTTCGAACTAATTGCTTAATAATTCAAGAAAATTACCGGGATTGGTATCCAAATTATTGAACAATATTTAAAATTACTTAATCTCTTATTTATGACATTTCAAGATTGGAAAGAACATATGACATATACTCGTAGCAAGCCGAAGACCTGAGAGTTAAAATAAATCGTGCGTTACGCTTCTGTAACGATATTTTAATTATGCCTTGTGTATTTTTTCTGAAATGATAATTTTGGCACATGCGCAAGGATGTTCGCAACTGGGAACTTGTGGAAGATGAGACTGTAGGGGTTGAATAATATTGTATGTATTGCTGGTGTGATGAACATAAGTATTTAGGTTTTGCTTTACCATTTTCCTCTGTAATTCGTAAATTGAAGGATTGAAGCGCATGGGACAAGAACGACTGAATAAATGGTTGCTGTCTCACCTGGAAGATATGAGTCATCATGTGATCGCGTTCGTAGGACCTGATTAATGCTGCTCATTGTTTTTGCAGTACATTCCAATGGCCGTGTTGTATGGAGTCTTTTTATACATGGGAGTTACGTCATTGTCCGGTGTCCAGGTACGTATCTTGAGGAGGAAAATATTCAAGTACAATCACAGTATTGTTGCCTGTGTCAAATATTTTACCACGGAAAAGTAGGGTCTCAAACCAGCAACCGCCAGCACCCATTGGATGGCTAAAAAATGGGAAATGCACTTATCCATTTGGCCAAATCCCCGTTCTTAGAAAAACAGAATAGTTGAGTGGCGTGCGTTCGCGTGAATAACGCGGTTTACGGCACACAGCCGTCCCTGTCTGAGCTGATAATACATTTGTATTAAGCATGGGGTGATGTAGATTATGCATCAAATAAGTCCAGAGTTGCTAATACTGCATTCAATCTTACGGTCAAAGGCTGGGCCCTTTGCCTATGTCACTGTATCTTCCCTTTGCTCATGTCAATTTACGCTCCCTTTGCAGTTCGTGGACCGCATCCTGATTCTCTTTATGCCAGCTAAGTACCAGCCAGATCATATATATCTTCGTCATGTGAAGACCTCACGTGTTCATATTTACACAATCATCCAGATCGTCTGTATGGCTACCATGTGGGCAGTGAAGAGCATAAAGAAGATATCACTGCTTTTCCCACTTATGGTATTTATTCATATGGTGTTCTTTCAGTTCTATCCTTGGTAAACTGGCAGGATCCGGTCAACTGTTAAAAATGATGTCTGCTCAATCGATGGGGTACAATTGTGGACTATACAAAATTTTGTTTCCAATTAAAAAAATCTCAGGAGGGGCTTAATCCGCTAAATGAGCACAAAAGAAAAAGACTCTCATTATAACAAATTTACTTGGTGCTCATACTTTGGAAAGATTCGTATCCAGCTCGTTAAAAGTACACCGCGAGTGTTTCTCCGCTTGCTGTGAAAACCAGGTGGCGCTACACGGACACAAAGCTCGGAAGCGAGGGTCTTCTGAAGAGAGTTGTTTTGGATAAACCCAACAGGAACGTACCACCGATATGTCGGCAAGCACAGATTTCTTTTTCAAAATTAGTTGAAAGTGTTCGGTGGCGGCAAAGTCGCGTGCTTCTTATTTTGACATAACTTCTCACTTTAACCCCTCGAGATAAACATGCTTTCAGCCGAATTTCCCAGGCGCGCTCGCCGGTTGCACCTGCAGTGCGCCAGGGGAAGCGATGGACTCAATCCTCAAAGGAGACTTGGGGAAAGCAGTAAGAGATTTTACTTGTGTTGAATTGTTTTCTCGAAGGTAAAGCTTGTTGACCGGGAGGCTTGTTGCCAATATTTCATGTCAAAATATAGCATGTAAGTTTTTTTAATAAACAACGGTTTTGTATATATATATATATAGTAAAGAAAGCATGCTCCCCTCATTGGTGGTCAGTAAGCATGTTAGTTTTAAAACGTGATCATTCTGATACAGCACGTCACATGAAGACCACAAGAGCTAGATTTCTGGCCAACATGTATATTTTCCTTTCCCTTTTCATAGATAATGGCACTATGCTTCATTCGGAAGGCCATGGACTATCTCTTCACACAACAGGAATTGCAGTGGCTTGACCACATATTACCTGATGAATACAGAAGAAGAAGAGAAGACAAGAAGAAACTGGAGACAGAAGAGAGTGAAAAATTCCCTGGTCAGGTTGGTATTACATATCACACCAGAAAAAATATATAAAATATATAGAAATTGAAAAGAATACAAAGCCTGATGCCCAAAGCATAATTGTATTTTTGTCTTTTTGTCCAGAACCACTTCCTTGTAGTCACTACCCTATTCCGCAGTCCGAACTCTTTCCTCTCTATATGCTAACCTGTCTCTGTCTAACCTATATACATATGGAAGTACTATTGTCTATATTGCACACGTTTCTCCGTAAAATTTTGACATAGGCTGTATGAGCCTAATTGAATTAAAGGGTCTTCAGCAGGTAACTACTCAGAACATGTTTTGGAGCCTATAACCTGTACATGTCTCTCTCAGGAGCGGCTCCTTGTCAAGCTAAGTATTCAGCAAAGACAACCCACATAATAATTTATAAATGTGAATGTGGCAAATGATGAATTAGCTGACTACGTGAAGTTTTGCTTAAAAATGCAGAGCTTCATTGTGAAAGCAGAATACCTGTCAAACAAACTGTTAATTATTAAATTTGTATAGACAGGTTCAGATAAGAACAATTTGGTGAGGTTTTTCGATGGGATGAAAGCTCTGGTGATTTGAGCACATGCAGGGGTTTCCCCTTCTATGTCATGATGACGTGTCTGCAAAACGTAATATAATACAAAACATAATCTAAACTATTTTTCCCCAAAGTTTTCACTCAGAGGAATCTGCAGCTTGGTAAAGGATTTAATAGTGTGCTATATACCTGTCTGCTGGTATAAAAAGGCATTCAGACTTGAGGGGTTAACAGGTAAGCTTTTATGAACTTGGTGCATATGGAGCTAACCACTGGCCGAGGAGAACATGAATATTTATTAACAATATTTGTTGGGGTCCACGCTGCCTGTATCTACTTTTTTAAAAAAAAGAATTGGACCCAGTGTGGCCCATGAGATGGAGTGACAATTGGCGAGCAATGTTTGCATATATATATAAATAAATATATATATATATATATATATATATATATATATATATATATATATATATATATATATATATATATATATATATATATATATGTGTGTGTGTGTGTGTGTGTGTGTGTGTGTATTATAATGTTATGTAATATATAATACAGTATAGTATGATATGATACGCATGTCTTGGTAACCATTGGTTCTCACAGGTCGACACCGAGCATGAGAATGGTTACTTCGGTGCCAATATACGGCTCGCGGACGATAAGAAAGGGCAACCAGAAGAATGGTCCAATTACATTGCAAAACGAGATTACGGCGTGGGCAAAAAGCAAAAGTTAGTGCAAACTGTGTATTTTTGTCTAATGCGGAGAGTAAATTCAATTGAAGTTTGATCTAATGTTAAGTAGATGTTTGATGCTATTGTAATGCTTGCAAAAAAACTGCCATAATGTACCGTAATTATACTTTGCTGTTTCGCTTCTTTCCCACATTTCTCTTTTTTTTTGTGTTTGCATGTGCGGGTAATGTTTACTCATTGCCTTCAGAACTACTCAGTGTGTGGCTTATCCAGTATTCACAGGGTGCCAAGTTATGCACAAGCCCTTCATATTTCAATGATTTCGCTTTCCGGAAACACCCGAATGGGTTGGCTGTTTGAAAAAGGGCACGGGAGCCCGTAGAAAAGAATGAGTATTTTATGCGAATAAATTGACAAAAAACCTTGTTATGCGCACATGCAACTAATATATACACAAGGATTTATCAGCATCTGCCTGGCTTCTTGTGCTTCAGTTCTTGTTTATTTTATTATACGTCTTGCTTGTTTGTTTGAACTGGTTGTGCATACCTTTATGCATGGTTGTCGGTTTCATTTTGATTTGAGATATAGTAATGTCACCAAAAATGATGAAAACAACAGTTGATCATTTTCAAGCTTTGCACATTTGACTTGACTAAGCCTCCCCCACTTGAGGAAGGCTTGCTTAGTGTTAAAATTTTCTTTACGTGACCAATTTTTGCCTAACTTAGGAATTAAATATGATGTTTATTTACAGCTGTTTTGTCTATACTTAATGAAGATTTTTCGAAGTAAAACCAAGGTAGTCTTCATGACAATGACCCGGATTCATCAAGCACACGGTCTGCATGCAAAACACGAGATTTCGACTAAAGTTGACCATATATTTTGATTTAAGAAATTTTCTACCTTTTCTCTTTGTAAATACCCTCCAATACCCTCAGAAGGCCGTTTTTGATTTCATATGGTCTACTAAAGTGCAGGATCAGGGCAATTGCCAGATCCATGCAGCTACTGCAATTCACATTAAAGCATTTGACAATCATGGAAGCCAGTCATGTGTAAATATCAGATTTACTGCTCAGCTACCAAACTGTCACCTTTCAGTGACTTGGGATGGGAATGGGGGATGGCATTTCTTTTGATCGCACTGCGATCATGAACTAATAGTTGTATGCTATATGATAAGGAACTTTTTCAAAAACTGAAATAACATATAGTTTGCATACGAGACTGTTTTAAAGTGAGGTATCATTTTCCTTGCATATATTATATTTGTGGCATGGCATATTGCTCTTTTTTCTGGCACAAGTGACATGCTCCCCTCATTTCTACGGAATCTTGAGCACACACCAAAAGCCTCTAATGGAACACATCACAGACAAATACAGATTTTCTGTATGTATTTCGAAACATTCCCAGCAAAGATATGAACGGGCGGATTTGGTCTTGGCCCAATTCCCAAAAAAACAATTGAAGAAAAATACCAAATATTTCTCATATGGTGGTAGAACACAATGTTAATTTCAAAATCCCTAATTTGAATGGAAATCTTCTATTTGAAACACTTGAAATAGTTTATGAAAATGAGAAACTGGGAAATGTGGAAAATTGAGACAATTAAACGTGTTGTTTTCCACTTATCTGAAGAAAAATATCGTAGCACGCTTGATGCACTTATACAAGATCACCGTGGATATGTATTGTACTTATTTAACATGTTTTGTCTTGTTCACCGATTTTGTTGCATACTTTTAACACTTTCCAGTCTGAGTCCGCATATATGCGGACTCACACAGATTATAAAATATTTATATTATGATTTCATATTTGAATTCCTCATGGAAAGACGTTTCCAACGAATACCAACATGTCATATCTACCATTAGCGGGTAGTCAACAGCTTTCCTCGGGGCACTTTCCGCGCATTGCGCGGAAAGTGCCCCGAGGAAAGCTGTTGACTCAGACTGGAAAGTGTTAACCAGATTATCAGACAGTTGCATTTAATTCTCAACATTTTTCAGCGCAGTGTCGCCTGCTTGAGTCCTTCTACCAGTGTGTTGTAGTGATAGTGCAACAGCTTTGGTCGGATTCGTCTGCTGAGTGATTGGCTCTCTTCTGATTGGTCAGCAGAGTGAATGATGATTTAAGCAATGAGTGACAGTGGCATAAGATAAAGAGGAAGCAGCGAATTTGTTCAGCTGAGTCATAAGGGGAAGCAAAAGAACTGAAAATAAATTCCATGTGCCTTTTTGGTTCCTAATTTTTTCAGATGTTAGAACTATGTCGAAAATGCCACTGGAATCGCCAGAATGGAGGTGGTTAGTGCTTGATAACTAACACAAAATGCATGAAAATGCATAACTTTCATCGTTTCATCTCTCAATCGGCTTAAAGTGTCATTATTATAGTGCCTTCATGAGCTTGGCAAATATCTACCGTTTCTTAAGCGCTGGTTTTCCTTTCGAATTATTTGGCTCAATGGACGAGTTCCAGTTTAATACGGAGCATTATTTATCTTAGCTCTTAAATCTAAATTGTCCACCGTTCAACATTGGAAATTTTACGTTCTAAATCTAGTCTTAAGGACTGTTAAAATACCTAAATGTCCCTCAATAAGTCACAAAATGAAAGGCATTGAATGTAAATTATCACCCAAAATAACATCTTTAGAACGAAGTACAGTACAATTTGCGTGAACACACACACAAGCGAGGCAATATCAAAAATGACACCTTAAAGCATAAATGAGTGTTCCCTTCAACCCAATCACTGACCACTTTGTTTTGACACTATAGAGGTTTCACTAATACACAGAGCGGAAAAGCAAATGTGACATTTTGCCATTATATCATGTGCAGAAATCACTTATTTCATTTTGGCTCTGCGTGATACTAGTTTGTACATCCTGCACGCCATGTCATCCCTTTGCACGTTCCTGTTGCAGAGAACATGTTCTCCTTTGTTAACTAACATGTCAGCCCTTCCTCAGCTGGGACAATGGGATATTTGTGTAGACTACATGGGCCACTAGGTGGCGTCACCGACTAAAGGTTCCCATTATCACTCTGTAAACAGCACAAGCCACATACACTATAGGCATTTGGTGACATCATTCACCTAGGGCTCTGAGAATAAATTCCATTTGGTGCATAAAGCCATCGTTTGCCCGTTGAAGGATTTTTTTGGTCTATATCATTAAGGAAAATGTACACGTGCATGTTCATTGATGTTATTATTGCTGAAATAAAAACACGTACGTGTGGGTATAACCATTCGCATCAGTGAATTCGATATAATTTTAGGACGATTATGAAGGAAAAAAATGAAACATAGACCTGACATTGGAATATATTCTGCACATAAATTCTTCCAGTGTCATGCCTCTGGTTAAGCTGTGGCTTGTAATGTTGCGAATGGGTGGTTTTGACCGAAGAGGGTAAATTTAATACACCACACAGCCTCGCATTGACGACCAGCGCAGGTTCTTGATACTGATTGGCTGGTGTGAACATGCATGACTGTATAATGGTCGTATCTACAGGAAATGGGGTTCTGGATCACTAGCCTAACCAGAGGACACGATGGTACACAGTTTCATTGACAACCAAAGCCGGAAATTATTGTTCGTTGTTTTTTTTTTTTTTTTTTTTTTTTTTTTTTGTGTGTGGTGGTGGGGGGGGGGATAATTTTCTAAGTGACTTGTAAAACTGATACTGTAGTCTCGTTAGTTAGTGCACAATATCAGCAAGGATAACCTGCTCCAAACATGATTGTTTGTGTGTACGCAGGGATCAAAACAGTTGATATTGCCCAGAAAATGACATTTTGATAGACAACATATTCCTTGAGACCTACAATTAAGGGAGTAATCGATTTGGACATGATTGGTTTGGCATATTGACCTCTTTGATCTAATGTTTGTTCATATATTGGTATCCTTTGGTAACCTGTTCGGGTATTCTTCCCCCAAGTCGATATTATTCTTGCACCCTCCTCATCATTTTACCGTCCACACCTCCGGCAAAGAAAATGAAAACCAACAAAAATATGCTGACCAGTCAGCCACATCCATCAGCGTGCATTTTTCTTTCATCCAAAGACAAGGCTAGATTCACTGGTATCTTGCTTTTTCGTGTCGTAAAAGGTGTCAAATCAGACGACAGATTTTAGAATTAAATCGGCCAACATATGTAGTTTTAGGCGTAAGGTTAAGATACAGTCTGCATGGCGTCCACTGTAAATTGCTTCATTATGATACTTAAACCACTGTTACTTGTTTTATGTTAACCTAATTGTTACACAAGAAAAAACGTTCGTTGAACCCCATTCTGTATCTTGGCGAAGACTCTAGTTGGACCGACTTATAAACTATCTCTTTTTCTTGAGCATCTGTTATGTAAGGGAATCAGGACACGTGACAATATGAAGTGATTAACACATTGAAAACGAGAGGCATAGTGGTTTGATTTAATGTGGGAATGGTTAACATATTGTAATAGTTTTATGTTAACAATATGGAAAGATCACTTCCATGTTTAAATGCATGAGTACAAAGCATAGATTTATATGTACGACAAAAATACAAAGACCCTATTTTGGGCAAAGGAATAGTTTCATTTAACCACTTAATAAATATTTCTATCTGTGATATAAAAATTACATGGATAAAGTGAATGAAAATATCAATAAACTACCTAGAGTTAGAGGTCTAAATTCGCTGCCTCAGGGACACACACAAAAATCTTAATTTCTATAATAAAATATATTTGAATGGGTGTACCCGTCTTTATATACTCATCAAGATGAGAGTCCGTAATTGCCGTTTTTATCATAAACGGAATTTCAAGTTGGTATGTCGTATACTGTACAAGGTAGTACTTTAAGTCGAAATTTAAAGATTCTGAGACAATTTTCCATATTTATTTGTTCACTTTGTAACATGGCTATATGTAAGAAATTCCACCATTCTATCTACGTAGAAAGTTGATCAATTTAATTAGTTGACAAGTTTGCACAGGAAGTTAAATAGTAATATATATATATATATATATATATATATATATATATATATATATATATATATATATATATATATATATATATATATGTATATATATATATATATATATATATATATATATATATATATATATATATATATATATATACACATATATATATATGTAATATATGTGCATCAAATTTCAACTTTATGCCTATTTAGGGAGTTTATACCCATTTTCATTTACAGGTTTGCACCCTGAATTAAATTCCAGTAAATTTATTTTTTCTCTTGTGTTCACCGAAGGTTGCGACGCCGATCCCAGGGGGTTATAGACAGATACCACAGCAGCAGGGAGGATATGGGCCATCAGCCACTTGCAGAAGATTCAGGAGGCAGCCGCGGCACCTCAACGACTGAGGTGGGCGAAGCAAAAAATAGACGTCACAGTGTCCCAAGTGCTCCAGCAAGGAAACTCTCTCTGTGAAACGCATATATATATATATATATATATATATATATATATATATATATATATATATATATATATATACATTAAAGGCAGATGTAGCCATAAAGATTAGATAGTATCTGGACATAACATTTTAACTTACATGAGAATGAAGATGACTTCCAACTATTACGTTTTATGGGAAATACCGTTGCCATAGAAACAAGAACACGAAGACTGTTGCCATAAAAAACTTACTGTATTTTCTCATGAACGGAGAAGCTGATACTGGACAGGACTGGTATTGTAACTTACTTGAACTTACACTATGACACGGACTGCGTCTTGCTTATTGTTTATTCCCAACGTAAAATTATATACTTGATTGTCATAAAGGTAACCATAACGTTGACTGTCATAAAGGTAACTCTCACGTAACAGTCCAAAAAATATGCGATACAAATATACAGGACAAAGATTGGAGATCGAAACGGTACATACACGTAAGGAACTTACGGGCCGTTTACGTGATATATAATATACTATTTTAACTTACAAACCAATACCCGTTATCATGGGCAGAAGAGCTTACACGTGTGCAATTTTTTCACAATGTTATCTTTTGTATCATGTAATTTGCGACATGTTAAAAATAAGGGATCAAGACATTTATCTTACAGCTGCGTAAAATGTAACATTTAACCTCGCCATCTTGGGCAATAATTTTCTTTAGGGTTTGAGATTTTTTAGTTTGATGGTTGAGATTAATTATGCCCATGCCCACGCGCACGCATGTTACGAAAACTACAAGAGAGCGAGATTTATCATACAAAAAAACGATAATTTGCGTCAGTAGGGATGTATCCCACACTGGTATACACACATACACACTCACACACACACACACACACAAACAAGAACAAGATCCTGGCTGTTTTGGTGCTCGACCACAGACCACACACACACGCGCGCGTGCACACACACACACACACGCGCGCACACACACACACACACACACACACACACACACACACACACACACACACACACAAATAAACAAAAACAAGATCTTGGCTGTTTCGGTGCCTGACCACAGACCGAGTCTACAACTTTCCTTAGGGCGCTTTGGGGGCACACAGCTCAAAGCGCCCTGAAAAGCTTTAGACTTTCATCATTTCCTCTTTCCTCTGGAAATATAGATATGCTGGTACTTAAGTCAATGGTCTTTTATAGAGGAATTTGAATCTGGAATAATTATATAATAGTTCAGATGAACATCACTTTTCCCGGGCTCAAAGAGCCACGTGCAAAAGCTCTTTTTGACAGGGAGTTTCGTCATTTCAAATAGCAGCAATAATATTCGATAATTAGACTAAATGCTCAAAAAGTATATATTAAATAATTTCAACGGTGGTGGGTTTACGTTTTGTATTCTATACTTTCATTACATGAGATCATGGGACAAGATTACATATAGGTGTGCTAACCTGTATTTGATAAAACCAGAATAATTTTTGCAAGAGTCTCTGTTAAACATCATTTGATGACGTAATAATGCACAAAAGTGTTCATATTTTCTGTATGATATCAGTATGAATATGCAATGTTCAGATGATATTATGACGTTAAAAAGAATTCGAAAATGTTTTCTTACACGTTACTACGAAAAACAGTTTTGGGGCTTTTATAAGGTCTCCCTGGTACCGCGCACAAATTTTGACATACAGGGTATGATATGTATATGTTTGCTAACATGTGGGCTCTTTAGGTGTATTATCTTTTGTATGTTTCGTTTAACTCTCTCTGTGTGCCACATTTTGGGCTGGGTCAACAGCTGCTTTCCTTGGCGCGCTTTGGGCGTCGAGGAAAATGCTGACTTGGGCTATTATAATGTATGTAACTACAGGCATGCTGGTACTTGCATGTACGGACTTTTTACAAGGAACATGAATCTATAGCGCCCATATTATAATTCAGAGTTTTAAGTAGTTCGACTAAAGTCGCAGTTGGCAGTGAGAGAGTTAAACATCTAATCTTTTTATCCCATGCATGTGTGGTCCAGAGTTACCATGGACGGGCCGTTCTGCACCGTGTAAAATATATTGCGGATCCACACGCCCGTGTAGAACGGTCCCGTGCAAGCCCTACTTTCGCATTGTCCCAACTACGCCCACTTTTGCATGCGCGCCCACCTGGAATGTTGATGTACCGTCTGCGATAGTATTTGTCATTGGCAGCGGGTTTGACACAATACTATCACTTTTAAAAATTGAAATGTAGGAGAATGCTCTGGACTACACATACAAGGGATAAAAATAAAACAGCACTCAATTACCTGGCCGCAAATTCTGCATGGCACTAGGGTACCGCTGGAGTGGAAGGATACATTCGATCGCCCGCCTGCGGCTGGCTGCACCTACCGTACCCTTCCGCTCCACCGGTACGCTAGTGCCATGCAGAATTTGCGGCCAGGCACTTACACTCGTATAGTTTTATTATTGTACATAGTCTCCCCTTCTTCTATTGCTCTATAAGTATGTGTTTCACAATTGTTAGCGCCAGAGTCATAAAACCAACATCAGTTTGAGGTTAGCTTGTTTCAATCTGCGCCCAACGGGCGCATATGTGATACGTTATCTGCCTTTATACCGTCTTTATCAGATACCCTGATATAAAATATTATGGGGTAAGAATATAAGTTACAGAGATATTAGATAAACCTACACATCATCCAGCTTTGGCGGACAAGTGTTTTGTCGACACGCCAAACTGACGCCTGCCTCAGAACTGAAATACCGGCCGACAAAAGTGAAAATCGTCAAAATACGTTTCATAACAAAGCTGGGGGAAATAGCTGGGAGAACAGATCTCTCGTTTCTCAGTGACAAGAGAATGTAGATACCTGACATCAGGTCTGGGTAGATCGATTTTGAGGAGCGATGCGTTATAATGTCAACACTTACATTTGCGTGGAAATTTGTTTCTTGTCCTCCAAAATTTAAGCTGAAGACATCATGAGCCTCACGTGGCTGGGCGTGACACACAATGCGTGGGTCAGTATCCAAAATGCTGTAATGCCACAAGAACTGACCATGCCGTGTTGTTTTGAGTTTATTGTACATTTATACATATATCTAACCATAAAGTTCTGAATTTGTTAATACACCGTACCGATTTGTTTTACTTTTATAGGACTAATATGCATTATAAATCATAATCGATTGTTATGTAAATCAGAGACATTAATGTCGACCTCAGGGTGAAAACTAAAGGTAGATTATTATGAAACGGCCCTGTTAAACGTTCATAATATGTGACCAAACTCTAGCAAATATTCTGCCTGGGCATTATGCTGTCCGTAACTAGAACTTCCGTCTCCCCCAAGCGGCCCTTCATCTTTCCTGAAAATCCAGTGTTGCCAACTCTTACGGAATTCCCGTAAGTTGTACGGAATATCAGGCTTCTACACAGTGAGCTTACGTCACACGGATCAAGAACAAAACCTTACGGATTTTACAAAAGATAATACGGGAAAAACCTATATTTAGCATACATGTATAATTGAAATGATGGGTAACACGTCTTAGTTATATACAATAAGATCATATCAAGCAATTATTATTGATAATTGTTTAACTTTGCTGTCTCTCTACAATTAAAAAAAATACGAAGGAAAAATTTATTTTATATTATGATATGATTTTCAGATTCTGCACTAGAAATGGCAAAGTTTTAACTTTAAAAGAAACCTGCAAAAGTTAAAAAATAATGCACCAAATGGCTCCATTTCAGTTACATTTTCAAAAAAAATCGCCTTTGACGGGACGGAGGCTCTGCCCCCCTCCCGCACCCCCCGGCTCGGTATCTGCGCTCCATCGCTGAATCTTACTGATTTACAACACTCTAGGGTTGGCAACACTGAAAATCTGGTGGACGAATGCACCGATAGAAAGTGTAAAGAAAGCGCATCCTCATAAAGTGGTCCAGAAGGCAAGGGAACACAAAACAAGGTAGAAATATTGACTTCCAACACGGTCCGATTTTGCATTTTTCGATATGGGATGCCTGAATCCATATTATGCTCCATTTCTTACGATTCTGTTCAGATTCATGTATCCCTTTATATCAGATAACCCAGACATGTGCGATATTATTATGAAATGAAGCAAATAGGATTCTAGATTCAGGTACTGATAATATGTCAGTTTGCCTGGAGTTCACAGGGACTTACAAACTAATGTCATCATTGATACGTGGCTGCTGATATTGTCATTTTACACAATATATATGTATATTATACAGACTATTTTTATACTGAACAAACAATAAAGCTCTTAACAAATATTAAACGCTTCAGTGTCTGTTTTTCTTTTGTGGATGCGAAGAGACAAAGTGGCATGAGAGACCCTAGCTGACGACTATGTTCTGAAGTTTCTCCGAGGGTTACTGTGACACAGTGAAAGCAACTTCAATTTGAAGCCCTGCATCTGCAATATACTTCATGAATTTTGTAAAATTCTCATAGCTGTCCTCCTCATCGCATAAAGGTCAAATTAAACACAACAAAACGTGCAAAGTCGACTGTAGTCAACTATGTTGCGCTCGACAATCGCTTTGAAAATGATGTTTTTTAGAGTGACTTGTAAAAATTATTCTTAAACGTTACATGGATTAATTTGGAATCTTTAAAGAATCTCGTTGATACATTTGATTTTCCTTCTCAATTACAAAGTTAAAAATTGCGCCTAATTTTGATGTTCCAAACACGCCGTTTTTGCTCTCCTGCATCCAAATGAATTAATCATCTGGCCTTTCTGTAAATTACTTGCAGAGGGGTTTCATGTCCACCAAGCTTGAATTCTCGTGAATAGTCAAGAAGGGTGTCTGGACATTGCGTCGAAAAAATGGTCCGAAGAGTTGATGTTATGACAGACACTCTTTTCTTTGTGGAGCGTGAATGGCCATGATTATTCCCTTCTGCGTGACACTGCAAAGAAAAAAAAATCCCCAAAACAGCACATTGTCGTTTCTGCAACGGCGCTACTGTGACACAGCAATTAGCAATTTATAAACGTGCAAACCTAGTAGCAATTACTGATTTGATAGTTTTAATGCAACAAGTGTGTCGGTAATTTATTACCAGGAAGTGCGACGGAGTTGTCCTGAATTTATGTATTTCTGAATGTACATCTAATAAAAAAAAATCTAGATTTTTCTACTGTCGGGTTTAGCAATCTTTATTGCTGCTGGGTGGTGGCAATGAGCACTAAGCAAACATAACCAATCATGATCCTGCCGGTCAAAATTAAACAGTTCAAACATGCTTCAAATTGAACATTTTTGATCGTTAGTATAGGTACTTACAGTTTAGTATAAGAACCTTGTGTGTGGAAAAAATGGCGGCACAGGGCAAAAATTGCTAAGCATGAATAACTTTTTTGTAACGGGAGAAGATCTTGGACTTGCAATAGATCGCGAGAAGATGCATTAATTAATGTGACAATGAACTTAAGTCATGTCTGCCAGATACATTTGAAGTACAATTCTGAAAAAAGGGAGTCTAAATCGCGTGTCTGGGAAATTTGTAACTTTCCGATTTTGAGATCGGTTCATGTAGAGTAATCCTTTCGTTCCAAATGAGAGTAAACTTTGTTATTAGTCTCTTTTTCAACAGACAGATGTATCAGTAGTTTCGACATTTACTTTCAGTTTGGCAGGCCAATCAAGAAAATCAGGGTTTCCCGAAGTTTGGTTATCGTAGCAGGTGCTGCCCTTTTTGGACTCTTACCAAGCTTTGCCATTTGTTGTTCGTGATCTAGAAGTTTCATTGATGCAGTGAACAGATAAAGACCGGGCCACATTCACTGAAGTCGGAATGCATTGTGAAAAAAAAAAAAAACGCTTTAAATCCACGGACTATGAAGCAGGCCCCGTTTAGTCTGTTAATGCAGCGTTTGTCGTTCGGGATGCAAAATAAAGACTGTATAATATCATACAGACATAAATATGTAAGTCACAAATAGCAACAATGTTTTCCAGAGACGGCTCCAGATAAAGGAAAGGTTCGATGGGGTCCTGTTTGAAGTTCTCGCTGTGAATACGAGTGCCTATTTGCCCACCAAGTCCCGTCGTGAGAGCGTTGTCTTTCATGGTTTATGATTAATATGCATATCATAACGTGCACTGATGTGGAAGAAATGTTTCAAAACTTTACCTCCAAACTCTTTCCGTATACTCCGTTTTACCATGTGAGCACGTTTTGATTTAACATACCCCCGGAGCATACCGGTTTACCGCGGCAGACCACGTCAAACATTTTCAGCAGGTGAAACGATCGAGAACTAACCCCATGACAGTGTGACTGCACCATGCTGGTGACAGCTCTTGAAAAACTCAGGACAAGACCTCCGTATTTCATATACAACATTTTATTCCCCGTAGGATGATAGATAGCTGAACTATACTGAAAATACATATGATGACCAGGATCAGGCTCACTTTGTGTCACAGCAACCACAAGGCCCACGACCGGGAAAAAACTACTCTTGCCAGATAATAAGCCGAATAGAGATATCATCTGGGCATGCCCATTGAAACCCAGCCTCTATCAGGGTCGCATGTCAATAGGGACATTTTCTGTCGCTGAACAAAGAAATGTACAGAGGTCAAACTTGAAATGAGGGAAAGAACGAGGATGAATGAAAGCTTGGATTATTTGGTGGTTTCCTTGTGTTTCTTATTATCAATAGGCTACACTGTGTATTTTTTCGATAAACTTAGCCCTTAAAGGTGATAAAAAGGAAAAGTTTGATTCTGGTTACCAGGGTAACTTAACAAGTTGAACGGGGAAAGGTCACTTCCTGTCCCTAATGATCTCTCTCCCAAACATAGCCAAGCTTCACTGCGCATGCCTAGCTGAAATGTCAACATTGCTTGTTAGTACAAGTGAACAAAAGGGAATGGAACAAAGATGCTATTTACGCTCTGGTTGGCCTTTGAAGTATTCAGGGCAACACATGTTTTCCAAGATCTTCCAAGCTACCATAAAAAAGAAGATAACGTTGCACCTATTTAAGTTTTCTTTGCTTACACAATCGACTTTTGTATCAGGGGAAGGTACTTGATCCCCATCTATTCTTGATTTACAGTCATGATGCAGTCAACATTGTGCAATCCTCCAGTCGATTTATTGCCGACGATACACTTTTTTTTATCACTTTTCGACGGTCTGGTTCTTTCAACAAAGTCACTGAGTTCTGACTTACATAGGTCAGAAAAATAGACAGACAAATTGTTATTTTGGTTTAGTGCCCATTTAATCCTTCCAAAACGATCAGCAAGATCATATAAAATCACCTGTGATCACAGTATCAAGATTTGATTTTGTAAAACAGAATGAACAAAAATTTAAGCAGCTGGGCTTGATCCCACGATCAGACTTAAGCTGGAGAAGTGATATTCCTGATTTGGCATGGGAGTAAACAATATGGAACATTGCCAGCTCAGTCTCGACTCGGCAGAAAATTCATGGAAACTCTATACTTCCCTTACCAGGAATACTTCAAAGACAACTCTGATATAGATAACATCACTGCACTTTTCCCGAAGACCAGATACCCATATGGTAATATTTACTATTGGGGGGTGTCTTTAGGGTTCTGGTCCATCTGGAACACAATAAGGAGGCAATGTTCACATGAACAACACCACTTTTTTGCACCGTTAGTTTTATTGTGTATTAGCAATATGAAGGGTCCCACAGCTGAATATAAAATACAATATTCTTGTCCCTGGTTTAAAAGGAATGTTCCCAGCATTTGCCCCGTATCTAGATGTGTTTAAAATGAATTAAACCACAATAAGTCTAAAGCTAATCCACTGTCACATGTTACGTACAGACATACGGTTGTTTTATACTTTCATTTCCGTTTGAAATGAGAATACTTAAAAAAGTGATCATTTTTTAAATGGTCTCTCTCTCTCTCTCTCTCTCTCTCTCTCTCTCTCTCTCTTTCTCTCTCTCTCTCTCTCTCTCTCTCTCTCTCTCTCTCTCTCTCTCTCTCTCTCTCTCTCTCTCTCTCTCTCTCTCTCTCTCTCTCTGATCCAGGCGTGGCTTGGGCACTGGTGAACAAGGAGTTACCCACTTCCTGGCCCATTATGTAGTGTTGCTCACCCCACGAATGTTCATTGGCACTAATTAGTCACCAGAGCACTGCTTAATGTTTTCAATCACTTTAACCTGTATCGTTATGAACACAGGATACGCTAAAGCTCTTTCATGTTAGATGTGCGACCATGCAAATTTATCGTTGCGAGATTTTAGTTCAGACGTTTACCACTGAACTGGCAGCACTGACTTGCGCTTGTTGAATGTCATACCACCATATTCAGGTTTGCACATACCTTTGATATGGAAGCCTTCCAGGACTATCAAAATCATTTCAAGTCGAAAAAACGACTTAAAAACTCGAAATTTCGAGTTTGAAATCTAAAAAATTACGAGTCTAAATTCTCAAAATCTTCAGTTTTAAAAGCTTGAAATTATTTTTTTTAAATCTCGAAGTTTCCCATCATTAATCTCAATTTCGTTATTTTTTCTTGAAACTTCAACTTTATATCTCGAAATTCGATGTTCTCCAAACTCGAAATTTCGCATTTTTATGGAAATAATGATTTTTTCTCGAAATTATGCTTTTTTCAAAATTTTAGCTTTTCTCAAAATTGTGACTTTACAATCGAGATTTCCTTCGAGTTTTCAATCTCGAAATTATAAGTTTTTACTTAAAAATACGGTCGAAAATTTGAGTTTTTAAAGTTGAAATTTTGACATTTAAAAACTGGAAATGTAGGAGAAAAAATTCGAAATTTTGTGCTGTTTTAGGTCGAAATTTCGACTTTTGCAAGTCCAAATTACCACTATTGAAAGTAAAAATTCCGCGACATAGAATTCGAAATTTTTAGGGAAAAAAAATTGAGGACAAGAAAACATAGTATTACCTTAAAATTTTGAGATTTACATTTTAAATTTTGGCTTTTTTGCAATATTACAGGTGGTGTTGTCCATGTTGTTGTTCGCTTTGATTATACGAATAAAGAGGTGTCTTCCAAAGAGAACAACGCATGCACCCGATGTGCATAACTGTAATGAAACCTGGGTTTGACTACAGCCGATTGAATGAAAATTTTAAATAAGCTGTACAATCAACGGAATTAGCATAGGTGGGGCTTTTAGAAAGAATTTGGTTTTGCGATAGTGATGATGATGATGATGATGATGATGATGATGATGATGATGATGATGATGATGATGATGATGATGATGATGATGATGATGATAAGAAACATTGAGCCACTTTTGTTCATGTATTTTGTACGACTCATCACTCGTGCAGAACTGAAAAAAACACCAATCAGCAACAAAAACATGGAAACGTTCACTCATAACTACTTCTTTAGAATTTATCAGACAGAAAAAAATCAAGCAAGTAGATCCTGAAATTTCGACTATTGGAAGTAAGTAAATGTTTGCCTATATGCATAAAAACGTATGGAAACAGAACACAGCTTGATGCCTTTAATATTTTATTAGAGCTGATTATTAGATATCAAAATGCATAAAATAAGGCTCTGTTTTGCTCAACGGGATAAAGTGCAAGTCTCATTAGTATTTGTCTCGGTTTGATATTACGTTTATCGCACGGACGAAACATACATAGCACCAAGAGTGACAAGTTTATCCCTGATGGACACTAATCGCACATACAGTAAGGAGTAACAAAACACTGTTCATAAAGCTTCTTTCTTTTTCTAAACCAAGAGGAACAGAAGGTCACAAACAAAAAAGTATTCTGATCTCACGAGTTGCAATGCCTTCCCGTTTCTTTTTACTCCGCTGGAGCAATTCCCTTGCTTTTTGTGTATAATCCGATATTCAACTTAAATATTGGGTCGTTTTGATATATTGGGTATTGGACAAACATCATCCGATATCCAATATTACGCTCAGTGATACACATCTTTTGATTTCTGAATTTTGCATGTGTGAGATTATGGCTGGGATAATAAGGATCCGAAAGTTAAGTTGTTTTTCATTCACCGCTCCTACAGCAACTACGTTTTTGACCAGCGCTTTTTCTGTCTACTAGTATTCGTATTGCAGCCATGTTTCTGATACTACAACGTCAAGAAACCCACCCACAGCGTTGTCGTGTTATGTACTTTGATCATGTCGGCGGTAGGATTGAATAGTTCTCTAAGATATCAGATATTTTAATTTGGGTTAACCCCGATTGCACATAAATACTCTTCTCAATTTTAAACCTTGCTTTGTACCGATGTGACTTTATTCTGGCTTGTTTCTCCGTCAAGGAATTTGAACTCCATATTCTGAAACGCGTTCAGAGTGGGCCTCTAAACGTAGAATCAACCAGTGGTGTTGTGAGTTATCGCCATCTTTATATACAATACATGCTGAATTACACAAAGAGCCCATAGAACCACACTGTGCATAAAATTTGCAAACATATTGCGTAGTAAAGTACGGGACCGTCTTATAAATAAAAAACGGTTTCCCCCAACAGATTAATGGTTTCCCGATCTTTCCAAACTTTTGCGCCGTAAAGTTATTAACCACACCCGGTTCATGATTAAGGTGTTTCATAACCTTTCTTTCAATCGAGTTCATTTTGTGTGAATAAGGCACAATATTTAGTTACACGCTGAAGCAGATGATTTGAACAACCAGAAAATACAGTTCGGCGACTACCATTTCAAAAGGGTGGTCCACAAATTGTCGAACACTTTTCTGTCGATCTCTCCGTCTTCGCTGCCGTCGCACATGAGCACCAAGATTTTGGTTGTGTCATCATCAAGCTGGTACGTGTCTGTTAACAAGGTTTTTAGGTCAGTGTAGTTAATCTTCTCGTCGTTGCTTGTGTCCAACCAATCGGTCTTCTTAGCTTCATCTTTCCTGCAATTTGGGGTACAGATTAGTGACACGGTATACGGCCTTTTGTTATAAAAGCATGTTTCATGGCAAAAGGAAAGCAGTGTCCGCCTCCCAACAATCTTATTACAAGTATGCTTCATGATTTCCATATATATTAATGATACACTAAAAGATAATACTGATGACTTAACCTCAGGCACAGCAATTCAAAGAAGTAACATAGTAATTAATTGTATAAAATATTTATGCAATACCGGTATTGAAAATGTTGGCAGACTTATAAAATGGGTGTCAACATTGCTGCTGTTTCTTCCAAAATGGGTGCAACATTGCTGCTGTTTCTTCCAAGACGACGAATACTAGTAAAGCGTTCGTCACAATTCGCAGGACAGCTAAACTAAGAAAAGCGAAAGTAATTTTGTCGCACCTCGCCAAAGTACAAGACCTGATCGGCTAACAAATATTAAAACTCCATTAGCCACCGAAAGCTATCGTTGTAAAACACGACAAACTTGTTCATTACAAGAGTGGAAAATTTTTCAAATTTCTGAGGTGTGTATATGGAAATACGATCGGAGTAAAATAACAGTTTTTCTTTGACCAGCACGACAGAAAAAACCGTTTAAGTATAATGGCTCTAGCACAGATAGCACGATACTAATGTCCTGTGCCTAATGACCTTAGCACAGATAGCAAGATACTGACGCCCTGCGTCAGTTTCACAGGCGCTTGCAATGTCATCTTCGCTCGACCTCTCATGAAGCCCGTCACTAATATACAAGGTAGGAAGCGCTAACTGTGAATAAAATTTTCTGTCAGGTCACCTCGAGAGGTAACGCTGTATTTTATCCCATTTTTGATAGAATCCTTAGATTCTGATTGGTTAATAGCTATGGTACACTCTCTGTATTACCCTTATTTGTGCATTAATTACTGCAAAGGTGAAATACAGCGCGATTCCTGAAACTGACTGGGGAATACAGCGGTATTCTCGCTGTATCTCCCTATCTGGTTAGTGCATCGACCAGCCACCAGAAGTCTCTGTCATGCGATGCAAGCCTTGACGCGCTGCAGACGACAACATGATGGCGGACTGTGAAGTGAACTGCAGCAGCAGCGGGTCGAACAGTTCTGACAACATGTGTATTTTTTGGGCATGAAATTACATCATCAAAAATGGGATAAAATCGTCATTCACTGTTTTAGTGTGAAATACAGGAAGTATCTGCCCCAAGACAGCTGTATTACCCTCGGCTTCGCCTCGGGTAATACAGCTGTCTTTGAAGGAAATACTTCCTGTATTTCACACTAAAACAGTGAATAACTAATAGTATTTGTGTCTTTTTGTCAGAACCTCGTCCTAGTCGTCATTACCCTATTCCGCAGTCCAAACTCTTAATTCCCCATAAGCTAACCTGTCACTGTCTAACCTATTTACATATGGAAGCACTATTGTCCATATTGCGCACGTTCTTCTGTAGAATTTTGACACAGGCTGTATAAGCCCAAATAAATTAAAGGGTCTTCAGCGGGTAACTACTTAGAATATGTTTCTTCTTGTCTAAGCTAAATATTTAATGAAGTATGTGCAGAATGTCGAATTTCTTTGTGCACACTTTTTCAACATGATGGTCGATACGCCTTTCTTGAGTTGACCTATCTCGTTTGTACAAGTAGATGTGATATTTGAGTAAGTAGGTCTATTGAGACATACATGTAGGCCTATATTAAGACAACCTCCTGTTGGCTTGAAAGTTTCTAGGAGCGAGTGACGTTACCAAAACAGGTCAATTAAATTAATATTCATATACTCTGCTGAACAAAGCGTATTATAGCGTGACACGTGTGGCCTAAATACCCAGCAAGATGTCGGAAGCAACAGACGCGACACTTAGATGTATACTAAAGAGGGAAGAATGGACCCTTTGCCTTATACGAAGCGTTCAGTTACACTACTACGGGCAATGAGGGGCAGTAATGACCTTGTTTAAGCAAAGTGCTGGTAACTCAAGGTACCCTTTAATTAAAAAAAACAAAACAAAAAAACAGATCTCTGCCCAAAACTATTAACTTCTTCATGGCACGCTTGCTACTTAGAGAACAAATGCAAACATAAACAATTACACTCGTGTGATGACCTCCAGTGACCTGGGTCGTGGCCAAGTCATCTTATCCATGCATGTCCCAAGCTCTACCTACTCTTTAACACTTAAAGACAGAGCAGAGTAAAAACAGGGCGTGGCAGCCCCTTTGGTCCCTTGGCTCTAGCACAGATAGCCTGTATCTTTTGGTTAGATCGATACAGGCTATTTGTGCTCATGTCCAGTGTCTATTGACTCCAGTATAGATAGCACGACACTGATGTCCCGCGCCTAGAGTGTCAGAGTGGCATTGCAAATAAGCCTATGTATAGTATAGACCCATTTCTTTTAGGCCTTCATGGATTGCGAAACAGACCAAGCCTTTATTTAATCACCCTCCGTGCGCACAGATTGTGGCGTTGTTTTCCTGCCGACTTGTTTGGTGGAGGAAACCAAAGGACTCGGACAAAACCACCGTGCAGTCAGTCACAGATGCTCGTAACGTTCAGTCAGTCAAGCTTGCGTGCTAATAGGCTAAGCCTACGCGGGGGGGGGAAGGGATAAAGAAGAAGGACCTGGAAGTTGGAACATCTATGCGTTCAATGACCCACATAGGGCCAAATCGAAAATAAAATATTGTGTATTCATCTGTGTAGTCAATTATTTGTGCTAATAAGATGGTGGCGGATGGGCCTAAAACCACAACGTCGTCACATGGAGCACCTAGGCCTACATAGAAGAGCTCCATGTGACGATGTTGTGACGACGTTATGGTTTTAGGCCCATCCGCCACCATCTTGTTAGCACAAATAATTGACTGCACAGATGAATACACAATATTTTATTGTCGATATAGCCCTATGTGGGTCATTGAACGCATAGATGTTCCAGGTCCAACCTCTTCCCCCCCCCCTCCCCTATTCATATATTAGCACGAAAGCTTGACTGACTGAACATAACGAGCACCTGTGGACAGGGTGGTAGGAACTCATTTCACTTGCTTCCCCGGCCGTGAATCGAACCCGGGCCGCAGAGGTAAATGGTGAGCGTGTTGCCGATCGGCCAACCGTGCACCCGTGCCCGAGATATTCAAAGCGACAAACAAAATTTAAATTCATGCTAATTAAAAGTTGCCAGGATAGAAATCAATAGGAAAGGACGAAGGCTTCAACAGAATACCCCCTTGTTTTAAATGTGTTCTAATCAGTTTTATGTTAAAAAAAAAAACTCTCGCATGTCGGTATTACCTTCACCAATCCCTTCACAGAAGGACTCAACAGAACTAAACCGTCCGTGAAGGTAGAAGTAGTAAAAACAATATAGCCGATATTAAATTGTGTACGTTTGGAACAACTCCTGCCAATTTATTGTATAGAAGGGTTTTTTTCTTTCTTTTTTTTTTTTTTTCCAATATTAAATTGCCCTGACAGCAATCGCTGTAGGCCACACCCCAATGATGTTCCACGTGCCGCACCACAGCACGCAATAGGATGTATTCATATCTATATGCGGTCCTACTCTAACACCTTTTGAGCAAAAGAGGGAGCCACCTGCATCAGGGCAGATCCATGTATTTAGCATGGTCAAAAGTACTTTCTCAACAAAATGAACAACATAAACACAGAATAATCTTAAGAAGATATATTAACATATATTTAAAACATAAAGGGTGCCTAAGTTGATTAGAAATGGGCTCTCTTTTGGTTGAAAAGGTTTTATTTATGGTTGTTTATGTAGCATGTAATACAAATCTGCCCTGATCATGGTGGATGCATCAGTCTGTTACCCCGGCAACACAGGAAGTTAGCAGGATCGCAGTTAAATATGAAGAACTCCTATTACCATGTGCAGCACGTGATGGTACACGTGCATGCTTTTTTTTATTTATTTTGAAATGACTTTGATTTTTATCATCAGTGTGTTCAACAGGAGAAATATAAATAAGGGTAACAAATTCATTTTGGATTTCGGTTGCGAGGATTCTTCATTCTGGTGTTCACATAGTTTTGTGACAAATACGTGTCTACACGAAATACCAAATTGCAAAACCGCAATAGAATGAAATTAATTTTATAATATTTACACTCTGGGATATTTGGTCCATTGGTATAGGAACTTCCCTTTTTGTGGTTCGTGGTTTATGTCCACATATCATAAAGCGCAAGATCGCGATACGCAATAATATACCCTGGGACTGAGTCAGTTGCATTTGCGATGCAATGCTGGAGACGATTCGTTGTGTTAAATGGGCATCCGCCCTGTTGCTATTTTTGGCAATTTGTTTGCAGGCCAAAAGCTGTGATGTAGGCCTATTACTTATGTGCAGCTTCAACGTGTTTAGTTGAAGCATATCTCTGTATTTTGTGAGCCAGTTTTGTGACATAAATCAGTGAAATATTTACCATTTTGTAAGAACTATTACTTGTGTTGACCTTTTTTTTTCATCTTGCTGTCTCCTGCTTTGGGTGAAGGATAGTTGTTCTCGTTAGTTCAAAACCCCTACAGGAAAACAACCCTGAACTCAAGAAAACAAGTACTTCTGAGATACAAAATATGCTAATTTCGAAGACAGTTAATTTGTGTAAGTGCGAATAGAATTATTCAAAGTCACAATTTTCTTGTTTATGGTCCTCATGCAGCGACAGTTCTATGCATATTTACCATAATGTACTGATGTTCAGTATGGCATACACAGAGAACAGCCATCTCCACATTCTGACCATAAACTCCATATCGTGACGTCTATTCTGTTGTAAGCTCCAGTAATAATAAACGCACGGTTTAGGCTGTTAACATAGGTATTAAACAGTAGAAAAGAGACGGGGCCACCCTGACACACTGTTTTCATCACTGTCACATAATAGCATGTCACTATTGTACACAATTGTTTTCGGACTTACCACCAGATCGTGGGAAATCTGACTTTGTGGGCTGGAACCATCCTGTCTAGCCGTTTGTTTACAGAGGTTTAATATTTAAACGCTGTCGAATGCTCTTTTTTTTTTTTTTTTTTTTTTTTTTTTTTTTTTTTTTTTTTTTTACTTTAAAGCGGGTGTAGGACCAGTTCTTATCTTACAACACAATATTACTACGAGTGTGATAACTTTCATCGTAATTTGGCAATGGAGGTCGGGGGGGGGGGGGGGCAGATTCTTTTCTTGATCTCCAACATGCACTTCTTAGGCCTTCATTCAAACTTCAAATGCTAATAAAAACTTCAGGGAACACACCAGGATAACAAGCTTTTACAGCTTTCCTTGGCGCATCCTGGGCACGTAGTACCCAGAGTGTACAAAGGAAAGTGCTTTAAGAAGTCCAAGTATGTGACTTTTAAAGAGTTACTTAAAGTTTTTTTTTTAATTCTATCTCACTCTAATCATCGCCATAAAGCACATGAATGTAAGTCGTCACCTTTCACGATGTCTCCAAATTCTCCTTAAAAGAAAACGCTTCATGAGAATTGTAGATAAGACCTACAATCATTGAATGCAAAAAGTCAACAGCTTTCCTTAACGAAGGTTGTGAGCATTGCCCTCGTCTGACATCAAGGAAGGCTATTGATCCAGTCTTGTTTAAAATTTAAACAAGAAAGAGGGTAAAGATGAAAGGTACTAGAGCATTGTTGGGTATTTAAAGTGAATACCCGGGACCAGGTTCCGGTATTGCAGTACGCGGGTATGCGGCCGGATAATACCCGATTTTGCGAAAACAAAATAAAACAACACAAAAAAAACCAAAACAAAAAACGAATTAAAAAAAAAAAGAAAACTAAAACAAACAAACGAACAAACAAAACAAAAACAAACAAACAAAAACAAAACAAAAATCACACATCTGCAAGGCATCATTCAAGCGACCATCCGTTTGACCAATCATGCAATGTACATTTAATACACCGTCAATAAACAAAGTATTAATTCTATATTTCGTAATGTTTGCCACCACGTGTACTATCACAGGTTATGTAACATGATGATCAGGTTGTAGGATCTTCATTGCACAGTTGTTGGTAAGCGTGGTACCACATTTTTCACTGTGTTACTTTGTGTTCATTCAACAGAAGGAGCTTTTCTTCGGTTGTAATGCAGAAATATGACGATCTCTGTCATATCTGGTGAATACTTGCTCTTTTTTTGTTGTAACCGTGTTACCAGCGTCCGAGAAAAAGGAGCCCATACGGAACGTTTGCGGAGGGCGTTACCAAATACTAGTGAATACATACTGTCAAGAGGAGAAAGTGACGGGTACTGGCCTTGGTGCTTGCACCCGTGCTCCAGGGGGTGGGAGGGGGAGGGGGGCTTTCATTATTACTTGACGAGGGCTAATAGGGATATAATAATAACGGGGTAGCTGATTTCCGAGTCCACGGATTCTTCGGCACCCGACGCTGCCCCACATAGAATATTGCTCACTGAAGATTGATATCTGCTTGGGTGATTTTGTGATTCGATGGTGGAAGCGAGTTTCAACCTATTTTTTTTCTATGCACGGCAGATTGTCAGCCCGCTCTTCTTACTAGGGCGCACGCGGCTTTATCTGACTTGGCATTTAGGAATGGTGCTTTTTTCCGGATATCTGGTTCTTGAATGCTGGAGCCGGATATCCGAAAAAAACATTATTACCCGGGCATCTGACAATGGTTTAAAAGGTACCCAAATCAGCGAAAAGTAACAAGACAAGTTTATATACGGGTGCACGGTTGGCTGAGCGGTAAGACGCTCGCCTTTCACCTCTGCGACCCGGGTTCGATTCTCGTCCTGAGCAGCATGTGGAAAAAGTTCCTACCACTTTAACCGTGCACGGTGGTTTTCTCCGAGTTCTTCGGTTTCCTCCACTAGGCAAGGTAGGAAGTATACGCCAACATCTGTGCCATGGAGAGTGACTCGATAAGTCAATACTTGACTTCTTTCACAATCCATGTAAAACAAATGTGTCTATACTTTATATTTCGTTTATCATTGTGCAGCCAAAATAAGATAAAAGAAGATCGAGTCAGGGAAAGGTTTGATCCAAAATGGAAGGGCAAAGACGGTTTATTATTATTGTACATGCATGATTTTAGGTGTGGGCAAAACTTAATGAATTGGGTTGCGCTTTCAAGTGCAGTTGGATTGCAGTTTCATTTCCTTCCAAAACACAATCCAGCTCCGTGACTGGCTTCCTTATAATTAATTTTGCTTTAATATGAAGTTAAAACCTGTCCATGGGTGATTGAACGTGTGTGTCCTTCAGGTTGTTTCATCTTTATCCTGGAGTAATAAATGTAATGTTAAAAATTAAAATCGTAGGGTCATGAAAGCCAAATGTAAGGTGGTTTCACTGTGACACTGCATGGATTTATGTTTTACCCACTCACAGCGCCATCTGTGTGTTTTTGATGAGTTACAGCTATAGAAAAACGTGACCATGGGTACCTATTAGCATTCGGAATGAAATGAATTCTAGTAAATGATACCACATGCGAAATTAACTTACTTGTTCTTTACTCTTGAGAGGAAAGATGACAATTCTTCTATGTTTATCTTGTCTTCGTCGTCCTTGTCGAAATGCTTCAACAAATGCTGGAGATTCTCCTCTGGAAAATCCGGAATTAGTTCATTGAAAGCTTCTGTGGCATTCGCCTTGGTGATGACACCAGAATCCTCCTTGTCGTGTTTTTGAAGACATTCGTCCAGCCTGGTTTTGGCGTCAGATGTCTTGGAATCTTTTTTGCCCGGCGTCTTACTGACACTTTTACCCATTTCTGGCAACGTAAAAGTACAAACGAATGCAGTTCACATGAGCTTGCATCTTTTATAAATATATGGATTAAGCTGTTGCAATTAAGCAGTAGGAGGTATTCGTAATAAAACAGATTAACTGCAGGCCTGCTGTGGTTCCCTCCCTTGCTCGGCAACGGAAGCATGCTTCCGCCATGATGACGGCACTTGTACCTGTTACGTCACTTAACCATAAAAAAATAACACATTTGGTAATGAACAATGAAGTGTTCTAAATATGTGATGCATCTTGTATGATTTCAAACATTTATAAAGCCTTTTGCTTCCTCCAGTTGTAACTTTTATCACAAAGGCTGACTATGCCCTGGTTATGGCATGATGAATCTGCCCTCTTTCTGTAAAATTCCCTACGGCAGCCTATGATGATGATGATGATGATAATAATAATAATAACATTTTATTGAAATCCCATTTCTGAGGAAGATAAAAGCAAGATACCTAAAATTAAAGTTCTCACAGAAAATCATAAATATAATACAACATGGGATACATCTAAAATAAGGTTAGTCTAATATATACAACCAAGGAGGGTTCCGCCCTCCTTGATACAATATAAAGGAAATCAAGATAAAGAATATAGACCTGCTATGTGGCAGGTTGTATAAAACAGTTATAAATTCTTCTATTTTACATATTACCCTTTTTGAATCTAAAAAATTAGGAAATTCAAATTCTAAAACTTGGTGAACAGCATTTAACACATATAAATGTCACAAAAACATGAGTGAACTTGCTCTGTTTAGATCCCAGTTCAACAATTTAGAAAAATTGAAATACGAAACAACACCTGGATGGCAGCTTTATCCAGGTGTGTGAATTGCGCTCTGCCCAGGGTCATATTATAGCACTTTCATTATAGTTCTCACCTGTCTTATCAGACAGTGCACCTGCATGACCACCAAGGTAGTCACTATGTACTGCAGGAAAGCTGACTCGCCTAACTTCATTGAGAAAAAGACCACAGCATGCTGAAACTGTAGTATTTTCACAATTCCGGATTATCTTCGTCGGGATGCGTAACCATGGATGCTCAACCAGCCAATCACAACTGTGGTCTACTATTGGCTACACAGGATCACAGTTTACACGAGAACCTCCTTTCATACACTTCTATGTCCTTTTTCTATTTGAAAAGTCGATTTATTCTTTTCATAGAACTGAAACAATTGTTGCATTGGCGCAATGCCCTCAACTTGCTTCAAAGAATCCTGTTGACTAAAAATGCTATTAAGACCACCAAAGGTAATTATGAAGCAGTAGGTGTGGATCTGTTGTATCAATGAAGTAATCATAAAACACATTAGAAAAATATGTAGTGAACAAGTGTGAACATATCGAGGCAGGTCCCTTTAACATACAGTTCACCCGAATTTGCATGACAAGTAGGGATGAGCACTTCCTCTTGACAAAGTCAGGACTATCTTCACGGGGTTCAGGCAGATATTCTGACCTTCGAGTATTTTCTCCCTGGTAGTGCAAACATGTTTCACAACCTGTCGTTTGCTTGATTTTATATGTGCTCCATTTTAAACCTAACGTATCGAAGTGTAAAAATTTTAGCACATCTCATTTTTTACACTATAATCAAAGCAAAGGTCGAACGTTTTAAATCCGAATATGTCCACATAGATAGACTTGACGTCTGACACAATACAATGAACCTTCTATTTGTGATTAAAACAAGTTTATGCAGGGAAGCAATCTTACTCAACTGTCATTTTTTATGAATATATCCCCATATAACTATCCCTGACACGTCTCAACACAACTTGGTATATAAATGATAATCCAGACACACAAAGAAAGTTAAAGGTACCAAGGTGTAACATCAACAGAAAAGGTGACACTCGTTTAGATGATATTGCTTGCTTTGGAAAAAACATAATGGCGTTAGTAAAGCTATGTAGTCAGCATATTCATTAATGGATCATTATGGCTCTTCTGTCGGCAAGCCTTTTCTCACCATACACTTCAATGCAATAATAATAATAATAATATAATAATAATAATAATAATAATAATAATAATAATAATAATAATAATAATAATAATAATAATAATAGAAGAAGAAGAAGAAGAAGAAGAAGAAGAAGAAGAAGAAGAAGAAAGAAGAAGAATAAGAATAAGAATAAGAAGAAGAAGAAGAAGAAGAAGAAGAAGAAGAAGAAGAAGAAGAAGAAGAAGAAGAAGAAGAAGAAGAAGAAGAAGAAGAAGAAGAGGAAGAAGAAGAAGAAGAAGAAGAAGAGGAAGAAGAAGAAGAATATAAAAACATAAGCACTGAGACTTGGGCATTATTAGTCGACATGAAAATATAAATGGAAAATAATATAACACAATATAACACAATGAAACGGGTAAGAAAGTATATACATAAGTAAATTATTTGAATGCTTGTCAGAGCCTATGACTGGAGAGGCGATCTAGAGAGAGAGAGAGAGAGAGAGAGAGAGAGAGAGAGAGAGAGAGAGAGAGAGAGAGAGAGGAGAGAGAGAGAGAGAGAGAGAGAGAGAGAGAGAGAGAGAGAGAGAGCAGTGACATGAGGGGCTTGCCGATGTTACTTAGTCGCCTGAAATGATTCAGATTTGTGGCCTATCTAACAATGGGAAGTAAAAGACTCCGTAAGTTAGCCTCTTAATATCTCAGTGAGTCTAGGCTATAAGAAATACTATTATAAAGAGGTTGATGAACTGTCATTTCATCTCTCAAATCACAGAAAGCTTCCTTTTTAACAAAAAGGGAGAACTTCCTTAGTCCTAGTGATGGTTTATTGACACGTGACAGTTGTTCAGCATGGGGGGGGGGGGGGGGGGCTCGAGGATCATTTTAAACAAACTTGAGTGTTCTGTCCTGTACCTTTAACACATTGGCAGTGTTGACACATCCACATAAGTGCCACGCCAGCGGAAAATATATGAAATTTGACAATAAAAATGTGTAATTTTTTCTTTGTCATTCAGGATGGAGAAACGTCTTAGAACAGAAATTTGTTGAGAAGCTTATTGGCCAATGAGTGATATGTGATTTTGGAACTTCAGTTTGTCATCCACATATACACTTAGAAGTTTCAGAAATTTCTTAGGCTTAATGATGATGTCATTGATTTGAAAGGTAATATTTAAATATTCGGCTGTGTATTTTTAATTTAGAACTCCAGCTTGAAACTAATGGGATTTGCCTGCATGCTTTTATCGGTCAAACATTTAATACCTATATTTGCAGCCTTTTCTAAAGTTTGATTTCCAGTGTAAATATTTTCATGATTGAAAAAGGAGGTATTGTCGTCGGCGTAGTTATAAAGGTCACTTTGAATTCCACTAGTTAAAGGAAATAGTTCAAGAAAATGTTGAAAATAAGCGGCCAGTAAATACTCCCCTGTGGAACGCCACACAATTTTTGGTCCAGTCACTGGTAGTGCCTCCGTAATTATGTCTCCCGGTGGAAGCCGGGGGACATATTGTTTTAGTGCCCGTTTCTTCCGCTTCTTCTTAATCTTAAGGTCTTAACAGGGCGCTTAAGTGAAATTGGTTTCCGTTCGATAAGTCATGAAGAACAGGATGGAATTTGATGAAACTTGGTAAGATTATGTATCTTGGCAAGACCTAGATTGGAATTGTATTTGGATGACCTTGAGTGAATTCTCAAGGTCACAGGGTCACTTGTGTAAAATTGGTTTCCGTTCGATAAGTTGTGAAGAACAGGATGGAATTTGATGAAACTTGGTAGGATAATATATCAAGGTAAGACCTAGATTGGGATTGGATTTGGGTGACCTTGACCTAATTTTCAAGGTCATAGGGTCATTTATGTGAAATTGGTTTCTCTGCAATAAGTCTTGAAGAACTTTATGAAAATTGCTAGAGTAATGTATCTAGGTGAGAGCTAAAATAGGATTGTAATTTTCAAGCAAACTTGGTCATTTGTAATTTGTTATTACCTGTAGCTTATTCAGAGACGTAAGTGTTCCACCGGGAGACATTTGATTTTCTGTTGGAAAATCAGTCTGTTCTAGTTTGACTCTTTGCTTTCTGCCGTTTAAGTGGACGGTTAAAAGGTTGCACACCATATCGCACACCCCATAGGCTCGGCATTGTTTAATAAGTAAATCGTCCGGCAGGGTGTAAAAGGCTTTTGAAAGGTCCATCAGTGTAACTCCTACTATTTCGTTCTTATCCCAATCTACTTTACAGTTTTCTATTATCTTAAGTAACAAGGCTTTGACAGCTATTTTTTTTACGATAGGCACATAAGAGGTCAGAAAAAATTTCACGAGAAAAAATTGCAAGTTGATCATTAAGTTTTCCTTCGAAAATTTTAGAAATGAAGGAAACTATACTAATCGTGCGGTAATTAGTTTCCTGAAGAAAATCAGCCTTCTTAAAGACCGATAGAATGGCAATTTTTTAAATAAGAGATGGAAATTTGTCACCCAGTGTAGACATACTGATAATGTAGGCGATTGGGAAGCAGAGAGCCTGTGCTCTCACCCAAAGGTATTAAGTTATTGGGCTCTGTGGCTTTTTAGGGGTTGACTTTTTATAGCGTGGTCAGGATTTTCTCGTCATTTACAGTTTTAAAGTGAAAATAGTGTTGACTTTCTGCACTTTCTTTTTTTTTATTATCTGTAAGCCGGTCTGTTCACTTAGTGTTAAATCAGTCTGGGTATCATTAAAGTTTGTATTTGGATTTTGACCAACATTATAGGAGTCATAGTTGAATATTTTGTAGATGTCGTAAGCGCCACACTGATGCATTACAGTGGTTTTCATTACGATTTTCCGTTGATAGTTGACCAGAGAGAGTATGAGCCACTTTGCTAATAGAACTAGAAAGGGTTAATGATTCGACATCGTCGGAAACTGTTTGAAGCAGAACGCCAAATTTATTCTCTGCAAAGACAGACAGATTTTTGGGCCTACCTTCATAGCCACAGTCCTAATGTTTAACGGTAAAGCCTTCATGGCTTCTTTAAATGCCCAGTCGGTTGCACTTGGTGCAGTTTGGTATCTCTGAATACCGATAGGATTCGGTCAAATGGCCCGTCTCGCACACTCCAGAATCGGGGATTATGAGACTGGCTTGCGTGGGTCGCTGATTTTTTATTGTTTTCCAGTAGGTTCCTAGTCATGTCTCGGTGCGAACCCAGACATTTCGTTTTTCCTGGAACTCCGTTTTCTTTCTTTCTTTCTTTCTTTCTTTCTTTCTTTCTTTCTTTCTTTCTTTCTTTCTTTCTTTCTTTCTTTCTTTCTTTCTTTCTTTCTTTCTTTCTTTCTTTCTTTCTTTCTTTCTTTCTTTCTTTCTTTCTTTCTTCTATTTTACGACCAAATTTGTCCAGACTTTTTCTCGGACACTATCATTCCGAAAACCACCAAACTTGCCACTGTGACTGACCTACAGGTGAAATTTTGGATATCGTATGGGGTAGTCATGATGTTAAAATTTATGCAAATTAGGGGCAATTAAAGATTTAAAAGCTATACATCGTCAAAAATATTATAGATAGACACAAAGTTCTATCTAACACATGTAGGTTTGGGTCATCTTGGAATTTTAAATTATGCTATTTAGGGACACTTGAACAAGTTTAAAGTTTTATATCTCCAAATCTATTATAGATAGAGGTGCCATTCCAACTTCAGTTTTGGTTTGTGACATAGCCGCACCCAGTGAGACACAAGCTTCTCGCGTTTTACATTTATGCAAATTAGGTGAATACACAAAATTTAATTCTTGAATGTCACAAAAAAATATTATAGATTGAGGTGCCATTCCAATTACAATTCACAGGTTTGTGACATACCTATGTCCAATAAAGCATGGACCACAGTTATAGCATTTTAATTAATTCAAATTAGGTACAAAATTTAAAGCATTGAATAGCTTCAAAACTGTTCTCATTTTAAAGGCATTCTGACAGATTTGCTTTGAGGCAAGCCTTCTTTACTATCTCTTTCTTTATGTCTGGGTTGGCGCCACAGATATATTATTTTTCCTTGGATTCTTTATTTTGTTCTTTCTTTCCGTGGCACTCAAATTAATCCAGACTTTTTCTCGGATACTATTATTACCAAAACCACTAGGCTTGCCATGGTGACTGACCTACCTGTGAAATTGTGCATATCGCTTGGAATAGTCCTGATGTTTAAAATATGCATATTAAGGGCAATTAGAATTTTAAAAGCTCCATATCTTCCAAACTACTGCCGAGAGACACAAAATTTCAATGTGGGTGTTTATGTTTGTGACACCTGCCAATATAATGGACAGTAAATGAAAGCTGTAGAATTTTAAATTATGCTAATTAGGGGCATTGAAAAATTTAAAAAGCTGAATAGCTCAAAACTATTTTAGATAGCAGTGCTATTCCAACTTCAATTTATAAGTTTGTGACAAAGCCATATCCAATGAAACGTGAACCGAAGTTGTAGGGATTTTAATTTATGCAAAGAAGGTGAATACACAAAATTTAATGCTTGAATAACTTCAAAACTATTATACATAGGGGTGCCATTCCAACTTCAGTTTGTAGGTATGTTACATAGCTGCATGTAATGAACCAAACACCAAAGTTGTAGATTTTTAACTTATGCAAATTTGGTGAACACACAAAAGATAAAATATTGAATGGCTTCAAAACTTGATAGATAGCGGTGCCATTTCAACTTCCCTTTGTAGGTTTGTGACATAGGTGTATCAATTGAACCATAATACAAGGGTTTAGGATTTCAATTTATGCACATAAGGCGAATACACATAATCTAAATCTTGAATAACTTCAAAACTATTATACATAGAGGTACCATTCTAACTTCAATTTGTAAGTTTGTGACATAACCACCCCGAAATAGTTAAGTACCAAAGTTGTAGGTTTTTAATTAAATGCAAATTACACAAATATACAAAAATTAAAATATTGAATAGCTTCAAAACTATTATAGATGGTGGTGTCTTTCAAATTTCACTTCATACGTTTGTGACATGGCCACATCCAATGAACCAAGAACTAAAGTTGTGGCATTTTGATTGAGATAAATTAGGCTAATACACAAAATTGAGATTATGATGAACATTTGCAAAGTGTAGTATTTCGAACTGTTTCCATTTTGAAGGCACCCAGGGAGATTTGCTGTGAAGCAAATCTTATTTTTTATTTTGGGAATTGTGCTTGTAATTGTGGTTTAGCGGGAGCTGAAAACACGTACGTTGCCAGTGCGTAGATACCAGCCAAAATAGTTGAAGATCATCTTAATGAAGCTTGGCGGTATTTGTGCTGGTATCCATGCTCTCAGGGCTGGGGTCATAGAAACCACTTTTCATGTCATCAAACATACATTTAAGGCTACTGTGTATTTCGATGCTTCTTTCCTCTGCAGGTTTGTTTGCTGTCCTCAGGTGGATACTTGATACAGACACATTACATACATGCATACACGCATGCGCATTCTTGCCATGACATTGGTTTTTGTCCCCAGACTGTTATTACACAACAATTCGCGTGTATTTGAGTTTGCTCTTTAAGCGCACTCTCTTATATGCCTAGTTACTTAAACGTTTCTATGCAATTGGTTCAATTCTTGTCAATCTTATTAGATCAGTTTTGAGTTTTGGTAGATGTTACTTTATCAACAGTGCTCGAGCTGTCCATATCTATATTATTTGTCTGTCTGTTGGAGCAATATTTATATACATACCTGTGGTACATGTGATCCTTCATACTTTTGATACTGGACAAGGAATACTTATCTTATATATGTATGTACCTAACAATTCGCTCTAGGTACATTTTTAAAACCTGAATATATTTTTGCATTATGCTCACTTCTAATACTGCTAGGGGCCGATATTCATGTCAATCCGGCCCAGGAAACAACTAATGTGATATTTCATTTTGCCATGATAACTTAAGAAAGATGTCTCAGGATAAGTTAAGGTGTATCAATTCTCATCTTTCTCGAGACTTTGATACTATAACTATGTCAGAAACGTTTTTATCACCTAATCAGAAGGACTCAGATTTTAAATTACCAGGTTTTCATAAAATATTACGTCGCGATTGGCCAAATGCCATAGGTGACGGGGTAGTTCTTTTTATTTCTCGATCTTTATCAGTAGCTGGGCGCTCAGATCTTGAGCTACCAGATCTTAAGATACTCTGGTGAGAAGTTAGACTTCACAATAACAAATTTCTCTTCGATGTTGCCTAAAGGCCATCATATTCGCCTGTATTATTCTGGGATAAACTCCAGCCAGGATAGCATTGATTAAACAAAGGCAACAAACATCAATAATATTCTTATTTCCGGAGATCTTAACTTCGGATCCTTTGACTACCGCAGGACATAAACTTACCCAGTTCTTAACATCGAATCTTTTAGCAAGGCGTGTAAGTGAGCCAACTGGTATCACCGACCATTAGGCTACATGTCTTGATCAAATTCTTAGTAATATCCTAACTTTATTAAAGAGGTGCTCCCACCTATTGCCAATTGTGATCATTGTGTTGTCGCTGCTACTCTATCTTTTCGACGCAAAGAGAACCCCGTATATTCTAGACGTGTTCGGTATTATTCATGAAAGAGCTGATTTTTGTAATTTCAGGGATTACCTCAAAAGTCTCAATTCGGAAAATTGTTTCGTTTCTCGTAATGTTGACACTTGTAACTTGTGGTCACAACTATTTCTTGAAGCTGCTCAAGCGTACATCCCTAACAGAGACATAGAAGATAGATCATCGAATCTTCAGTCGTACAATTCATACTTGCGCTGTTTGAGACGCGAAATGCATCGAGCGTATGATAAGACCAAATGGAATGGACACCGATATGATAATTTTGCGTGGTCCAGATTCTGCCAATTACGTAACGAATATCAGAATATCAGAATTAACTTTAAAAATCAGAACAGAAATACAATGATAAACTTTGCAGTCGACTAAACACTCCAGCCAGCACAAAAGAGAAAATGATGGTGGCGGACGGTAAAACTATTTTCGTAACCGCAATCATACATCAACTGTTCCTTCTTTATTGGTTGATAATAATCACACAACAGATGATCTTACAAAAGCTGATGCCTTCAACTCATTTTTTCTTCAACACTGTGACCTTGATTCGTCTTCAGTCACTTTGCCTGAGCTCAATTCTTCTCCAATGAATGTTATTAATTCTATTGGTATTTATATAAAAGACGATGAAGTTCTTGAAATGTTGCTTAGCTTAGATACTTCCAAAGCCTCTCGCCCAGACAATATATTAGTGCTAAACTTCTTTAAAAAGCTCCGCCTGTTATTTGCAAGTCGCTCACAAAACCAAATAATCTTTCTTTGAGTACCAAACAATTTCCTTCACTATGGAAAGAGGCTAATGTTACTCCAATCCATAAAAAAGGTTCTCAAACCTTATGTAACAACCACCGCTCTGTCTCCTCACAAAGTTGTGTGGGTAAAGTCTTCGAAAAGGTAGTTTTTAACCACACCTTTAACTTTTTCGGGATGATCTTCCTGGCTCTGCTCATCAATCAGGATCTACCCCTGGTGATTGTACTAATAATCAGTTACTAATTTTATATCAACAGTAATGTCTTCCTGTTGATTGTCAAAAAGAAGTGCGTATTGTGTTCGTAGATGTCAGCAAGGCGTTTGATAATGTTTCGCACTGTGGCCTATTATTCAAATTCAAGAAGAGTGGTATTCATGGTGATTTGCTTAGCTGGTTTACTGATTATCTTTAAAAAAAAAACCAAAAGCGTGTTGTTATCCAAGGCCAGTCCTCTGACTTGGGAACAGTTCATGCTGGTGTCCACCGAGGTTCAGTTCTGGGGCCCCTTATGTTTCTAATATTGATTAATAATATTGCTGATATTGTTAAAGGAAATATTTAACTATTTGCAGACGATACGTCTCTCTATTTAATTGTTGATAGTCCTGTAAATGCTGCCGGATAAATAAATTCCGAGACCTTTCCCGCTATTGGCGAATGATTCCAGAAGTGGCTTATAACTTTCAGTGCCTTGAAAACTGGGAGTATATTAATATCAAGCAAGTCTACCTCACCTGATTACCCTCCCCGTGTATTTCAGGAAGATACGTAACATAACTTTGACAGTCATAAACATCCAGGCATTATTCTGCGGTCTGATTTGAGATGGACTGATCATATCAAAGACATAATTGTTAATCCAGAAAAATTATTGAACATGATGAAAAGCTTGACTGATCGTTTGGACCGACAAGCCTTTGAAGCTGTTTATATATCTTTTATTCGATCAATTTTAGAATATGGAGGTCCTATTGGGGATAGATGCACATCAGCTGACGCTGAGAAACTTGAGGGAGTTCAGTTGACGGCTGCTAGAATAGTTACTGGAACATTTGTTGGTACAATTTATGCTAAACTATACGAAGATGCTGGATGGCAAACCTAAGCGAAGCGCAGGGGAAATACAAAGTGAGTAATGATGTACAAAATACCTTATAATTTTGTCCCCAATACCTTGCAATCTGTAATTCCTAGTATTCTTGAACCTGCAACACAAAGTTATAACACACGTCGAGGATCTGACCTGCCTCATTTTAGAGCCAGAATCGATCTTTATAATAATTCATTTTTCCCTTCAGCGGTCATATTATGGACTGAACTTCCTAACAGAATTAGAAATTCGGAATCATTATCTTTACTTAAATCCAATTTACGGAAGCTGTCTCCTCAATATTCTTATTTCTCAAAACTGTATAATTTTGGACATAGATGTGCTTCAATTCTTTATACTCGATTGCGCCTTGGCAGCAGCATTTCAATTTCTTGATTTCAATCAACTGGCGTTGGTTAAATTTCATAATGTCGTAGACGAATAAACGACATATTTTCATGGTTGTAAAACTGTGTTACTTTGGCATACATGTATTTAGCTTATAATGACGCCCCTCTATCAGTCCTGGTTGAGTGTCTGCGGTTTTTTTTTTCAGCTGTGTTTCAATGCATCACCGGTCAGGCACAACACAGGCCTGACTGCTGATCCATTGCTAGAGTGCGTTTTGTAATATCCTGTGTTCATGTTGTCCTTTTTCTTGCCGAGAGGGATTTATATAAGGCTGGGCTCTTTTCTCCAGTTGAAGCATATTCATTTCTATAACTTTGTCATATTGCTATGAATGAAAAATATTTTAAACCATACAGACACCTGAAGTCCTTTAGATCATGCATAACTTGATCTGCCGTGGAATCACGATCGCAATAGTCATTAGTCCCAGTCAACAGACTTGTTCCACGGGAGTTCGGATAATTTGTCCTTAATGGTGACTATCTTGACACCTCTACAGGTGCGCACCTCAGTATTTAACAGTTCCCTAGTTTTTACACTCCTGACGATTGGACTGCCTACAAGCAGTTTTGAGGTTCAAAATATTAGAGTTTGATAGATAGCTCGCACAAGTTATAGTTACATGTATGCGCTCTCGTGTGACTGTCCAGTTTTTCCTTCAGATAGGATATACCCCTGTCACAGGGTTGAATTTCATTTTCTGGGCAGGTTATCTTTAGCGGCAGAGCGGGGCATTCCGTGTCTTTCGCCACCAGCCTTACGTTGAGTGCATCGTGATGGCCAACAACTTTGTCCATTTTGTCATTTAGAGCTTGTGTCAGGGACGATAGGTTTCTGATCGCAGTGCACATCCACACAGTTCCTAAAAAAAATTCTCCTGTCATCACACGCTAACCACTTACTCCACTTGCGACGTCTTGTAGTAGTATCTCTATCTGCACTTTCTTTGTCTGATCTTTCCCACTTGACAGTCATTGTGACAAAGCAAAGCTGCAAAAAGTATTTGAGTGAATCTACGCCAGTAAAAGTATAAAGCAGGATAAAAGCACAGAAAGAGCTCAATGCAGTAATCACAACTGAAGATGGTGCACTATTGTCAGTGATAAGACAGTAAGCAGAGCTTAGAGCCTTAAAAGACATCAGGCGCCTATACCTCAAAATATAACACATGTTTCTGAACAACAGAGTGCATTTCAGTCATTTGTACGCTCTTAGTCTCAACATATCGCACATTCGCGTGAGATTCACACAACCACAGTTGGCTGTTGTAGGTCACTTCTCCAACAGCTTAAGGAAAGTGTGAAAGCACAAGTTTTCAACTTAAATAACCTTCATCATGTACGTGCACAATGCTACGTAAGATGATTACGATACTAAGGTAGAATCATCCGAGTGGGGAGGCATGTGATCACGTGAAGCCATAGTCAGGGCTCGTGAGGAGTTCCATTCAAGATATGCTGAAGCCATGAGACCCGATTAGGGCAGATGGTGGGAACTCCTGTATGTTCTCATGCAAAAGACATCAGCAGAACTGCCATGAAACCGTCCCCCGACTAATGACTGATGCAGACATGGGCTGGCAGAGGGCTATGTATACAGCATTAAGGACAAGAAATAACTAATACAAGTATTCTAGACTATGAACCACACGAGTCTGGGGATTAGTCTACCAATGTATATCTGATTTTTGAACTGGCCCTGTTTGTGTGCCATGAGTCTTGACATTTCAAGACGGTCCCTCTTACGCATGCCTCGATGGCCTACTTGTGTGTTATTGCAGGTGTTAGCTTTGCAGGGCATGTTCATCAGTTGGATACACTTATAATAATTTCCCGTGAATACATAGCACCAATACTGTTCAGTCTTTGCTGAAAGTTGGAGTCAATGGATGTAAATTTCACAAAATGCAAGTTGAACATAGTTGGAGCAGTTGTTTGTTTTTCTGGCTGTGGGGTTGCGTGGGTTTCTACATATGTTTGCCGGTTGTAGACCTGCAGACATTACTTGTCTTTGTTGTTTCAATAGAGTTTTCTGATCGCATCCGAAAGCTTGTCTTGTTTGCGAACCTATCCACAAGTTTTTTTTTTAAATATCTAGTGGCCAATTTTGAAAGTTGCACGTAATTTTCTTCTATCTATTCTGTAATGTATTTTGGAGCTTGTTCTTGAATAATATCATGGTAGCTGCTTACAACGTTCTGTATCTGACAAAAATGTCTTCAAACTTATATTCATTGTGAAGAGCATAAGGAAGTGCATTATGCTGTAAAGTGGTATCTGGAAGAATTTATAGAGTATCTTGAATGCGTACGATAGCATCATGGGACGTGTTTGGACTTGTGCTGGTAGATGAGGGTGTGTCGGGGCATTTAAACGCACGTGTCGCCTGAAGACGTGGGGGGGGGGGGGGGCTGTCGGGGTCTGAAGGCACGTGAAGCTGCGTGAGTGCATATATGTGTGGGCACTTGAGAGCCTGCGAGGCTGCGTAGGCGTTTGAGAGCTTTTGTGGACATTTGAGGGCATGTGAGGTCATGTGACAACATATATAGACATTTGAGGACATGTGAGGGCATGAATGAACTGGCCAATAGTAACTATGATCAATAGAACACTAAGATTAGGATCAAGGCCTATGTGTTTGGAATCTGACATAGTTGGTCAAATGTCTGGGAAAATGAGTTATGTAATACTCATATACATGGGAAGACTTGTCTTGTTTACAATTGGAACATCCATTATATTGTCTCGACACATAGGGACAGGAGACTGTGTGGATACGATCACATTAAAATTTATAAATTTTGCTATGGATATAGGGCAAAAACAAGTTGTATTTGTGTCTTTTTGCCCAGAACCACTTCCTAGTAGTCAATATCCTATTCCGCAGTTCGAACTCTTTACCCTCCATAAGCTAACCTGTCCCTGTCTAACCTGTATACATATGGAATTACTATTGTCTATATTGCACACGTTCCTCTGTAAAATATATTACATTCTAATACACACAAGATTTAAAGTGCAACATGTATTGTATTTGTGTCTTTTTGCCCAGAACCACTTCCTAGTAGTCATTACCCTATTCCGCAGTCCGAACGCTTGACTCTCCATAAGCTAACCTGTCCCTGTCTAACCTATATACATTATGGAATTACTATTGTTCATATTGCACATGTTCCTCTGTAAAATTTTGACATAGGCTGGATCAGCCCAAATAAATTAAAGGGGTCTTCAGCGGGTAACTACTCAACTTATTTCGGAGCCGTTTGGCATAAAGCCATGCAAAAGACAGGTTGGACCATGTTTGACTTTCCCTGGTGAAAATACCCGCCCCCCTCCCCGCCCCCATACCCCCTATGGCATAAGCACTGTTCAATTTCTGTGAAGGTAATCCCGCCTTTGTCAAGAGAAAGAGTACGTCCCGACTTGTTATGCAAGGCTGGGTGAACTGCATGTTGACCCTACCAGCCCAAACATGTTCACCCTTATCCACTGTCTATTCTTAAGATATTTTGATGATTGCTACATTAATATCATGTGACCCATATCACTACCTACAAAAAGCCTGGCGGGCAAAACCCGAAGAGGTTTTTCTCTTATGTCCTTGGCTATTATTTCTTCTTCTAGTCGCTTCTTTAAACTTTGAAGAACATTATTTGTAACGAGACATCACAAGAGGAGATGTAACATTCTTCCGTCTCAAGGGGAAAAAAGGCTTACTTGTCAATATCGCTTAACCGCCACAATATCAAAAGAGTGATGTACCATGTGCATGTTGGCTTAACTTTCACGTTTATCAAAAAAAACAAGTCGCTTTCACCAGAACAGCTTGCCAAAAGTCCACTAAGGCCAGAGGTCAGAGGTCAGCGGTTGTTTGACACAGGAAATGACCTTTCCTATTCAGCTTGTCAAGTACAATTCCAAAATGGAGGATAGTCATACAAGAGATTATTATAATTAGAAGCCTCCTGCCCCTCTCTAACCTATATACATATGAAATGGTTACGTCACACGTTCCGGCCTTGCTGCAATGTTTTTGTCGACACAAACTCCCGTTTATACTGTCTCAGTTTCATAACATTTGCAAGTATATTATAAAAATGACACGACCAAATCTTGGAGTCAAATTTGGATTCAGAGTTATTGATTTATGGATTATTATGGGTTTATTTAGCAATATCAATGGACATTGATATCCCAAGGTCCTGCAAAACATAAATACATTGGACGTCATGATATTTTCTCTTCCTGGTACCCTTGGCAATGTACGTACATTCAAAGTACAAATTCCGGGGTCAGGGTTGAATTAAATCTGATTTTTTGGATATTCTATAGCCGTTTACTTATCAATTTTTATTTATGTTGCCATCACCCACCTTTTTTTCTCTATCAGGTAATTCATGTTTATCTTTACTGTGTCCAATACAAATTTTGCAAATCGAACACCAGTGGGATTAGTTTCACCTAGAAATATATACTGTAATATTTAATTACAGTGTAGGTCGAGCGTCGGTACTTTTCAGTGCCACATTGGATATATCCGATATACGGCGCCCCATTCAGTCCTCTATGCCATTCCCCATAGCCCCGTGATAAATATCAAGCTAACGGGCGTGGCATCTGACTCCCTGAAATCAAAACAGACAAAAGCTGTTTTCAGGAATCATCTTTTAATGACATAGAAATAGAAACAACATTGCTTTTGCACAAAACAAAAGATTTGGCAAATTGTGTACCATATCAGCGTGACCAGTACGCAAAGTGATCACATTTTTAGCCTTGGTCTATAAGACGTGCAACAACAACAACAACAACAAAAAAGGCATGGTGTCCATAAAGTGTTGTCACGGATGTTCAAGTCTTAACTCGAACCGAATTATGAAACATCAAAGATTTGGCCCGGATTACTTGAAATTAAAAGTTGTGGAAACCTGGATCCCAGCCACTTTACCCACATACCTATTGTCCGTTATTAGTAAAAAATATTTCCAAAATCCTAAAAATTCATCCATTTTAATATCAGAACATCCAATATCTTCTGCATTATGCTCGTAGGACTCAATGGTAATTATTCCCAATTGGGTTTTGGTGCCTGCCGTAATACAGAACAAAATTGTCTTTTCCAAATATGGTCTGACTTGCTTTTAAACAATAGCATTCTTTTGTTTAAAGACGTTATGTTTGACGCTCCACCTATAAAATAAATTAGTTACTATCTGGACACTCGCGTCAATCGATGTTTATTGTAAAGGGCGTGGCCGGTGCTGTCATTACCGCTCCGCGTCTGGTACGGCTTTTACAGTGATAAATCCGGATAGATGCTCGTGATCCAATATAGTAACTAGGGCTTATATATTTATGTTACAAGTATCTACATTGGAAGTTAGGTTAGCTTGTTTCTCCTTTCCCGTCTTATTTCAAATAAAGCACGCCCATGAATATTGGGATTCAGCATGCTGTGTGCAGTTCAAAGCTGATTCAAGGTTTCGTAGGTTTGCCTGACTATATTCCAAACGCGAACGAATTTGAAGCAAGGCATTACGTGAATAGAACTGAAAATAAACGACAACAACAAAAAATGTAAAGGATTTATGTTCGAGCACCAATACGAATTTTTGTACTAAGATAATATACAGGCAGGGTAATGGAACTACACTTATTATTTTTTGTTGTTGTCAAATTGCTTACTATATGACGCCTGATGTTTTTTCTGGGTACACGCACACATACAAATACGGCCACATACACAATTATGTACATTAAAAGAGACAAGGTGAATGATGATATATGACTTAGTTGCAGGTGCCTATGGTAGTTTAGTTTAACGCATGTTATTTCCAAGGGAAAAAGATGGAAGAACAGGTGGCAACACATATATTAATTCATCTGCCTGTTAAATATGATACAGTTTACATATACAAAGATGTCAGGCAACAACTATACTCACAAACATGCATATATGTATGTCTATATCCACAGAACTGTTAAGTTATCCATGTTCAGATAGTCTAATCAGTGAAAATGAAAAAAAAATGCAACTTATTACTAGTCAATAACATCGAGTAGACAAGCGCGCATAAAATACAAGTCGACCATTTTATAAGGAAATTTAACTTTCGATACTGGTGTTTTACGCTTGATTTATAATTTGTGTTTATAAGTCGCAAATCCATAATGTAAACCTATATAACTTATTCTCATGTTGGAGACTAAGACCAATATGGTATGTAGTTATACGTATATGTCTTTGAGAGCAGCTAACAAGTTTGCCAAGAAAGTGCAGATGGAGATTCTTCCACAAGATATTGCATTTGCAGTAAGTGGTTAGCACGTGATGACACGGGATTTTTTTCAGGAACTGCCCGGATGTGCACTGCGAGCAGAAACCTATCCTCCCTGATACAAGCTCGCAATGACAAAATCGACAAAGTCATAGGCCGGCACAATGCACTCGAAATTGAATGTCAAGAAGTTTTTTGGTGTATCTCGTGTCGTTAACACGACTACTTCAATATATTAACAGCTGGGGAAGGAAGTGATTCGTATTAACAGTTAAATAAATGCTTGAATTGGACAGGTTCCTGTATGACTGCTTTTATGCTAAACTATAGGAACTTTGCTATGTATAAATTACTTATGTATCTATGATGGGCGAAGAGTGACTGAATCAAACATTTGTATATGGCCCCAAAAGGTTTTGATTGTTTTTGTGGGGTACATGCAATTTAGTGTATTTTCGAACACGTGTACGTGGCATCAGACACCAGGCCCGAATCGGCTCATGGGCTGGTGGAGCAGCGAGAGTGTCCTTCTCCCCTTCCCCATAAAACAAGAAAAAGAAAAAGGGAAAGTTCGGAGGATAAGTGTGATACCAGCAAAAACCGTTTTTAGCCTCCAGAATTGTATAAAGGCCACGAGCTTCCGGGGGCTTCAGCCTTGGCCCCCGCCCTTGGACTCCTACTGGCAAACTGCGTTCCACTTCGGCAGCCCTCAAATCCATGGCTACCTATTCAGCCCCCCCCCACCCCCCCAAAAAAAATCGATCCGCCCCCCCCCCCCCGACATTACAAAATATTCACTCCAGTCATTCCTAATCATCGCGCTCTTATTGGGTAACATGGTAACAAATGTTATTGGTTCATCTGCAGCAATTCTCTGCGTGCACACACGAAGGCACAACTTAAGCTGGCACGGGGGGGGGGTACCATCCAAGTCCCCTGTCCCCAGGTAGTCCAAAATTACACTCAAAAACAAAACTTGTAAGCCTCCCCAGATGGGGATGGGGGTGGGGGATGGGGCTTAAACGGTTTGCACGGTACATTTCTGCAATTGGCAGCATACCATTGAGGTCCCGTACCCCCAAGTAGTTCAAAACCACATTCAAGTAGACATCTGCGATCGCAACCGATCACTGAGAGTAAGTCTCTCCCCGCTGACGGTCCCAGTTAAGTCATCTCACCTTATAGCACATTGATCTTTGACCTTTAGAGGTCATATGTAAATTAAAAAATTGTGCAGTGCTACAATAGCTACAATTTGAGCCCAACATGGTCAAATCGGCTGAAAATTCACTGAGTTATGGCTCAATGAAAATTTCAAAGGGCCAATTAAATGACCTTGATCTTTGACCTTTGGAGGTCACATGTAAGTTAAAAAATTGTGCAGTGCTACAATAGCGACAATTTGAGTATGAACATGATTACAATTTTAATCCCATATGAAATTTGTATTTGAAATTTTCGTCTAGCTATAACTTGGTCAATTTTAATCCAATGATTGAGATCAGAGATTTCCACTTTTGTTTGTTTCGTTTGTTATAGGTAAGATTTGTTTTCAACATTAATGTCTTCAATTTAGTTTGCATTTTCTAACGATTGGATGTGAAATTATAAAAAAGCATGATGTGGATTCTCCAGAAAATAAAAATACGTACAAATATTACATCAGCAAAACAACTATTGATCCCAATGGGTTACTGAAGATCTATTTACACTAATATATCTACAAGGGACAGGCCAGTGTCAATATTCACATTTGTCAGACTATTGCAAAAAAGTAAATAAATTTTGCATTTTAGGCATTTAACCAAAGTTTTAATTTGACATTTTTTGGACAAAGTTACTATTAAATTTATGCTTAAATTCTATGTCACTGCACTTTTTTTATTAAAGTGTGTGTGTGTCAGCATGCACTTTTCTGTTTTTTCCTGAAATTCCTTCTTGCTTTCTTCTTTCTGCTTTATCAGAAAATTTGTCCGACACTTTTCTACGACAATATTATACATAGAAAGTCCAAAATTGGCATGATTGCACCTCCATACAAGGAGTTGGACTTTTTCATGCAGAGGAATGGAGATGTTTTAAATTATGCAAATTAGAGGCATTTGAAATTTTAAATCTTGAATATCTTTAAAAGTATAACAGATAGAGATGTCATTCCAACTTCTACTGGAGGGTTATTGCACATCTAATGAATTTAAAACAAAAGTTTTAGCAATTTTAAATTATACTGATTAGCGGCATTTGAAATTTTAAAACCTGAATATCTTCAAAACTATTATCACTATATGTGTCATTTCAAATTGTACTAGGGGTTTATTGATCATTGCGCATGTAATGAATCTAAAACAATTTAAAATATGCTAATTAGCAGTATTTGAAATTTTCAATCTTGAATATCTTCAACACTTTAATAGACAGAGATGTCATTCCAATTTCAACTAGGGTTTTTTTTGTCCATTTCGCACCTAATGAATTATAAACAAAAGTTGTAGCAATTTAAATTATGCTAAGTAGCACCATTAGAAATTTTAAATATAAAATAACTTCAAAGCTATGATAAAGAGAGTTTTTAATATTTTTATGCGATTAGTGAAATAAGCAAAAATGAAAATATAACAAAACCAAATGAATTTAAAGAACTAGGGTATTGTTTTTGCTTTTCCATTCGATATTCTCCGTTGTGAATATTTACTGAGCAAAATCGAAACAAGTTTCATCGTTCTTTATATTATTCAAAATCGCAGTTTAAAACTTGTGGTAAAAATGGTTCTTTGAAACGCTATGTTTCATTTGGTTGAGTATGACAGTCACAGTCATTCAACTGCCCTGATCCATTTTACGCAACGTCATGTTGGTACAATTACCAATTTTGTCCTTTGCTGCTTCCTTGAGCAAAACTGACCAACATATAATGATGCGCCTCGCAAATAACTAAAATATTCTGTCCACCAGTGTTTCCCATGATTGACATGGCGACCAGAGGCGCTCTGCTAGCAAGGGATTGTGATTACGAAGTAACTACTCACTGGTGTCGCAGCACCAAACTTCTAGTTCTTTAATGCAGTTGTCCTATTTTTGCATTACATTTCTGAATATATAAAGCACTATTTGGTCCAAGTCCGGAAAGCTTTTACTGTGAATTGCACTCTATTGAAATTAACACTGGCTTCTTTCTCTTACAAGTCAAGATACAAGCTGCCTTCGAACACATGTTATAGGGCAAATGATCATGCACTAGATCGTATTGGGTCATTCAATCCAATTCTGCATTTTGGGCTCCGCTAAGAGTGCACGACACAACATGCAGATTTAACACTGTTACATTCCTGATGAGAAAAAATGGTTTTTGTGTTCTCATTTACGAAAATAAAAAACAAAACAAAAAACAAAAAACAAAAACAAGAAACCCCCAAAAGGAAAGAAAAAAAGAAAAAAAGAAGAAAAAAAACAAAAAACAAAAACGAAAACAAAAAACAAAAAAAAACAAAAATAAAAAAAACAAAACAAAAACAAAAAACAAAAAACAAAAACAAAAAACAAAAAACAAAAAAAACACAAAAAACCAAAACAAAAAAAAAAAAAAAACAAAAAAAAAAAACAAAAAAAAAACAACAACAAAAAAAAAACACAAAAAAAAACAAACAAACAAACAAACAAACAAAACCCCCACCAGGTCCCCTCATCTGTTGTGAGTTTCTTACTCTCATGCTTAGGCACATTTAATTGTCACGGATATATGCCCAAGTCTAGGAAATAAATCCTAACACATATACCCTCCAATGGTTGGATGCATTATTGAGTCACCTACTTCACAGCAAAAAAAAAGTTGTTCTTAACTGTTATTCAAATATTCTTTCGGTCCCAGCTACCGCAGATAGTAGACACATTGTTGATGAGCTCGCCTACCTGGAATCTCCTTGTAGCTTTTTTTTCCTTTTTTTTTTTTTTTTTTTTTTTTTAAGTTCATTAAAAACATTGACGTGTTTGTCGCAGTCACCTGATTCGTACTAGTATCGGATTTGGTGACTCAACCTCTAGAGTTTTGGCCAGACCAAGTTTATTTTTAGGTAACGCCTTTAAATGCATACACCGAATTAACCAATTAGCAAGATGTCGGTTAATATTTCTGATCAGTACACTAACGCGATATATGGATAACTATTGTTTTTAAGGTAACAATTCAACGGTTTAATGCTTCCGCTCAAACTGGTGCATAGCGGCCAGAAATTGCAAATTTCGTCTGCTTCATCCATGGTAGTAGCTAAATATTGCCCTATATAATAGGTTCAATGGAATGTTATCTGAAAACTTTCTAGGATAGCATGTTCATAGTCAACATCGGTCCTTGGCGCACCGCGGAAATCTGTTGATTCAATCCGATAATATTACTATTTAAAGGTTTACCATTTAAGTAATTTTCTCCTCGTTGTTTTTGACAGCCTCAAATATCTCTAGAGGAAACAAAAAAATTAAAATAAAATTATAAAAAGACATCAAAATTACAATTTCTTTCAAGAAACTTTCGGAAAGTTTCTTTAAAGAAGTTATAACGTCAGATGAAATCCTTTGTAGCAAATGTACGGCATCTGGTCGATATATTATGCCCAATGATTGATAAATGGTATTATATCTAAATTATACAAAGTTGTTCGTGTATTCACAGTCCAGTCCTTTTGTTCTGTTTGTGGTTTGTGGTCACCATGACGCTTCAGACAGGCAGTGAGAGACACAATGAGAAGAGTCAACCTTAGAAAAGATTGCGTGCTGATTGTGTTATTTGTAACTTGACGTGTGAAGGTGTAGGCTTATTTATAGATTGCTGGTAAGCTGGAATAACCACCTGAATTTTTATCGAAAGGCTACCAGCAAAAATACAACTAACACACCACTAATATATTCTATACTCGCATATACAGACTGGAAATATTTAACGACAGCTAGAGGCAATGACTACAAAAACTGTGACCGTGATTCACATCAAACACATCTACTCACCCTCAAAGCCAACGAATTGAAAATCGGCTAGCGATTTGTTAAGGATAAACATAACACATCGCCCTTCTTTGTGCGTCTGAGCTCATTCATAAGCTACACTACGAAGCAAAATATGCATAAAACTATAATTTAGAGAGCAACGAGTATATCTCGGAAAAAAAAGGGTTTGTTAACCTGCCATCCACGGCTGGTGGGGCCGGGACTGGCAGTGTGTCAGCTGCAATATGCATGATCGATGAGAAATTAATTCAGCATCGCACAAAAATTATTCAGCATATGTTACAGGTGAAGTAACCCTTGAGAGACACCCTTGTAGATGAGGATATTAGCTTCAGCTTCCGTAGAAGCTGCGTTTGTGTGGGTCATTTCAGACATAATTATATCCATACTATATTTCTGTTTTATACGCCCTTAGTTACATAGGGTATCAATTTAAGGATTACAATTAGCCAACCATTCCATTATTAACAAAACCAACTGGCTGGAAACCAATGGAAAATATTAAACGTGCAACTCAAACTGGAAACGAAAGCAATAAAGTTAGATTACGACCAAGTGAACTACAATGGTGTCAAATAATACTGTAGACATCGGGTGCAGCCATCTGGGGCCAATATTCATCTGGCGATGGAACACTAACAACGAAATCTTAGCTGAACCACAATATTACATATTGATATTATAATGGTAGGGAAACATATGGGTAAAGTGGTTTTTGTTTGCTCCTAAAACAATTCATTTACATAGTTCTATCTTCCAAGTATTAAACGGTGCTTTTAGATGATATACATCATGATTATTGTTTTATTATGGGATATATCTTTAACAATATCACGGCAGCCTCCACGACAAAATACTTCCTTAACATGGAAAGTATTTTGAATATAATTAGTGTTTTTCCACCTCCCTTCTTTTCAGAAATAATGCACTCTTATGTTTCTGTCCCTTTAATTGTATTTTGACGATAATAGTACAAGGATTGATTCACCTATTTAATTTGCATTATGAAAATCGCATATTTTTTAAATATCTACAAATTCTTGATATAAAAAAACACACATCTCTGATCACCATTTTTTTTTCTTGTTTTCTCTTTTAGCACAATAGGTTTCTATGTTTTTTAGCTTAAGGCACAGGGCATGCCATAGACAAAATGAGTATGATAGAGCTCAAGTCCCCACCCCCCTCCATTATTATTATGATCCCTCTTTGTAATGAAACAGGAAGACTATTGCGGGCAAGAGTCTATGAAACTTTCATAGACTCTTGCCCACAAGATTTGCTTATTGTTTGGGTATGTATTTTGGTTTAGTAAGGTTTCTTTGACGCAATCTAGTTCTTTTTCTCAAGTGTTTTCAATCTCAATAACACTTAATTTGTCGTGTTTTTGTCACCAAAATATAGGATAAGGGAAGGGGGGCATTCTGTTGGTAATGTTCAAAAGTAAGCTTTTTAAGTCTCGTGCTTGTCAGTCGTTTATATGGGAGGGTGACTCCCCGTAGATCATGTTGTCTGACATTGAGCCAAGTGTCATAAACATTTTAGTATCATTTTTTGTGACAATTATAATTCCGAGACCTTAGATATTGAACCTACGTTAGCGATCACTTGATACAATTTCTGCCTACTTACCTTTAAGTAAGATGATAGTAGATGGTAACCTAGAGACGGCTGCTCAAAAGACTGGCTCAGTCAACTATTCGAGATTTCGTCACTTGTACACAAGCCAGACACAATAACCTCAGGCATATACGGGTCATGTATTTCAGAACGTAACATTCTTTGCGCATATCTCTGAATAGTAGCTTTTTACTACTTGCGTATTCACAATTCAATTGATGTTTCCCAGTTGTGCCCAACCCATAACGTCTTCATTTGTGTGTTCATCTGGGGGTCTCGGCGTCTATCTGGTGGATCTTGCAAAGGGGGGTTGTGAATGAGAGACACTTTACATGAACGATGAGCAGTGTTGATATACTATCAGAAATTGTCTAATGGACAATGGCAGGGATTAGTTTCAACTGATCTCCAATGATGAAAATAAGAATATCTGAGCAGAAGGCTTCAGTTCCCTTAGGGGTAAATTTAAAATGCGGATGTTATAGGTGGACAGTCTCTCGATTTTTTTTTTATATTTATTTATTATAAAGACCTTCGGGACTTATTTCTTTCGGCGCCAAGTCTTGACTGAGTACACAGCTTTCCTAGATGAGGTTCGGGAGCACTGCGCCTGAAGGGCAGCAAAAAGCTGTTGACCCGGACTCTGTTGATGGTCCCTGTGACTGTGGGCCCGCCGCTACTAGAGGTCGGCTAACAAAGATTAGGAGTCTACTTTTGTTATGTCAATGCAGAGCAGATCGACTTTTGAAATTGACAATGCAAGAGTTAATGAAGATGGTCTCAACTGGTGCTTGAATTTGCGGACATTCGTCCATTTTGTGTGGACCCCTCACACATTATACCCCGCCACGCCATGGGTGTGTTGTTCTCAGCTGCTGCATCCAGCACATTGCTTTAACAAAGAGTTCTGTAATCAAAGTGTATATAAACTACTTTAGAATCTATGTACGACTTCAGAAGCACAAACGTAACCCCTGCAGTCGTGTTGATTAAGACTTTACCGACTTATCACACTGAACGTTATACTAAATTGAATTACTATTTTGATTACAGATAATAATCTCCCACAAAACAACCTTCATTCAGGGACCAGCATGCTAGTGTTTTTGCGGTAGACTGAGCGTCGTACCAGATCAATACTTTCCTCGGGGCGCAAATTGCGTCCGAAATGCGCCGAGAAATATGTTGTCACAGTCTATACGCGACACTTAGCACTAAAAGGGTGAACTAATTAGGGTCTATAAGCGTAAATATGCAGTGCACTTCTCTCACTTGTAGGTCTCTCATGGCACTTCAAAAGTAGATATGGCGCGTGGCGCTTGTCTTAATTTCCAGGGTAATAGATGGAGAAAATAATATTGCCATCTATGCACATTGTTTTGATTATGACAACTTCACTAAAATGAAAACACAGAATTAACCTTGTCTTTTCCGACAAAATCTAAAGTCCATCAAACGAGCATCTTTGACTGGATCCGTGTCCTGAAAAGTAGCAAATAGCAGGTCTGTCTCAGCTTGTATTTTAATGATGTCGTCACCATGTAATATTTATACAACGGTACACGTTTTTGTGACGCATGAATGAATAAATGAATGAATGAATGAATGAACTTTATTTCGCTGTACCGCACATATACATACAGTAGAGGAGTTTTGCCGAAAACATGAAACAACACAGTGGCAAACAACACAATAGTAAACAAACTAAACCATACAAACAGTACAATTCAAAACAGTATACAGTTCATGTAATATATCGAGGATCAAGTCACGAAGAACAAAAACAAACAAACAAACAAACAAACAAACAAACTAAAACAAAAAAGAAAGAAAAGAAAGAGGGTGCATGAATATTAAAGCCGTCCATCAATTTTCATACAAGCAGCCAAAAACGAACTCGTAATGCATATTGTTTCAATACCAGCATCAGCATGACTGAACAAAATCAAACGGGGATTCGCGTAAGTTTACCACTTTGTCTCTCGGATATTGAATATTCAAATCTGTAGATCTTATGATAAAATATCTGACATCATATGAAAATCCATATCTGACATGCCACTTAATGTATGTATGTGTTGTCTTATCTTCAATATGTTAAGATATATTACCCTATCTACATATTATGTCTTTCGTTTTAATGTGTAGTGTATTTTATTTTTTGTCGCGAGAGAAATTAATATAGGCTCTTCCTTTTTCCAATGGCCTTTTGGAATAAAATATGTTTAAACCAATGTATGTCAATGTAGACAAACAAAAACATGTTCTCGTCTGTACAATAACCCTGGTAAGTACGTACCAGTGTCCTAGAATCCCGAGAAGAAAGTCAACTTTCTTTAAAATGCCTGGGGCTGTCACAAGACCTTGTAATAGTTCTATATGTATGCAGAAATCACCATTTGTTACAAAACGACAACACAACTTGAGGCTGTTCTCATGTCGTTAACACTTCCAGTGTTGGGCTCCAGACTCAGTCAACAGCTTCCTTCGCCCAAAATACGCCGAGGACTCAGGAAAGCTGTTGACTTTGATCGTTACTTCCTGTAGGGCTAACACGCATGCTCATACCTAAATCAAAACATCCCGTTGTGAGGAATTTGAGTCTCGAATTTCTACAGTAATTCAGACCAACGTTTCTGTTGTGATTAGGACCGACAGAGTTAAAAACAAAATGGTTCACTTATGAATGGGTGAAAGGAGCAGCGCCCAGCTTCACAAGTGTCCATCCATTAGGATAACAATGAGTGTCCTCCAGGTGACTTGCCATAAATTTCATTTTTGACACTCTCTTTTAAGACAACATATTGTAGGCCTGCTAAACACATGTAAGTGTGTTTTCTGAATATTGGGCAATTATTTCTAGCAAACAAGGAGCAAAATGATACCGATTCTGACACTGATACTAAAACTGGGACTGAAGCTAGAACAAATACTAATATTGACACCGACGTTGATATTTATACTGATGTTGGTAATGAAGCTGGTCATGTGTTGATGTTGGTTCTAAAACTAGTACTAATATTAATGTTGACACAAGCACTGGTAGTATATACTAAATATTAATGATGGCGGTTCTGACACTGGTACTACTCCTGGTACTAATACTGGTGCTGAGGCTGACATTGGTGATTATCCTGACACTGACATTTTTGCTGATGTTACTGGTGTTACAGACGCTGGTACTAGCATTGATGTTGGTGCAGGTGTTGATAGTGACGCTGGTTTTGATGGTGTTACCGTTACTGATGCAAGTACTAGAACTGATGCTGATGCTGATCCTGAAGATTGTAAAGGGACTTGTACTGGTTTAATACCAGTAATCCACCAATACTGATCCCGTACTAGTGAGGCTGATCCTGGTACTGACATTGGTACTGGTATTGAATTTTAAGTAATATTTTCATTGTTAAGATGTTACAATGTGCATCCTGGCGAAATGAAGTGTGACATTTTTGGTGATACAAAAAAGATCATCTGTTCAGAAAAATATTGAATGCAATATACTACGTTAATTTATGAACCCAATGTATTTGATTATTTTAATTAGTACTTATAACGTGATAATCGGCACACAGAAAACTTGTCTGTATTGTGCCAGATTTGGGCGTTAGGAACTTGGGATACAGCATCCGTCTCAGACAAAACCTTACGCTGTCAGGAAAATCTGCAGACAGCGCAGGGACTGAGGGCTGATAACAAATATATTGTTTATCGGGGTCATAAAACGATACAGTTTTTATCTAGAAATCAGTAACTATATTGCTTCGTCAGTCTCGTCTCTTCCGTGCAAGGTGAGTGACTCTTTCCGTTTATTTTTGCGCGTAAATGAATTTATCGTCTTTTACTTTCCTATTTGTGGCTTATAAATGTGTGTGTATTCTTAGGTGTGAAGACCTCGGGTGATTGGTTCTATATGTTATGGTACGTTCGTTGAAATAAACTTTCACAGCTATTTTCCATTTCTCTTTTATACAAGCTATAAATGTCGTAGTCCTTTTCCCGGACCTCCACAGTAACTTAAAGCAAAGCGACCAAATTAAATTCCCCTAAGAAGAGATAGAAAAACAGGACCACGACATTATGGTGGTAGACCGGGTGAAACATAAGTTAATTTCAATTAATACAAGAGGCACAAGTTTCAATATTCACGGTTATCATTGAAAATCTTGATATTCACTGATAATATATATATATATATATATATATATATATATATATATATATATATATATATATATATATATATATATATATATATATAGTCAAATTTATGTTTTATTTCATATGTCGATTCATAATGTACATGATGCCAAATGAACATAATACATGTTCATTTGGTATCATGATGGGACCTGAGACCGGTTAGAGTAGGCTCACAAAAGGGTGTACATCAAGAGTTTATTATCATTATTGTTACATGTACTTCTGTTATTTGATATGGCGTATATGGTGAATGCTGAATAGAACAGAGTGTCATGCAGGCAATGATGTTCTAATCTGTAATTCCCAGTCACAATTTAATGTTTTAACTTTATGTACGATCTGGATTGCTTTTAAATATAAATGGTAGAATATTCACTGCTGTCTTGACACTTGTTTGTGTTGTCAATTTAGTGATATATTGTTGATGACGACCACCGATCCCGGTCGCAGAGTATATCTATGTATTGTATAAATATTGTGCTTAAAGGTGTTGTTTGTCGGGATAATGTCGACCCGGCGAGTTTTATTGTGCTTAATGTGCTATGTGTGTCCAGATGAAAAGGGTCCAAAACTTTACGATGTGTGTGTACAGAATACTTGTTTCTCCTTTATTTTTAAAATGTGATTTGTTGGGATGTCTGAACGAAATAGGCCCGAAGATTTTACATATTATTTTTTCCTCTGTCTACACTTTAGATAATGACGGCTTTCAGGTCGCTGCAGTAGAGTACAATATGGTCGACAGTCAAGTGATATTTATGCATGCATTTCTGTGATGCGGCTTAAAAACCATCGAAGGATACGTGTATTTAAAGAGCTATTCCTGTATAAAATGTTTTATTGTGACTGGAAATACTCTTAGAATAAACAGATATTTTCCATTGCGTAATTTAGAATGGTTTTCAAAGATATCTGACATGACAACAGTGGAAAGGTAAAGTGAAACATATTGTGTAAATATTGTATGATTTGCTAGCGCTATAAGTTAAGTCATGTTAGAGCTTACTCCAATTGTACATATTTTTTGTCAACCATCTGAACGTTGAAATTTGTTCCTCGTACGATTTTGATTATGGGGTAAGTCGTATAAAACTTCGGTCCTGATACCTTACTCACCCACTCCCTTTTGGAAAACATATTGGAACTTTTGTGCGTGCGTGAGTTGTGTGTCCTTACGAGTTAAACGACCCCTGCAGTTGTAAATATTCTAAGTTCTGCAAACTGATACAATTGTGTTTAGCGTCTTGTGGACTTGTGCTGTAGTTTCTCGTCTCTTTGCAGGACGAACCGCATCCGGGGGACAAATTGTGGCCTCAGCTGGATGTATTATGAGTTATCAGTCCTTGTGGTCCACCCTATTGAAGGGGATTTTCCTGTATACAAATCAGCAATAGTGCAACTGGCGTATAACATATGCACTAGAGCCATTATCGAGGCCACTCAATCTTCCCTGATGCATTTCTTAAACATTCCTGATCTCCCTCACACAGATGGTGCTTGGACTTCGATGCTGGATTGTGCTTTCCATTACCCCCGGATCTATGGTCTCCAACATTCATGCCAAAGTTCCATAGTCTTCAGCCGAAAAAGAAATGAAAATTGTTTATCGTGACGATGGACAAATATTACAAGCTGTATATCAACTGCCTTTGCCACTTTGTTCCAGAAGAACTCTATCAGTTAAATCTTTTATACCTGTGCACATACTAATCTTAATTCTAAATTCTTCATCGACGACCACATTGAATTGAACTTATCGTATGTTTAACTCATACAACTGATATACATACTTTTGTTTTACATTCAACATACTTACATCTTTTGCAATGATGACATTGCAAATTTTTTAGTTTTTCAAACTTAATTTTTCTTATTACTTTGTTCTTGTTATAGACCTTGTGATGTCACACTAAGAACAATGCATGGAAGTTGTATTTTCAAATAATTCGCAAAACCTGGGGTTTCATGTACAAAACCTTGGGTTTTACGATACAAAATCCAAGGTTTTGTTAAGAAACTCTGAGCCTTAACTTCAAATCCCAGGCTATTTGACAAAATCTAGACTTTCGTATCACAAAACCCTAAGTTTTACTCTGTCATTTAGTATTTGTACAAAACTGAATCGTAACAAAACCCAAGGATTTGTACGCAAAACGCTGAGGTGAGTTGAGTGCTTGCAATGTTCAGTTCTTAACAAAAAGTTCCGAGTTTTGCGCTTGAAATGTTCAATAACTCACAATACCCTGAGGTTTGTACCCTTACATAACCCTGGATTTTATATCTTACGATACCATGTGATTCGGGGTCACAAAATTAATACATACATTAAAGTTGCAAATGTGTACAGAGAAACCAATCAAAGAGAGTATTTTATTTCTTGTGCAGATCCAGGTCATTGACGTGTATGAATGAATGAATCTTTATTAGCTGCACCTTCAATACACAGAAAAGGTATTTTGCCAAATACAACACAGTACATGCACAAAACACACAATCCAACCTTACAAAAAGAAACCAAAAATTATACAATGATGTTTAAATAAATACATTACCTACGTTCATAAGGATCCCCTTATTGCAACAGTCTCATGAAACCCATGACGTGAAGTTGTTGCGTGTACAAAAAAACCTGGGTTTTGTGTGACAAAATCAATCTCTTTGTAGCAAAACCCACGTTTTGTGGACAAAACCCTCAGTTCTACTACACAACTCTCGGTTTTCTACCAAGACCCGGGGTTTTGTAATAAAACGTAGGGTTTTATGAACAAACCCCAGATTTTTTGACACAGATGGTATCCTTGACACCGCGTGTGCTGATTGGGTCTTTACAAAACCCTGGTTTTTCTTTTTCAAATTACAACGTACAAAAGCCCAAGGTTTTGTGTACGATTCCGCATGGGGGACAAGTGCAAAGGCATTAAATATGGCTCAGCGATTACAAAATGCTGCTGCTCGGGTAATATACGTGGTGCTGATCTCGTCAGAGAATTAAAGTGGCAAACAATTGCAGAGCGGTAGCGGATCCACACGGCTTCGCTCATGTATAAGGGCGTACGTGGATTAGCCCCAAATTTCTTGTGTGACCAGGTCATTCTTGCAACAGAAGTCAGTTTTGATCCATCTAGGCAACCTGCAGGTTTAAATGTTATTGTGACGTCTCCCAGTATAGAGGTTTTTGAAAGATCATTTTTATACAATGGTGCTTTTGTGTGGAACAGTCTCCCGGACTTTTTAAAGGAGAGCTAAAGTGTATTTGACTTTAAAGTACGTTACAAGAGACAACATTTTTTATTCTTTTCATTCAATAGCATTCACGTATATATATCTTACCTTTTCTCTTCTTGGTTTTAATTAGTTTGTTGTCTTTTTATTTATCTTGTAGGATTGTGTGTTTTTTTGGTTTAAACGTATTTTATTCAAAAAGCAATTGGCCGACAGGCTCACCAGCCTATATTAGGGCCTCTTGTACATATAAAACAAGACAACAAAGAGTTGCAAGGCACTAGTACACAGATAGATATACAAACAAGACCACAATAAGAATAGAGAGAGGGTAATGGGGTAATGTGTGAGCTTAGTGTTTAAAAATTACTCTTTGAGGTACAGTAGGTATAACAAAATTTATCAACATCATGTTTTAAACCTATTTGAATTCTCAATGAATTTGTGCATAGCTTCAAAAATATACTCATTATGTTTCTTTGTATCTCCTTTGCTTTCAATACCAAATAATACTGTTCTCAAATTAAAGTTTCCATACTGTAGTATCTTTGACTGCAAGTCATCCCTCAAGAGAACATATTTGTTGCACTCAAAAAAGAAGTGGTAAGTACTTTCTGCACTATCACCGCATGAACATAAGGGGGAATCCACAACGCCTATTTTGAAGAGGTTACCGTTCAACTGACTATAGCCCATCCTCATTCTAGAATGAATAACTGCTTTTTGCCTTTTACCCAAGTAGTAAAGATTGTTACGTTTTGGTTGGGTTTCGTTTAATTCCCTTTTAAATTCGTTAACATGTTCCAAATTCCTAACGGATCGTGGTAGTAGGTTCCATTCACGTATGGTGGATGGAAAAAAAGAATCGTAGTATGTGCTTTTCTTGGCATCAGTTGCGTGTATTTGATTAGTTGGCATCGATGTTTTTCCTGGCAGAAGATTACAGAGATATTTAGGGGCAATTCCTTTTACAATTTTGAACATAAACACCAATTTTTGCTTTCTCCTACCTTCAGCAAGTGTTTCCCAACCTATTTCAGTATAGAGTTTTTCAAGACTTGCATGTGCAAGTGCACCTGTTACCACACGGGCTGCCTTCAGCTGAACAGATTCCAAACCTGTCTTTGTCACCTTGTGTGCATCCGTCCCAAACAACACTGGCATATTCTGAGCATGGGCGTATGAATGAAAAGTAGAGCGATTCTAAGCATCGCCTGTTAAGTTTATACTGCAAACGTTTAAGGATTCCGACCAATTTGTTGGCTTTAGCAACAGTATGATCAATATGAGTTGACCAAGAGAGATTTCTAGAGAACCAGAGGCTCAAATGTTTATGTACAGTAATGTTTTCAAGACTACTATTTTTAAATGTCAAAGTGGGATGATCTCCAATATTGATTTTCCTACTCACTACCATTGACTTCGTTTTATGGGGATTAAATGAGATTAACCATTGATCAGACCATTGTGATAGTGATGACAGGTCCTGATTAAGTGTCTCTGCTGTCTCAGTAGGATCATTCACTGTAATATATAATGTGGTATCATCTGCAAAAAGTCGTGTTTTTTAAAAATCTAGTTGTATGCTGGGCCCCTTGGAAGACCAGAGCTATGCTCCAAAAGGGTGTCCCAGGGTAAACATATTGATAAATAAAATTGGTTTTGTACTCGAAACTCTGGTTTTTGTGAATTATGGACAATACAACAGCCATCACCGTACCGCACCACTTAGTTGGACAAAATGCGCATCCGCGCCGCTGGTATTTTTGCCCATCATTTTGTGTCGTCCAAAATTTATAATGTATTACTAATGTGCTACTTCAATGTTTTTAGTTTAAGCATATTTTGGGGTGGGAGCGTAGGCGTGGGTAGTTTATAAAGAAATTAAATTAATAATTGTTATTTTAAAAGAATTCTCTCTTGTAATAGCTTTGTGATTTTGCTGTGTCGTGTTTGAGTGCTTGGTGGCTGTTCCCCTTACTTGGACCCCTTCCAAAAGTCAACCCTATACTCATGAATACTTTTTCGATAATAAATATGCCTTCTTTTCGAAGGTAATAATTAATATGAATGTACATATTGAATACTTGTCATTATGAGCGTCATATGACATTTGTATAGAACAGCAATCTCTTTCTTCTGACCATAAAGTCCCAACCCGCGACGTTCAATTCAAAATATATTACGAGTTCGTTCAGTAACCTACCAGTTACATTCACAAGAAAATTTCAGAAAAGCTGTGTTAATGAAGAAAAAGCCCTATGCAAGTAGGCACCTCAAATACCCCTTAAACTGCTAATACAGTAGTAATGTTCAGGGCTAACTGTTTTGTAAAAACACTCCATTCTCCCTAAAAAGAAACTCCTTCCCGTTAAGGCGGGTTTAAATATGGTCAGATAAAACAAATAGTGCTGTAATATATGTTCATTTGTCCAGTCATATCACTTGAGAGTCCTAAGCTTGCATCTTTGCTTTAAACAAAATCCATCTACAAACACTTCTGACATTTTAAGGCCGCAAACCTTACGCTATGGTTGTATGTGACCTGGTTGGACCCTTTTTTCTATAAATTATGGGGAACTTTAGCTTAATTGCTTCAAAACGGTATGCAGGGCAAAAACTATACTGGTCACCTTTATGGATTATAAACAGCTTCGTGGACAGCGTGGAAGGACATGTTTATAGAACTGCATATTGTCCATGGGTTTGCGAAACTTGCCGGAAGCAGAGTCTTGCCCTTCGTGTCACGGGCATCATCCAGCAGCGCCATTCCCACAATTTCGTGGGGTATGCCAGGATTCACCCTCACCCCCTGCCAATGATTATTTTCGAAAGTCTAAAATATATAACAATGCTGTTTTTCTCCCGCGATTACAAGTCAGTTTGTCTCCATTGAAAAGCTTTGTGGGTATTGTTTTTATTGGTTGCTTTCTAGTAGATAAATCTTAATTTAGCCCATGTTTGGCAGTAGAAAGTTCACTTATCCATTCATCGAAGCAGTGGAATAAATCCTATACCCCACTGCACACAGGGAAATAAGTAAGACAAAGGATTTCAAACAATGGTCTTTATTTACTGAAATACAGACCAAACAGTATTCAGGCAACTGTAACAAGGAAACATTTCTCGCAAAAAAGAAAGAAAGAAAGAAAGAAGAAAGAAAGAAAGAAAGAAAGAAAGAAAGAAAAAGAAAAAGAAAAAAAGAAAGAAAGAAAGAAAGAAAGAGTTTGTATGGTTTGTCTTTTCATCAGACTTCTGTGGCATTCGTCCAAAAATCAGATTCTGTGTTGGCAATGCCATTAAATGTTCCACATCAAAATTTTCTTCCAGATTAAAATCAAAGAGAGCTGCCATGCTTGCTGTTCTGGTGGAAAGCTCAAAAGAAAAGCATATCAGGTGAAACATATGATCTACTGCTGGGAAACTTAAATAGCTCTGAACTTGTCTAAAATCACTCATTTTAGAGACAAAAAGTGTTTTCAGATCATGCAGTGCAACTTTGCTTTGTTTTTTTTTGGCAGGACACAGTGACAATGGGTAAAGGATTTAGATGTTTATGTCCCCATTGATAAAATGTCACATTCCTGGCAAACATGGGCTAAGTGGGTTATTCAAATGACTACTCGTGTAATATTGGATTCACCCAATTGTGTGTAAATCTAATATTACACTCTTGTCATTGAATAACCCTTACTTACATTTTGTTTGCAGCTGTTTATCACCACAGTAGTTTATCCACATGCTTGTACCAATTGTGTAATTGTATAAGTTTGTGTGTGGACACGTATCATTTCTTTGGCGTAAAAACGGTTTGGACAAACAAAGAATGTACAACAAGGCTTCTTTAGTACGTTATGTACACTGACGTGGACGCTGCTGTTGTTCTGGCGATAGCAATTGTTTTACTTCGTGTTATTATGTTTTGTTGATGTATTCCTGATACTCTGATGTCATTGCACGTCAACAAATAAATATACACGCAAACTCGTATACAAACTATTTCATTTTACCTTTATTCACAGCAAAGGAGTACATCTTATAACTATGGTACCTCGCTGCCGGCTGATTTAATCGTAAAAAAATCATATATATTGTCATAAATGCTTTATTCATATATTGGTTTCGGAGAAAAGATCCTGTCTGCACTGCGGTGGTGACAGCATGCATATATGTGCAATAAGTATACAAATGCTATGCATTATCTGCCAAAAAAGAGAAATCTACATGGTTGTAAGCTAGTATGAAGTAATCGGGCACGCATGAAATACCTGGGTGCTACTCGCAAGGCGGGGTTGTCTAGCCGACAAGGAAATAAAACCCCGTGGAATCAAGGAGAATGTATCAAGCTTCCTTCTAGCCTGTCGGGAGGGATGTGGGGGGGGGGGGGGTGGTTGTGCGTATTAACATTTGCTTATCATTTCCACTGCACCAGGAATTTTATCGATTAGCAGTTTGATAAACTATGTTTTTTACTAAAAACTATTTGTTGTTCAGGCTTCGCCTTGATATTCAAAATGCCACCTTTGTCTGTAATGTATGTTTATCTCAATTTTAATCTTTATCATTTAAACATGCATTGTTCTATACCCAACTTTCGATATCATAATTTTCAATGATTCGCGGTGATGTGGTTGCCTTTGTTTAATGCACTCATGGGATATGGTGGTCCTCTTCCAGACAATTTAACTTCTATGGACTCTTTTCTATTATACTATCCGCAAGTCAATATCCGACGATATCCTCGAATTCGATATAGCCGACTGGCGGCTATTTCACGACGGGATTGTACACTGGCCGCACGTTCTGGGGAATACAAAAAATTCCAAGTCCATGAGCGCGTCTGCGCAATGTACCAACACACCTTTACTTTGATTAGGGCCCTCCTGTGTAACACGGATAAATGCCCCGCCAAAATATATAACCCTGTGGCTAGACAACGGCGATAATCAACTGTCATGATACTAGCATACTGGTAGATATCTAAGAGTGTTATTAAAACTTGTGGGAATAAAGAACACTTATTTCAAACATATGACGACATTTTTTGCCACATCAAGCTCCATAAATATTTGGAGACCATGACGATGACTTTGAAAAATTACAAAGTTGCAGGTCTGCATGGCATGATATTTCACCATGTTTAATACAGGGATCTGCCCGTACTGGCTAGTTTTCACTAGTTTTTTTCCGCGAGATTTAACGCAAAAGAACCAGCTTCATATAGTTACATTTTTGGCCACACCAACTCAACACATTCCTCCTATGAATCATTAGGGAGAGTTCCTAATGTATCGTGGTGATTGGCTGAATACTCATGTTTGGTTTTGGAAGTTACCTGCAGGTACAACAAATACTGGACTAGCAAGCACCATCACTCAGTATCGTCCTACGTATTTAAACATGCACTTGAATTAAAAGTATGATTTGTATGCAACCCAGAATTTCGCGAGTTCGTCGTCGCGTTATTTTTAAAGGGGCATTAACTAGGCAATAGATATGCGATATAATGAAAAAGGTAGCTATACTATACATGTGGGTATATGTATGTATATGTAATTGATGCGATCCACTGCATGTATTCTGAAAATAAAGAAATAGGCCTACAATATTTTGTTTCATAGTTTGAAAGTCCACACTCCTGCACGAGATTGCTAACCCATTCCAGACCGGTCCCTGATGTCTCCGTATATTTATCTCGATTTTTTTTTAATGACAATTGCCTATTTAAAGTCTTCATGAAAAAAGCTTTCACTCAAGGTCCAACATGGCTATGTTTTTCTGCTAGTGGTTTTTGCCCTCCCTGGCAAGTCATGCCGCGGCTGCCCTGATGACAGCTGCAGCATGACTTGCCAGGCGGTTCAAAAACCACTGACCAAAGCCTTTCACCACAGTATGGAATGAGTTCATGCTATTTTGGTGAATTAGGTGGTTCTGTCGTACGCTTTGAATTGGAAAGTTGCAATTTGCAATGGAATCTGAATAATAGATATATTTCCATTAACATATCAAAATAGCATGTAAATGATTGCTATGTATCCTATTAACATATCATACGTTTTCCGCAGATTTTGTCCTGTCTAGTGGATAATACACCCATTTGCAGGTGGGGTCCAAAACTCAGGCATGCAGTCCCGGGTTACACTCGTGTCCCCTGGCACAATTGGGGTTACATATGACACTGTCTTTTAACTTTTAACACCCTTAAACTGAATTTACCACATCGCATGAGGTGAGATAGGGTGAACTTGTCTACTTTAAAAAGTCTTTTGATCATAACCCATACAATTAATATTTTACATAAGAGCTGCTTACGAGGCAGGGTTAAAGGAAACGCCGAAAAAATATTCTATGTCATCACATGAACTGAACTAAACTATAAAGCAGAGCAAATCACCCTGTGAATGTAAAGTGAGTCATCAGGGCAGCCATTAACTCTGGTTCAAGGTAATTGCTTAGAACTGATCTACAAACTAGCTGATTGTTGCAAATTTGTGTATTCCGTGGCTTCGGTTCATGATAAACGAAGGGGCTGTTACGTCGGTTGCAAGGAAGTAGTTTTCCTTCACCGCAACAGTGCGTTTGAGGTGTATGGCTCCCCGTTGAATTTTTTACGTATAAGCATAGCCGGCACTGGTTGTCAAGACACCTATGATAACTTACACTGAAAATCGTGCATTTTTGGTTCCATTTGTTCCCTCTTGGGGTACTTTCACTGACAATTACACCTATCAAATTTCTTACTAAAGCCCCTGCCAACAGACGTCACTGGTAAAAGTGTACTCAAACGTAGCGATGTACCACACGATTTATCAGACCCCTATCTGGTGACACTGCTTGTGGCTGGAAAATTTTACACTTTGAAAATCATTGCATGTTTTGTCACGTTAAAGTTCAAAAAAAAAAAGTTTTGAAAATACTTGTGTTCTGATGTTAAAATACAAGGCTGTACGAATTACCCATATATACCTTCATGGGACAAATTTCATATTTTTACACCCTATAAACTCCGTGCGGCGCCGCCTTCCACTTCGGCTTCCAGTGGCTCACGCTTCGGGGGACACTTTCTGCAATAACAACCTGAATAACCGTATTTTGCATTCATTCGAAAATAAGAAAAAAAGTTCACCCGAAGGGAGTGTGACGTTTGTACTAATACTTGTATGTCTTTTTTTCCATCTCATCACAATAATATTTATGTTGTTCTTGTTTATAAACATTAACTGACCAAGGACATTTAATTCCCCCGATCTTGGGGGCCTAATGAAATATCATATAACCCCTTAACCTGCATTTGTGGGTATGATTAAAATAAATCTGGAGAACTGAACAGCTCCATACTATCTTACTTCAAGTGCCATGAAAAAATCAGCTAAGGGTATCATTGTTAGTTCGGCGTACTTCTGTATAGAGCACATCAGCCAGCTTGCAACTGAACGATTGGACCTCTTCGTGGCGTCATCTGGCGGCGAGACGCGTAAACCATTGTTAGTCACATAGAGCAAGTTTGCAGTTATTTCAGAGCACAACCCCTGAGCTTATGCAGACACATTGAAGATGTTCTGGTCGCTAATGTATAATTTCCATAATCCGGCGTGTTGTGACAATGCACAAGCATATCAATGCTCCATAGATTGGAGTCACAATTCATTTATGACACCAAAAATAACGGTTTATGTATCTCACACGCATTTCTTCATCAGGATCCAAGTGAAAATATATAAAAAAAAAAATTCCAAAAGCCAAAGTTCCTTCAACCGAAACACATCATTTTTGCCAGTTTGTTAATTTTGACAACAAACCACCAAACTCCTTCGTGTCGAGCTCTCCGTCACTATTCTTGTCACACATTGAGACCAACATTTTGGCCATGGTGCCATTCAGTCCATATTTTTCTGTCAGGAGAGTGACAAGACCATCGTAAGTCATTTTCCCGGGATTCAAGAAATCTTTTATACCGAAGCCCCCTTTGGTTCCTTTTGTTCCTTCCGCTTCTGTTCCGTCTGCTTCCGTTCCTTCCCCTGCATCGGTGGCTTCTTTTCTGTTGAAGGACAAAAGAACACTCTCTGTGCTCATATTATCATTACAAAACGTTTAAACACATATTATGTTTATAACAATAATTAAACCAGTAATTTTATTACATACTCTTCGCCATATTGAATGTGAATAACATAGACATATTTCTTTTCATTGTGTGTGTGTGTGTACACATGTAGATATGTTCGAATTTTTAGTCGCAGTTGGCACTGAAAGAGTTAATTTTAACCCCAGACTGTTTAAAGACTTGAAATTTCAATCCCCGGTCGACTCTATAAACAGAAGCAAACGTTTCACACAGTGTCACACACACACACACACACACACACACATATATATATATATATATATATATATATATATATATATATATATATATATATATATATATATATATATATATATATATATATAAGTGTTGTATGAGTGTCGAGTCAGTATTTCACAGGAATCCTGATCTATAATTATTTACAGCTTCTATTGTTTATCACGCGTTAACTTATTTCCATGGGGATGTCTTGTATTGAGTGGCACTTAAATTTGAAAGTAAAGAGAAATCACACATACAAAATAGAAACAAGAAAAATGGAATAAAAGTTTTCAGGAAGTGAGTTCTGGCAATCTTAAATTGTTTGACCCAAGCAAATCTGATAATTTCGACTCTCTTTCTCTCTCTCCCTCTCGGTCTCTTTCTGTCTGTCTGTCTGTCTGTTTATCTGTCTGTCTGTCTGTCTGTCTCTCTCTCTCTCTCTCTCTCTCTCTCTCTCTCTCTCTCTCTGTGACTTACGCCTTGGCAGCTCCACCAAACTTGTTCTTGATAGTTGCAAAGAACTTTGATATTTCCCCGTAACCCATCTTATTGTCGCTGTTTGTGTCGGCAGACTTCACAAGATTGCGCATGTTCGGTTCAGGGAAGCCAGGAATTAATTTCGTTAACACGGCTACAGCTTCGTCTATAGAAATTGTGCCATTCCCATCTGTATCGTACTGCTTAAACAACTTGTATAGCAAAGATTCGTCTTTCTTCACTGCCTGGGCCTCTTTGCCCTTCAGAGCGCCTCCTGCCGCCGAAGCGAGCTTACTGGCTCCCTCACCCATTTCTGAAAGAAATAAGATAGCGCTGGTATTCGTGTACTCACATCTAACAAGCATAGACACATAGGAATACAATGTACTTTCCCGCAAAAGCAAACGTGCCATACTCACACCTTTGAATTTTTTTTTTTTTTATTGCTAACTCTGTCGGGTCTTAGAGAAAAGCGTGTCATACTCACCGCTTTCTTTCAGTGACAGGGGTGCCTTTATGACGTAATTTACAGATCTTTCTTATAACAAAGGCAGGTGATGAAGGGGATAGGGATTACCACCAACGTATCGCAATGTAGCCTTTCCTCATCAAAATCACCAGCAAGGGTCTGATATCGTAAATGCTATCTGCTTCCTTTTTGTCGTTAAGAATAATATGCCATCAGTCAACACCTTCTGAATGCGCCTGGGGAAGCTGTTGACTTAATCTCTAGAGGGTTACTATAAATTATTTGAGTGAAAAGAACCCGGTCTTGTCATGGAAACACCTAGCTTAAATTTGGTACCTTGATTTTTCAGAGTTTACAACATTAGGTCTCAACCAATGACTCCCATAGTTGATGTATCCTTAAAGATATATATATATACATATATATATGTATATATATACATATATATATATATATATATATATATATATATATATATATATATATATATATATATATATATATATATATATATATATATATATATACATATCACGTTTGGGTCGCACGTTTGGGTCGATTTTAGTGCTATGCAGAATGTGTATAAATATCATATAGGCCAGACCACTATGGGCCGTATAGTAAAGTCATTAGAAAGTGCTATAATAGGCATTCTGTTCGGCAGGGTACCTATAACCGGAAGTACTGACATACGATTTACTATTATGGGCTAAGTACATTCTGGGTAACAATCGCGTCGTCTGCTGTCAGCAAGACTGTTGCATCTATGCTGGAACATTTGGCCTCCGGTGTGGCATAACCTATTGAAGTGGGCGTTAACGGACATTAGATAAACAGACCCTAGCATGGTTTGTTGTCGATACGATGAATATCAACTCGCACTGGGTACCATATGAAAAACTCGTTCGCTTCGCTCACTCGTTCTGCAAATATGATACCCAGTGCTCGTTGATATTCATGTGTCACCGCACGACTTTTTCTTACTTTAGCCTGGTTCCCCGCCCCAATCTCCGCTCACCATGCTGAACGGAAGCGCTCATTTCAAGATGGCGCCGCTCACCAAATGGTGAATTTTCATCGGAATACCACAGGAAAGGTATATCTGTAAAATGCTATTCTTGTCTTCTTTTCTACACGCCCAGGCCTAGCCATAAGAGCTCGCTGACGTTCGCTATAGACAGGTCCCTGGTTTTAACCATTTTGTGTTACATTACATTGCAACAGGCAGGTTACACCCGACGTGCTTTGTGACATAGCAAACCCGCATTTGCGGAGCTAACTGCTTGAAAGCCAAAAATGTGTATGACTTTATTGTGTCCTATGTGGCTGCAGGTCAGGTTTCTTATGTTAGTTCAGCGTCATGACATTTGATTAACGTTGATTGAAGTCTGCCTTGACCCAACGCTGACCCAGTGTGTTTTTGTTAGCATGGACATGGTCCTTCTATATCTTTCTTTCTTTTTTTCTTTCTTTTTTTTTTTTTGTAGGCTGCATTCTGTCATAGGGCACATGAGAGGACAGGTCAATGTTGTGTCAAACGTATATGGCGCCTTACAAGGTCACAAATCTTGGTCTAGAATGCCCCGTAAATGTTGGAAACATTTCGTCAAAGTGCGATAATTTGAATTTTGCGCAGGTGAATGACGGTCATATAGAGATATACGGTGCAATGTGTTGATGATAAAATACACGACTCAGCCGTGTACTATGTTTTGAACTTGTTGAACCTTTACGAATGCATCAGTTATGAAAACGTTATATATAATATCGCGTAACAAGTAAATATTCCAATTCAGCTTACTTGACTCGACTGAGTTAATCCAAATACGTGTATACTGCAATACCATTTTGATTGTATGAAATACTTACAAGCATTTAAAGATTTTTTTAATGCTTTAATTCTCAAATATATGAAAATGTAATCATCCCGATAAGCAAATAACGTACATTAGATCAACGGCTGTGAAGTTTACTTTAATGAAACATCGCGGGGATAGTGTTGAATCGTAGACACAGATACAAAACACACTACAATAATCATATAATTGCAGCAAGCTAGATGACACAAAACACAGTGTTACAAGATGTTTCTATTATAGGGAATCTAGCACTGGATCACATCAAGGTAGCGCGCCAAGAAAGCCGTAATATCTGCTTATGAATGGTGTACAAGCAAGGAATATACTTTCGCTCGTGGTCATGCATATAATAAGGACTTTTCAGTATTATGGAAACTGCCAAAAACTTCGCAGCATGCACTTTACATATAATGAAGCAAGACTAACTAGGATCAGGGATAATAATAATAATAATAATAATAATAATAATAATAATAATAATAATAATAATAATAATAATAATAATAATAATAATAATAATAATAATAATAATAATAATAATAATATACTTTATTTCTATAAAGAGGATGGAGAAAATAGCCAGCAGCTGATACAAATCTCTCTCCTCGAGCATATACAGATCACATCAAGATATATACACGCAATAGATCACAGAGCTAGAGAAAACATACATGGATTTTTAAAAAGTAGAACAAGCAGTGATACCATATACCACGGTTACTCACAGAATAAGTGTGTCATGCAGGGAATTAATTTGCGTTATGTACGTAACAAGAATCTGTTTGAACTTTAAAAAAAACTGAATATTTGCCTCCATAAGTAAGCAGCTACATTCATATGATGCTGTCTCAGTGCCAAATAAAAATATATGAACTTTTTCACAATTGCATAACATATTGAAACTTAGCTCCAAATTTTCGTGCGTGATGATTTCTGAAATCCTTGCAAAAGAAATTTTCTTGGAAAATTATGAGGCGGGCACTGCCGCAGGTAATGAATCATTGTTTCAGAGGAACAACTACAAAAACAGCTGGGATTTTGAACTGAGGAGTCTAGTAAACAAACAAATTCTGTTACAACCGCCGGACATTAGAAACATACAAAAAATGTAATAGGATGTCAGAACCGCATGGGGTTGGCATAATTGGTACCGCTATACGGAAAAAAGGCAACGGTTACGCCACATTGGCATATTCTCAGGCTTTCCTACTGTTGACAAATGTACCGGAAAAAGTGAACATGTTCTACTTGAGTCCTTTGTGGTGAAGACTACCTTTGGTTCACTCACTACCCCCCCTCCCCCCCCCCCCCGCCAATCGCTTGGTAAGTAATACTGCAGCACCACCTGTGAGACGATGCAAAAACCGCTGACCACCCTGATTGACTGGTGAATGATGTTATTTTATTGACAGAATACACAGTTCATACATAATAAGCAGAGTACAAATAATGGAATACACATAGGAATTGAGTCTCCATGAAAGAAAGAAATTTAGTTTCACATACATTGTGCTAAAATCACCAACTATGTATCTTTAAAGGGAGCGCTAAAGCGCCTGACCGGTGTCACATATGGTGGGGCATTTAAAAAGATACATTACTATGATATGGCATAAAAAGCTGAATTTTTGAAGCACACAAGGTGAAATAAACAATCAAAGTCATGAACTGTGACAAACAGGATAATGATATATTTTTTTGCAAAACACAATTTTTGCATAGATATAATCCTACAAGCGCCTTTGTATGAATTATCTTTACCAAACAAAGCCATCTCTCTCTTCTTTGCCCCCGTCTCATCGCAAACAAGTCATGTTGAGACTAAAGTGAATGCTGTTTTAGGCCGTATTCAAATATGCAATCTTCGCTTCAAGTTTTGGTAGCAGGTCAGGAATATATAAGGATATAGTGAGTTACTTTATAAGCAGAGCACTGTCCAACCTATTCTGCATATAGTTCAAAGAATCAAATGGATTAACTTTCTTGTCACACTGACTAGTAACTCAATTGTATTTGTAATCAATAGATTCATAAATGGCTGCGCTCTCTTTCCAAATCGCTTTTATAAAAGATAAATATGTTCAAACCAATTATAATCGAACAGAGAGAGCAGAGTTATTCGCTCGGACAGCCGAATGTGCATTTGACTGTTGTCATCAGTGCAATAGCATGCAGTGGCTACTCTAAGGATCTGTAATGCAAGCACAAATTTATAAAGTGATATAAAGTCAAGCATTATATACTTTCTGTACTAGTTTCAGTTTGAAAATCTACCTAATGAAATGAATCATTGTTGGTTTAATTGTTCAATTACCGTACTCCTCTGAATAAGCGCCCCTGGTCTAAAAAAGGCTTCATACCTTTCTGGAATCTGGATGATAAAGAATCATTCTAAAATGTTTGCATATAACTTAGTATCTTACCTGTAGTACTCACAGTATGATTCTAAATTGAAGGCAAATTACGTTGTACCTTTTAAACATATCGCCCCCCCCCCGCGTGCTTATATCGAGGAAAATGCAACAATTATTTTTACAGACGTGTGTGAAAAACATATCTGGTTTGGCTTGATTCGAATAGGCTGTCTGTCAACCAGCATACTTACATGAAAGTAATTACATGATGATTGGTATTAAAAAAAACCCCAACCCAATGTCACTCATATATGTATAATTCATTACTCTATTTCGCAGTCCGAACTCTTTACTCTCCATGAGCTAACCTGTCAATGTCTAACCTATATACATATGATAGATGATAGTACTATTGTCCCCATTGCACACGTTTTTCTGTAGAATTTTGACGAGGCTGTATTAACCCAAACAAAGGTTCTTCAGCGGGTAACTACTCAGAACATGTTTCTCAGCCTATATATCTTCCAGAACATGTTTCTAAGCCTATATATCTGTATTTCCTATATTATAATGCTACCTCACTGCTAATTACCCATCTAATTTCTATAAACTTGTAAAAATATAAAAGATATTACTCAGCATAAACAGCAACTTTGAATTCAATGCACACTTATCATATTCTTGCTAATTTTTTTTTCCGCCAAATTATGGATACGTTACAGCTTTATTCATGTTCAAAATTATAAAAAAAAGTCAGACCCCTTACTGTTCATATTTTTTTTGAAATCACCTCTAATGCACATTGTTATCCTACAAGACAATGATTAAATTTATATGCAATTAGATCCAGAACAACATTTTTTGAATAAAAATCCACGGAGATCCAGTATGACATAACATTCCAGCAAACATCAGATGTCTTCCTTCCATCGACTCAAATATAAGATAAAGACTTACACTGTTTCTTCAGTGTCTTAGATATTGTGTGCTGGAGTGATATGCTTACACTTATGTTTAGTGTAAGTATAATGGCATTAATAAATTGATTACTGTCTACCTGAGACCTACTGTCTAACAGTAACTGCATGATGTATCATGTAAGAGGAGATTATGTAAGCCCATCTGGGTTTCCACCCTCTAGGTGGCTGTTGCATACTTTTCATGTACTTTGATGTAATAAACTTGAACTTCAGTTTCAAAGACTGTCACCATCATCTGAAGCATTTGTCACATATTTGCCTGCGAAGCAGACCTTGTGTATACTTGTTTTTCTGATAGCCAGAGATTGACAATATGCAAAATACATGACAGAGAAACAAACTATTATTTCTTTTGTGTCTGACTTTAAGCATGGGAAAAGGCTTGTATCTGAGGCGAGTAGCATTGTGAAGTCCGTAAAAAACCACGCTGAATTCCATAGGCCTACTGAATGTCCAAAATATTAAAAGAGATTTATCTGTTAGTATATTCTAGGTGTACAACATTTTTTTTGTTTCATTTAAATGAAATTAGAATCTCCGATCAACTTTTTCTGATACATTGGTGACCACAGGTTTAGAATCACTGCCGTTTTCGTTCGGTAGTATGTCAAAAAGTTTGTTAAATTTCTTCACGTTTCGCGTATAACTTACGATGGAGTAGTAGTATAATTTCATTTCAAGGAGGTGACACATTTCAAAGGAAATAAATGCGATGGTTACCTTATGGAAAAGGATGTCAAAGCTACATATTTTTCTTATAAAAATGATTTGTGTTGCGCTCATTTCCACAATCATGAACGAGTTTAGCCGAAACGTGGACTCGTCACCAACTGCAGGAACGAAAGTTGTGATATTGGCATTTTTCTCGCATGGAATATTATGTTTTATTCCGTATTTTTTATTTTTTGACACCGATTAAAATATAGCCGGTGGCTAATACAAATCTCTCCCATCGAGTATATACAGGTCATATCAAGATATGTACCGCAGTATAACCGTATTTTGAAGAATACAAGTTTAGATATATATCTTAAGTACTTAGGTAGTGAAAGACACAACGCACAAACATAATCATATCTCGGCAGAGGAAGCGAGCATTCTGATTGGCAGAACAACACAAATTAATGTTCTCTCATTGTAAATAAATACCCGCAGCATATACGGTTGTTTAGAGTTTTATTTTCAAAGTGAGGTGATCCCTAAAGTGTAATGTACGTGTGTTGAGGTGGGAATATTGATAATTCAGTATGTGTATATGTCAATGCGAGGTGAGCCAAACTGACCTGCATAATCATCAGCGCGGACCAGTGAGATAAATAACAGCGGCTTGAGTACCTGCGTGGAATATAAATATTTACACATATACACCAGGGAACAACTGTTCCCAGGGATGTACACGTTGATTCCTTGCCCATCCCTGCTGTACCTCATTGGCTGGTTACTTGCTTTGTAACATGTTGACGCCCGTGGTAAATGTAATGTTTTTTTTTTTTTTTTTTTTTTTTTTTTGCGGTGCAATTGGGTTAATGATATTGCTGACAGTAATTCACTTTATAATTTTGCCACGTAATCTCGATAAAAGCATGGTCAGGTAACGATATTAATATCAGTTACCATATCTATTAAAACGATGATCACTAAGAAAGTCAAAAAGAACTAATAGTGGTTATAATAAGTAAAAAAGGACGCAGGAGGAGGAGAAAGAAAAGAACGACAAAAAGAAGGAGGAGGAGAAGGAGGAAGAGGAGGAGGACGAAGAGGAGGACGAGGGGGAGGAGAAAAAGAAGCCCCAAATATTTTCACCCTAAAATATTTTATTATAAATAAATATTATACATATGCATGCATTTGGTTATTAATTACATGTACATATGTCTATCTGTATATATGTACGCATATTTTACGCGCGTATATTTTACATGTATGTCCATTCTTGCATAATTGCAAACTGTTTACTTTTTGGGGTTTGTGGGATTGGATTTATGATTAATGTACGTTTAATTCGTTTGTTGAATAAAACGTTTACAAACTAACATCAATCTGTAAATCTTTAAGTTGCTCCAACGTTACAGAAAATGATAGTAGGCTATCCTTTTGATATGCTAGAATAATCTTAATTTTCAACAATTTTCAGAAAAAGACAAGCACAACCGTATGTTCAAATACTGACATTCATTCCTGTAAAGGTCCCAAAAGTTGGGTGGAGCTGACGAAGTCAACAGTCGAAATAAATCGATAGTTCTCTTTCAGACACAAAAATCGAGCCAAACAGTAACATCAGGTTGGCAGCAATGTTTTTGTATGTGTCATTATACGCAAGTATATATATATATATATATATATATATATATATATATATATATATATATATATATATATATATATATATATATATATATATCAGCACGACAGATACAGGAAGAACGTCAGAAAGATGTGGGGTCCACACCCAGTGAAGCTGTAGTCGCGAGACCCGAGTCATATGGCAATACACTGACTTTTTTTTTTATTTTCTGATTTTTTGTTTTTAATGAAAGTCTTGGAGAATTTGTCGCGCATCTCGAACTGTGAACAAATTAAAACTTGAGACAAATTGTTTAGATACGACTTCAAGTGTAAAAAACGAAAAAGTTCACCTAGTTTGGCAATGTGCCATCAAAACCTTTCAGTGGTGTTTTGTGGATGTGTCACAGAAATATGTTACTCTTGAAATCCTGGTTAAATATATGATTGAGGTGCTGCTCAGTAAGTATTGATTTTAGCAAAAGTATTATCAGACCGCCACTCCTCACCGCGATAAATAAAAAAACAACCCCCCCCCACACACACACACAAAGACAAAAAAAAAAAAAGAAAAAAAAACCCACCACGAGGCACAAACAGAACAAACGCCAAAAGTCAAAATCATAGTTGTTTGCCTTCATATGGGAGTAGCTGGATCTATGCATTGGGTCCTTTAAATTTGTTGTCGTACCACAGAGGAATGACAGGTACACATTGAGTGGAAGTAAGAAAGGCTGCCGCGTTTAATATCATGCATTAAATTTAAAAATGGCCCAAACTCTCCCACATTAAATTAACGAAATATACGCACCAAAATGCAAATGTTGTCAAATGACCCAACCATTTTTTTTTTGTCTTTTGTTTTGCTTGTAAACATTTGTTGGAGGCGGTATTCTGTTTTTGGTTTTCTTATTTTTTCCTTCCGGTTTCTTTCTTTCTTTTTTGTTCTTTTTTTTCTCGTTGGTTACTCTGTTTTTTTTTTTGGGGGGGGGGGGTACCAGTAACAATTATTATATCTTACTTTGCATAGGGCATAATATATCCTCTGTTAAGTGTTCAATAAATGCAAAGTAACTTTAATGTAACGAAAAAAAAAAAAAAAACATAAACAGAACACAACAACAGATCAATTACTATAACAAAAGTACGAGCATACGAACTTGACATGAAAAACTAAAGACGCGTCTTCCTGGGCATGTTGCCAGAACCTTGCTTCAATTGTTGTTCGCCATTATAAGTCAGGGTTGAATGGAACCAGCCCACAGGGCTATTGGGACCACTGCGTACATGAATCCTGGACAGAGGTCTCAACAAGGCCCAGAAATAAATGAACTAAGTGCTGTCCATGTGAAAAAACTGATTGCACAAATGTGCATGTTGGACTCTTTGGAAAATGTACATTGAATGTCTGGAGTTCACTTCAGATTAGACATCTTTGATAAGACTTCACAATCACATATTTGCCAGTACTGTGGGTGAAAAGTAAACATTAATTTGCTGTTGTATATGGAACGTGTGTTGTACAGCCTGCCCACGAACTCAACGGAGGGTTATATCATGTGTATGCAGCACCAGTGTAATGTCTAACGCCTAGAGGGTGGCGTTTTACTCTCAGCAAAGATGTTACAATATATAGATCCTCGGCATATTTTGTTTATCTTTAGCGATCTTAGACATCCATTCCCGTGTTATCTATGCACCCTCACCTTCCCTCCCTCATGTAACTTGCCATACAATACCGGTTCTAATGATGAGACGACCGTATGACAAAGCTCAAAATGATCTTCATTGCATGTTGGAAGAATGTGATGCACCTTTGCAGAAAAATAAACACGAAACCGTTCACCACTTCAGGCACGTTAAAATGTGTTTATGTAACCAACGCATGCACTTCATTTGTTGACAATTCCCTTTGATGGCATAATTTAGCATGAACGGATAACGTTCATTAGACGGGCGAAGAGTATCTTTGTGATGCATGACAGTTTGTTTTTAATTTCCTTGAATCGTGATTCATCTTTGTTTCTTTTTTAGATAAACTGTTAAACAGCCACACTATTTCCAGTAAATTGCAATGTGATAAAAGGTATTTTGCGTGAAATGTGAAAAGGATAAAATTGTTTTGCATCTGAAAGTGATGAGACATCCCCTCTAGCGCCTCTTTATCTGAATAAAGGAATGTCCAGTACTTTTTCCAATATGGACTCTGCTATCATCTCTTCGTAAACGAGTTTGTGAAAAAGAACATTCTGAATTCCTGACAAATCTCGATTAAATTTACATTTTAATGAGCAAATAATATTTCCAATGTTTTGACAATACCACACCTGTTTATTGCCGTGAGGAAACAGGAACTCTCCCTGTCGTTTACATTTATTATGTCATAGCCAAAACATAAACAGTGAGTCTATGTGACTTATTGATTCAACTGTGCTCAGAAATGTGAAAAGTCAGGTCAATAAATTACTCTTGCAAGCCGAGAACAAAACAGCTAGAGTGACAGCCTGGTGCACAATTCCAAGTAAACCACATCAAAGTCACCGATCATAATTGTGTGGGTTTTTTTCAATTTTAAAGTTATCAAAATTCCATAAAATGTCATTTCCAGTATCAATCACCTTTCAACAGTCCCGTTTTGGCAGATCTATATTTTGTTGTCCACATTGAGACCACTCTCACAGTAAAACTTTTTTTTTAAAACAGTCCTATCATCGCATCCTGTGATTTTATACCAAAGAGTGAACTGAAGTCCAGAAATGCATAAATGAGCTTCGCTCGTCTTCAGACAAAACGGAAATTGTCTGAATGGGAAAATTTATATACGTGATCTATCCCGGACACTTTGTAAAGTCACTTGGTGACAAGACTCGATCTCGTGGATGAACATTCCATCGATTGAATAACCAAAACTGTGCACCATGTGGTACAATCAGTTCAACGTCAAATATCTATCTATCTAGTAACAAACACAATACTTATTGTACCAAAGTGACATTTAAGGCAAGAAAATTTGAAGCAGAATTTACTCACCTTTAGTGTTAGTGATAAAATACCGCAGGAAATTGGCCCTGGCCGAGTCAAAGTGAGTAAGTCATCACGTAGGCTGTGCTACATGCAAATAGGGACAAAATCACCGCGGGCAATGTGCGGGTCAGGACATTACATTCCTCGCCTAGACACTGGGATGGTACCTAACATGTGTCGCACCAGTAAGGGAGAAACCTGTATCACAACTGAGATTAGATACTATAGAAGACAGAGAAGACCTGAACGTGTTTACTATTAGAAAAATTATAACCTTTTATCGAGATTAGGCATGTAAAAGGAGGCCTCGTTGAGGATGAAATCAAATAAACCCACAGCGATGGCAGGAAGACGCACAAACAAAGGGTATCATCCATCAAATCAAACAGTTCGATTATTTATTGATTGCGCTACTCTAAAGAAAAGTGAAAGAAATGTTGAAAATTATATTTAAAAATCAAGACCTTTCCTGAATACAACAGTATATATTTCAAGGTAAAGGTAGGAGCCGTGATTGACCATTGCAATCTCTAGCCTATGAGGTTAAAGGTAGTGAAGTAAAAGGAATTCCATCTACAACTTTATTTTACTTCTCAGTTCCGTTCGCAAATTATACCTTTACTGGAAAGCCCAAACCTGCACTGTTCAAAACGAACACCTGACTACGGAAGAGTGCCCGACAAGTGATGCACATCCAAGTGCTGAAACATTTGACGACCAAAAGCGCCTTAAAGATGGACGGTACTCTAGCGTGAATGGACATTTATGGACGGGTTCTTGACCTCTGACACTATAATCCCTGTCACCGCTATATTTAAGACTGATGACAATTTAAAACACATTATATTGTACGACACAAATAACTTTTACTTCATTGCTTAAAGCAATCTTTTATTGGACAACCTGGGAGACCACCAGCTACGAGTACGTCCATAACAGACAAAATCTCGATCCGCTTGTGCCACATGTGTCCAATTATATTGATTTGCTTTAGGTCTAGCTGCAATTGATAGAAAGTCAAACACAAACCAACGATATTATCATTTACCAATTCTGCCACTACAAAAACGATGCAATAAAAAGGTAGTCAGACAGAGGTGATTCAGTGATTATCACGTGAACATTGATTGGGATAAACTTTGTGAAACTTTGGAGTCTTGTTGTAACAAATGTAAATGGCGATGCAGGACATTGAAATGGTCCAGGATAAATTGCTGGTGATATCAAATGCACGTGCACATCAAAAAGACTTATTTACTCTATTTTATATCGGTTTAAAAAAGGAATTTGTCCTCGTCTTGCATGCCTTCTGAAAACATTGCCATGCGGACCGCATATTTCTAATTTGCTTACAGTATTTTATCCAAGAAGTCTCGAGGCATAAGCATGAGTGGCATGAATGAGGTTTACGTGTATATGGACAAGCAATTCAGCAATAGGTTGATAAAAGCTTCTTCCCTCGGGCGATAATGAGGTCACAAGGCTATACATATATAAATGGGTGTACAGAAGTTGAAACGTTTTCGAGGAAAACCAGTCTGATATTTGCCTTTCTATACTCTTATTACACAGTAGAATTTATGTGTCTATAAAAACAAATATTTTAATAGACCAGCGTCTTGGATATATGGCAAGCTACTGGCACATGTGTAAATCGCAAGGTTTACTGCAAAAGACAAATTAATTTTACGCGCCAACAGACAGACTTCCCTTCAAACCAGACAGGTCCGACACGCCTGCGGCTGGTCAAATCGTGTCACAACCAGGTTCTGTACAGACACCATAATGTCATGTATATGACAAACACACACATACGCACACGCCTGTCATTACGTATGCATGTAGTATTAAACGGCGTAATGCGCAAAGTGTAACTCTTCGACTGTTTACCACAGCTGTTCCACATTGTGCTTTCTGCCTTTTTTCTATGCAGCTTGAATAGATATATATATGAAGACATCCTGTGGTAAACATTGAAATATTCTCAGGCTGATTTATTTCTTTTGCTGTCAGAATTTAAAATTTGTGAGTGACACTTCTGATCAGTCTCTAAAATAACGAGTAAATGTTAGGTTTAACCCAATACCAACTGACTGCTGACTGACTCTATAGCTGGCCAACTAACTGACGGAAGAACGGACAGACGAATAAATTCAATTATTTTGACTGATAAACTAAGAAGTCGACAGACTGACTAAATGACTGCCTTATAACCCCACACACTCACATTACAGTCTTTGCCAAGAGGTTGATATGTTAAAATCTGAGAGGTATAGTATTTCCTCTCTGGTGACTTGTTCTCAGGGTATGTTGGAGTTAAGAAAATGACCACCGATATTGTGCGTCGTTTTTATTCATTCATCTGTCTGTCTGTCTGTCTGTCTCTTTTTCTTACAGATTAGCATTTACGACGAACCCTTAATACGCTCCTAGCTGAATGCATACGAACGTTGCTGGAAATAATCAGCAAAAAAAAAAAAAAATAAATAAGTAAATAAACAAATAAATAAATAAATAGATGCATAGATGAATAGATAAATAAATAGATAAATAAATAAATAAATAAATAAATAAATAAACAAATAAATAAATAATAAATAGATAAACAAATTAAATAAATAAATAAATAAATAAATAAATAAATAAATAAATAAATAAATAAATAAATAAATAAATAAATAAATAAATACGACAGCGACTCTTCGTATATGAGTCAAAAATTTTACGAATGTTTACAATTGATCAACATATGTAAGAATAGACAATGATATATTTCGATGAAAGTTCGCAACACATTCCATATAAGAGGAGCCATGTCATCTCCAGGTTTATTATAATAAATGTACCCCTTTTAGGGTATCACAGTGCACGTTATTTACGGGTACACATGTACAGGCAGGGAACCATATTACCGGCTCCTACTGGTTTGCCAATTTGCTGACAAGTTTGAAGTTCTGAACCTCTCTCACACCCACAAATGATGTTGCAACTTCCGGAATCAAATCGATCGAATAAAACCAAATGCAATCGCTCACCGTGGTGTCCATGTTGTAAAATATCCCAAAGAATATTGCTAAAGGGTGAATGTTCGTGTTATACAACTTTATTAAAGAAATTTTTGCGCGATTTTCATGGGTAAACCAACCGCGAGGCCGAAAAATTTCATGGTGGCGGCCATATTTGTTTACGGCGTTTGTTTGCTGCCGCCCAAGGGTTCATGGGAGCTAAACGTTTCTTTTTTGGTTATTTGCGTGTCTGACTTCATAAAATGCAGACGTCACCTGTTAATTGTTCTTGTTGTTAATTAAAAGCTGTAAGTGTGAACGTATGGTTTATCCATTATATTCATGAAGCAGAACAATAAAAACATAGAATGTACTTGTGAACTATTTTCTTGCCTGTCGTGCCAGCAATAAGCAGATCTCCAAATGAACAGGTAAATGTAAAATATTTCACACTTTAGTGTTTAAAGGGGAAATCTAGATTGAAGCAACGAAATTCAATTGTTTACTCAATGCAGCCAGCCACAACAGATTCAGGAAAAAATTCATTCAATACTGGAAGTTACGTTTCTCCACTCTACTTCTACAAAGTACTTTATTATTCATCAAACTTACCATTTTTATCATCTTCCGGACCAGTGTAATGAAAATACCTGTACAGTCTATTGATCGAAACAAACATTATCGACATTTTTAACAAACCAAGCTAACACTTAAAACAGATCTTTCCATTATTTCACGTTCGAACCCTGTAGATTTAAATGTGAAATGAAAGTTGCACCTGGGCACATGGCAAACGTCACTAAGAATGCTCAGTTGAATCGTTGATTATGTTCAGTAATTCCTAACAAATGCTGATCATCAAAAGCCTCGCCTTAGATGCAATCGATTAATAGAGGTGCTTAGGGCACATGATTTCCTTTACACGTCAATCCATGTGATAAACTGCAAGGCGCTTTAAAATATCTGGCACTAATCTTCTCCTCATGCAATATGTAAGAAAATTATTTCCAACCAAAGGCAACGGTCCACAACTGCAAAAATTCCTGCCTGTCTATCATGTTGTCCTGATCGTGATCACATATGCACAGTAACCTCCCTGCTTCGTCATCGCTGAGTTTGTAGGTTTCCGTCAGCATCAGCCGTACAGCATTAGAACTGATCTTCCCAGTATTATCAAGATCCAACCAGTCAAAGTCCTGGTTAAGTCGACGTAGTCTGAAAATGTAAAGGTACCAAACTTGCATTTAAGAAATAAGAGACAATGTGCCCCCCACCCCGCTGAAATTTTTCGAAGTTGTTTATATTATTATTATTATTATTATTATTATTATTATTATTATTATTATTATTATTATTATTATTATTATCATTATCATTATCATTATCATTATCATTATCATTATCATTATTATTATTATTGCCTACTTTTCGAGAAAAAAAACCTGGCTTCATTCTCCTTTGGCTAAGCAAACTTTAAAAGATGCGTTTGGAACATTTGTACTATTGTATGATACACCAGTTTAAAATGACAAAAATACCCCGACGTCTTGGATAATAAAGATATTGTACTGAATTCTTTCGTTGCCAATTTCTACAAAAGTAGGGTTGTTGTAAATATAATTAACTATACTGTGTTCATTATCTTGGTGAAGCGACCATTTTTGACCCTTTTAGTGCCACATTTTGGACTGAGTGGCGTTCATCGCCGCGCTTTGGGCACATTGTGACCAAAGCGCGCCCAGGAAAGCTGTCGACCTGGACTAATATCTCTGTATCAACAGTTATGCTGGTACAGTAAGTTGCTTTATTTTCGCGGATATAAATTTTCACGGTTTTTGTATTTTTTGACATTTTACTATAGTTTTAATTTCACTATTTTGGACATAATTCTTATTCAAACAATGCTAGAATCCATTTCACTGTGTCTTTATTTTCACGGTTTTGTATCATCGGCGAATTAAGGGAAAGTAAGAGTACAGTAAACTTAAAACAATTTATGGGTACTTAAATGGAAGGTCTTTTCCCAAAGAACAAGAATTTAGCGCCCTTATGGCTTTCCAGGGCAGTTCGATTCAAGGAGTTCGACTTCAGTAGCAGATGACACTGAAATAAAGTTCGAGCACGGCTGCAGTAGCTGAGACCATTAATGATAAGAATGGCTAAGCTTACGTGGATGCGCTGCGGCGGACTCAGTCATACTCTAGTACGGAAAGAGTTAAAACAATTTTCGTGCACTTTGGAGTGGAAATCTGGACGATTTTAACTCAAACAAGTAGCCGCTGACGCTAGCCATATCCCCCGCCCACAGTAATCATGGACGGACGGACACACGGACGGTGCCCATTACCATATCCCCACCAAGGTCTACCCACCATGAAAAAATCAAAGGGCTGGCATTAATAATTTAGAAGATATGGCCCGAATAAAACTTGTATTGTAGCTTGAGCTTGCTTAATGAACTTTGTTAATTAATTAATTAATGGAAATAATTAGCCACAGAAAACAATGCCTATGCACACCTACTACCTAAGGTCTACACACCATAAAAAAATTCAAAGGGCTAGCATTAATAGTTTAGAAGATATGGCCCGGAGAAAATTTGTCTTGCTTAACGAACTTTGTTAATTAATTAATTAATGGAAGTAATTAGCCACAGAAAACAATGCCTATGCAAACCTACAACCTAAAGTCTACCCACCATAACAAATTCCAAGGGCTAGCATTAATAGTTTAGAAGATATGGCCCGGACAAAATTTGTCTTGCTTAACGAACTTTGTTAATTAATTAATTAATTAATTAATGGAAGTAATTAGCCACACAAAACAATGCCTGTGCACACGTACTACCTAAGGTCTACCCACCATAAAAAATTCGAAGAGGTAGCATTAATAATGCAGAAGATATGGGCCGGACAAAATTTGTTTCGGACGGAAGGACACACGGACGGTGCCCATTACCATATCCCCTCGCCCACTTCGTGGGCGGGGGATAATGAAATAGGGATGTGCCTTTTCATACCAGGAATAGAAGGTTATTGCCTTGTTCAACTGCAAGGAAAAGAACATGTTAATACTTGTACCAGTGAATGCGGTAATGTTTCAGTTGCAAAGATATGCTCCAGACAAAATTGTACTGGGATCTTGAGCTTGCTTAATGAACTTCGTTAATTAATAAACAAATAAAGGAAAGTAATTAGCTACATAAATTTATGCCTATGCACACTTCCTACTTCTGGTCTACCAACCCTGAAAATCTTAAAGGGTTACCACTTATAATTGCAAAGTTATACTCCTGACAAAATGTAATGCATCTTGAGCTTGCTTAATGAACTTTGTTAATTAATATATTAATGAAGGAAAGTAATTGGTCAAACAAATTTCTGCCTATGCACACCTCCTACCTCTGGTCTACCAACGCTGAAAATCTTAAAGGATTACCACTTTTAGTCGCAAAGTTATGCTTCACACAAAATTGTATTGTATCTTGAGCTTGTTTAAAGAACTTTATCAATTAATTTATCAATGAAAGTAATTAGCCACGCAAACAGTGCCTATGCACACCTACTGCCTAACGTCTGTTAGCCATGAAAATTTCAAAGGGTTGGTATTAATTGTTTAGAAAATATGGCCCGGACAAATCTTGAGCTTGCTTAATGAACTATGTTAATTAATCTATTAATGGAAGTAATTAGCCACAGAAAACAATGCCTATGCACACCTACTACCTAAGGTCTACACACCATAAAAAATTCAAAGGGATAGAATTTACAGTTTAGAAGATATGGCCCGGACAAAATTTGTATTGTGGCTTGAGCTTGCTTAATGAACTTTGTTAATTAATTGATTAATGGAAGTAATTAGCCACAGAAAACAATGCCTGTGCACACCTACTACCTAAGGTCTACCCACCATAACAAATTCAAAGGGCTAGCATTAATAGTTTAGAAGATATGGCCCGGACAAAATTTATCTTGCTTAAAGAACTTTGTTAATTAATTAATTAATTAATGGAAGTAATTAGCCACACAAATTAATGCCTATGCACACCTACTACCTAAGGTCTACTAACCATAATAAATTCGAAGAGGTAGCATTAATAATGCAGAAGATACGGGCCGGACAAAATTTGTTTCGGACAGAAGGACGGACGGACACACGGACGGTGCCCATTACCATATCCCCTCCCCCACTTCGTGGGTGGGGGATAACAAGCGCATTTTTCTATTCGGCAAATTTAAGTTACATAATCTTACTTCAGTTTCATTGTTGTGTAGAAAGACGAAAATTCTTTGTAGTCTAGTTTATTGTCTTGGTTTCGGTCAAAGCTCCGGAGCAGCATTCGAAGGGGAGCACATGGGAATTCAGGCATCAACTTAGTAATGATGGGCACCGCTTCATCCAAGGTCACATAACCTAAGTTATCCTTATCATACTTCTGGAAAGGAACTGTAATCTTCTCGTGTCTGAAAGGCGTGAAAGGACAAGTTAAAACATACCCCATACGTCACTATTAGACATGCCTTAAGTAAAGACTTAAGCGCTGAAGACCGATTGAAAGCGGGACAGTTGTCAGTGCCTGAAAACTACACTTTTTAAGTTATGTATAATGGGCTCCTGTGAAAAGCCCCTTTCAACTTCGAGAAGACACATTATGTTTAAGGTGGGGTCATCAAAGCTATGCGCTTGTAGGAATGTGGACTACAACCTAATCTTGTGCCTTGGTTTTTGCTTTTGAGCCCATAAAACTATGTATATTTATTTTGCTCAAGACGTGTAGATTACATTTGTTTTTATGGCACAAATGGAGTTTGGAGAAGGGTCCAATTCGGCAATTGACCGCAGCACACAAAAAATGTCAAATTTAAATGCCTCAAAATTTGCAAAATAAAACTTCGCAGACATGCCCAGGGAAAATTTGCTCATTTTTTCCACAAATGTAATTGTAAAAAATGAATTGAACATTAGAAGTGCTTATCACAATGAATAACAATTCTTAAAGTTTAGGGCCCAAATAAACAAACACACACACACAAAAAAAATATTTAAAAAATCGAGAAGCTCTTCTCTAAGTTGAAGTCTCCACAAAACATTTTATTTCATGAAAATTAAACCATCCGTTATTGAGAATTCTCAAATCGAAATTGGGGTAGTCATGTCAAAAAACCGATCCTATTGGGAATTCTCCAATCGAAATTGAAAAAGTCATGGCAAAAACCGATCCTACGGAAACTGCAGTTTTGTAACATCCCTCACATCTCATGATATAAACCGGACTTGGAATAGTACAGACATGTATTCCTAGATCTTTCCAAGTCGTCTGTCGTATCTAGCATGATATCACTGTCGGCATAATGGAAGTTGATATACATGACTCAATTTACAACACTTAATCAGTGTCCATGCAAGGCATGATACCTGAAAAAATAAGTGAATTAAATTCCAAAAATATATTGCTTTTTTACCTGCAATAGGTTTCTTGTTGCGTGCACTCTCGTCATTATGACACGTACACCTTTGAAAAATTAACTGTTGAGTGGGATTACTGCCCAGCTCACTTAAATCTGTCATTTTGGCTTCAACCACCTGCTCTTCCTACTGCCATATTGGTAAGTGGAAAACACATGAGCAAGCAGACAAACTTGACTGTGCATGTGACAACTTACGTAAGCGGCAAAGTACACGATGCACAAAAGGCAGGGAGAAAATGTCGTGCACCAAGGAATATCTTGGTCAGTTCCTACCACCCTTGTTACAAGTCATTCATGTTACAATGACCATTATGGTGTTTGGAAATAATTATGACCCAGAATATATACAGTGGTAGTCAATATGGTGATAAATATCAAAACAATATTAAGCTTTTGTCTCGACACTATGAAAGTGTAGAATGTAATATTCTTAGAATATAAACACATACTCTCACACACATACACGCAGATTTATATCATTACCAATTATGAAAACACCCACCCGAAATTTCGGACCTGTATCCATTATCTGGGCAACCGTCTCCACTAAGCTCCATCTTTGACCCAGCGAATACCCTTGGCCCCTCTGCCCAGTGCTGCTACTCAGTTCACAGCCTGGGAGTGACTTCCGTGGCAGTTACAATATTCCTATTCTGGGGCCCACGGCCGCCAACAATTATTAACTTCAGGTCGTTGTATTTACATTTTTAGGTAATGTTCACACTCGAAAAGTCCCATTATATAGTACATAACATTCCTTCGACAAATGAACCTTCCCTTAACACTTATTACATATATTTTGGATACTATTTGTGAATTGTGGACTCTGGTCCCAAAGGTTTGTAAATGAGGATAGTAATGGGACGATCGGGGGGGGGGGGGGTAGGGTTATAATATATGAAACCAAACGTATGTATTTTGCAAATATTTCAGAGCATCAATAATGATATGATATTTGCTGTTTTTATGGTGAATATTTTTTACTGGGCCTTTTGCTATCTACCAATCCTAGCCAGGAATATGTTCGGTGCAGGTGCCTCAGTCTGCTGTCCAGATTCAAGTTTTATGAATTACTGGAAATTCAGTGTATGCCATGCGCCCAATTGTATTTAATATCTCGCATCAGTGGTGACCTTCGTATTGTGTTGTAACGTTACCAATGACCGAAAGACTGCTGTTGTCTGATTATTACAGATCTATTTTCTCTGCAGAGATCCACACAGCATGATTCGTTGCCGTTTCAGGAAAATTCCACTTTTATTAGTTACCGATTGTTGCAGCACCCGGTTGATGTGTATCGAGTGTCTAGTCTGGTACAGCGAATACTTTAGCTTGAGATTATCAGATAAATTTCAAAATGAACCAATTGAATTGTGTACCTTGTATGGCCATTACTCTTTAGCAAGCCGGAAACCAACCTGCTGGAAAACTCGAAGTGCAACTGTCTATTTTGCGAACATTCGAAGAGGTGAGATGGATTTGCTGCGAGTGCACGACTGCGTGCCACCACAAAAAATGCAAGCTGTAACATCGGGCTGTTTTGGGTTCAGAAAACAGAGATTTCAATTGTTGATTTTGCATTTTTAACACAATTTACTGCACGTGAGGAGACAATAGAGACCGGCAGGTCGCGTTTGTGGGGCAGTTTTTACATAGTCATGCACATGGTAGGTAGATTCTGCCTTGGTCCACGGAGTATTTTCATCATATGAACTGGTCAACCTTCGATAACGTCCAGGCAAGCAGGCCATTCTGGAGCGTAGCCTCGGTGCACAACTTGCCGATACAAAGGCAGACATAGACACAGCTGAGAGGGAATAGCGAGAGGCAAAAAAGAGGAAGGTCCAGGCCTGCAGGAGGGAAGAAGACCTACACAGGTCTCTCCGCACAATTAAAAAAAAAACAAAAAAACAAAAACAAAACAAAACAAAGACAAAAACAAAAACAAAAAAACAAAATCAAAAACAAATCACAAACAAACAAAAACACCCCCCCAACCCCCAACCCCCAGCCCTCTACAAAGGATGGAAAAAAAATAATGCAGAAACATCCAGTTGGGGCCTAGATTAAGTTACAGACAGGGATCTGTCTGCACATTTGGACCAAACCATCATAGCCTAATCTGGTGAAACACAAACATTTCCACAAACAAAGCCTTCATACATCTTGCAAAAACCATACCAGAATCACCCAGCAAGTCACAAACTACCCCCACAAACACAGCCTTCCATACATCTTGCCAAAACCATAACAGTATCACCCAACAAAACACAAACGTCCCCACAAACACAGCCCTCAGATTCTCGTGCATCCACACCCCAAACACAAATTATTCTGACACACACGCCCTCACACCTACTACTGCCCCACTGGTCACAAGATCATTCCATATGATCAAAAGACGCAGAGCCTTGAGATTTAATTAGATGTTTCCCGATGGCATTTCCAATGTCAGATGTTGTTTTGACCCAGACTGAAGTGCAAATTTTTTTCATAGTACTATGATGTATGTATGCACATAACGTAAGTTTTGTATTGTAAGATGTCATTCACATAGGTTTCTCAGCTACACTGATCTCTAGTAGCTTCAGACTGCATTACAGAATGTATATGCTGAGTATTCTCGATGAGGGCTGCCTCCAAAGGCTTTAATTTGTCTCTATTTTCTGTTTGACTTTCTGCTTGTTAATTTTTATATATCGTCCAGAATTGTGTTGCAGTTTTGTCCACAGCCTGCTGTGGGCTCAGGGGTGGATCAAGACTGCATTACAGACTAGGAAAGATGATTTGCTGCATAGCAAATAAGTGTGTGTGTCTTCAAAGCATATTGGTTTGGCAATGTACAACTATTCCATAAAACAGGAGTAGAAGTTGGAATGGCATCTCTGTCTATTATAGCTTTGAAGTTATTCAAGATTTAAAATTTCTAATGGTGTTATTTAGCAATTTAAATTGCTACAACTTTTATTTTTAATTCATTAGGTGATTAGGTGCCAATAGTCAACAACCCCCTAGTAGAAGTTGGAATGACATCTCTATTATACTGTTGAAGATATTCAAGATTGAAAATTTCAAATGCCCCTAATTTGCATAATTTTGAACATATTCATTTCTCTGTATAAAACGGTCAAACTCCTTGTATGGAGGTACAATCATGCCAAGTTTGGACTTTCTATGTATAATAGTGTCCGAGAAAAGTGTCGGACAAATTTGCTGGTATAGAAGAAAGAAAGAAAGAAAGAAAGAAAGAAAGAAAGAAAAAAAGAAAGAAAGAAAGGAAGGAAGGAATAAAGAAAGAAAGAAAGAAAGATCAATGCAGCCAATGTTTACATGACAAAATTAACTCATTCCGTGATGAACCCAAAGGATATGCTCTTTGCTAATTCTTTCAAATTTGCATTGCTAATACAATGTGTGAAACAAATAAAAAAGGTCAGAATATCACAAATCATGAGCACATATTATATTCTATTATGATTGTCAGAAATTTTAAATCACAAACCACTCATTTGAAAGATAAGAATACTCAGTATATCCCTTTGATACAAATTTTACTGACAGTAAATGAAGACGTCTGTCCTGAATGAGTCAAGGGATGCCGCATTTTCAAAGGGTCATTTTGATGTCACATCTTGTAAAATATATACCAGGATTATGGCTTGTTTGCAGTTTAATTGAGATGTGACACCCCTGTAAAAATGTCCCACAGGTCTCACGATGTTGATACAGGCTCTGGATTATGAGTGAAATGTATCGGGGGTAATAAAATACACACAAACTTAAGGAGGAAAGAGTAGGGTTTATTTTGATGTGGTTACACTTGCCAGGACTTTGGAATGAGCTGGCCATTTGGTACCAATCATTCACTGTCACTGGTCATGTGTGTTTGGTGGGGTGGCAGACACATAGCAGGGCCATCTCCACAGTAAAATGGTGTCCCTTTAGCCGGATTATTTTGTAAAAAATCCAATTATTTGACGCTACAAAAGTGAAAATAAAACCCATATAAATGTCTACAGCAGCACCCATGTGGACCTGTTTACAAACACCACAAATTATAGCAGCCGGGTTGAGTGGCAGGGCAAAGAGGTCACTGATAGGCTGTTTGGCCCACAAGCACTGAGGTCACAACTAATGCGACGGCCCCCAGAGCTCAAGTTAGGTGGAATGCACTGTATAGTATATAACATATTGAAGATTTAAACTTTAATTAGCCCTCATTTGCATAATTTGGATAAGGATGACCTCTCATTATAAAAAGGCCAGACTTTATCCATAGAAATATAATTGTGCCAAGTTTGGAGTTTCTACATATAATACTTTTCAAATGAAATGTCGGACAAATTTGCCTGTAAAGAAAGAAAGAAAGAAAGAAAGAAAGAAAGAAACTGGCAAAGAAGATTTGCTTCAAAGCAAATCTGTCTGTGTGCCTTCAAAAGTTGTAAATATTAAATGCTACAACTTTTATCCTATGGTACTTCACATCACTTGAAGCCTATGCTTGGATGCAAATTTCAAAGTCCAAATAACCTTGACCTTTGACCTTTACAGGTCACATGTAAATTGCACAGTGTTACAATACCCACAATTTAAGCCCAACATGAACCAAATCGGATGAAAATTGACCAAGTTTTGACAAGATGAAACTTTCAAAGGGTCAAATGACCTTGACCTTTGCCCTTTTGAGGTTACATGTTCTTATAAAAATGTACAGTTTTGCAATACCTACAATTTGAGTCTAACATGATTAGAATTGGATGGAAATTGGCCAAGTAATGGCTGGACGAAACATTCAAAGGTTGAAATGACCTTGACCTTTGACCTTTAGAGGTCACATGTAAGCTTCAAAAATGTGCAGTGTACAATAGCTACAGTTTGAGCTCAACATGATCAAAATTGGATAAAAATTGACCAAGTTATGGCAGGAAGAAAGTAACCATCGAAAGTGGCCTCTGACCTTGAAATGAACTTTGACCTTGAGATGACCTCTACCTGAAGTGAACCTTGACCTCAAAAATGACATTTTGGCTTAAAATTGACCTTTAACTTGACATGACCTTTGACCTTGACATGACCTTGACATGACCTTGACCTTTGAGATGACCTTTACCTGGCTATGATCGAATTCCTATACACTCGGAACCACATCTACTATAGTACATAAGATATTGAAGATTTAAAACTTTAATTAGCCGTCATCTGCATAATTTTGAAAAGCATGACCTCTCATTATAAAAAGGCCAGACTACATCCACAGAAGTATAATTGTGCCAAGTTTGGAGTTTCTACGTGTAATACTTTTCAAATGAAATGTCGGACCAATTTGCCTGTAAAGAAAGAAAGAAAGAGGAAAGGAAAGAAAGAAAGAAAGAAATAAAGAATTCCTAGAAAAACAGTATGTCTGTGTTGGCACACACACATAATAAAGAATTCCTAGAAAAACAGAAAAGGGTGTGCTGACACACACACTTTAAATATTGGTACAGAGGATTGTTTATTACAGTTGCTACCAAAGCCTTAATTTTTTCGTTTATTCTCCGATTGACCTTTTATTATTAATTTGTATATATTACCCAATGTTCTGTCACAGTTTTATCCACATCCTGCTGTTGTGTCATCGAGAGGGCTGAAGGAGAGATGAAGACTGCAATTCAGGGAGTATGTACACAGGATTGTTAAGCTTTTGCCAGCAAAGGCTACTATTGTTGATAACAGTTGCCTCTAAAGAAGTTAACTTTTTCCTTTACTTTCTGATTGACTTTTTTATTATTAATTTGTATATTTGTTGCAACATGTTTAAAATGGACGTTCTTTTTCCTTTTAGACATTGCCTCTTTTGACGTCAGTTTAATTTGTCACCGGCAGAGCCGGAGGCACTTGTATATGTATAAAATGGTGGCCCTCTTTACCTTCCCCACTCCCGAAGAGAGGCCACTTTTTCCGTGCCCCGAATATGGTATTTTATTTTCCCCCTCAGGAGAGGCCATCCACTTATAAAGTCACCTTTCGTGCACTTTTGCACTTTGGGTGGCCTTGTACGAGGGAATCACGGCACACATACATACATACATACATACATACATACATACATACATACATACATGCATGCATGCATACATACATACATACATACATACATACATACATACTATACTTAGAGGTTATTCCATGGCTAAATCAGTCTCCTACCAGGTACAGTTTCCCTGAGAGCCTGTATACTCCCGAGACCCGACAGGTCGAGGGAGGATGCGGCTCGATGGGGAACTGTACAGGGTAGGAGACTGATTTAGCCATGGAATGATCTTTGTATCCTAAATGTATCAACCATGATTTGACACAAAAGGCAAGTAGAGCTTTTCTCGGGATTATGTAAGATGCTACATACCAATCTAGTAGCCAAAACATACAATTTCTAGCTCACAAATTGTGTTAGGAAAGCCCATTCCCCTGTCAGAAGGAAATGAGCATATATTACTCTCCTGTCAGGCCATGCATCTTGTGCGGCACGCAGCCTTGCAACGTAAATGACGTCATGGCGCATAACGTCATCAGAGTCGCTGTTTACGCAAATATAGAACGTGAGGGACATACTGACTTCCAATGTTATTTTAATGGGGTGATTGTATTTCCCTTGGGAAGATACTGGCTGTTGCTAGTGTAACATTATTCATGTGTTCCAATTGGACAGTTTTAGTATCATTCCTTATTTCGGTGTCAGTATGTCCCTTGAAACACACTGTATGCTACAGTACTAAAATGTAGTATGAGGGCAGTTTTAGTACTACATTTAGGATACATGCATCGATAAAAATCGCACACACTCATATACATACATACATGCATAAGTGTATACAGACATACAAACATTCATACAGATATACATACACACATAAGAATTATATTTTTAAAGAAAAAAAAGTAATTGATTAATGTCTTACTCGTCCTTTAGTCTGTCCACCAACTCTTTGAACTCGTTCATCGATATTTTGCCATTCTCATCTTTGTCAACAGCATTTACAATCTCCTCTGCCTCCTCATCCGACCAACCTGTCAGCACATATTTAACGTGTGCTATTGCTGCTGATTTTGTGAGGAACTCTTCATCCCTGTGCGATAAGATCAAAGACAAAGGCAGTGTTTATGGATATGAGATCGCAAAATTAGCTGGTAACATTGCGATGTAAAAGTAAGTGCAGGTTGCTGATGGTGTTATAGGTAAATTCTTGCAAGCATATTGCGATCAGGAACTTTACGTGTGGCAATGTGGGAACAACGTCGTACCGCTAATTACAACAAAGACGGAAAATGACAGGAAAAAGACGGGTACACTTAATATATCTCAATGGACAAAATACAATCATAGTGCATGCAATACAAGCGGCAACCTGGCGTACCAGTGCTAATGTCTGCTCAATTAATATTCATAAAAATACCGATAGAAATGTTTGTATTAAGATAGGACAAATTTACTTCTGGCAAAATCAACACTAAGTTTTATTATTATAAACATATATATTTTAGTGTATTGTAAAACGATTTTGTTTTTGTCTCACCCAGTAGCTTTCGCGGTTTTGCAATACATTCCTGAAAGCAAGAGGCAGACATGTAATAATTTATGTGTAATATATATACATATATATACATATATATATATATATATATATATATATATATATATATATATATATATGTCACGTACACATACAGGAAAACAACATTACTGTCCATGTCATGATTACTGTAATATAACCTCGTCGATATTGATGCTTCTTACCGGAGATAAGACAACATTGGTAATAAATATTCTGTGGTCAAGTATACACAGGATATAATGAATGAAAATCGTCTGTTTAACGTACATGTTCCGTAGCTTCAATAAATCCGGAGGAAGAAACGATTGGACCTCGGTAGATTTGCATGTTTTCCTATTCTTGGACCAGACAAATCATATACAAAACCAAGAAAATTATGATATCATTTCCTTAGCTTCTGTACTTTCACAAGCCACCGTTTTTCTAATTTCAAGTGCATTATGCTGGAAAAGAAATGTTAAATATGAAAATCGGTGGCGCGTTCCAAGAAAATACCAACCTGCTTTCCTGTAGTACAATTATGTGCTATCCGCCACAAACTATATTTAATATGTATGACAAGTCATCCGTGTATGTGCTATCCGCCACTAACGACAAATAATTAATATGTATGACAAGTCATCCGTTTAAAATCTACGTGGTGTTATGTATGTTATTTCTTTGGGGGGATGGTGTTTGTCTTATGTTCGGCCCAAGGTATGAAATCATGCGTTAACGTTGCAGAAGTACTGAGCACAAGTTTAGAGATATGAAAGTCAGCCATAATGTGTAATAATCACGAGTTAATGAAAATATTTTTCTGAGCCAGTGAAATAAACAGGTAATATACACTATTTTTGTCCCTTCCGATAAAAGAAAGTTGTCCAGCAATGCCCCGTTTGCTCCACCCCAATTATCATAAAAACGGACGGAATCTAGGTCAAACTTTAGGATAAATATGTTGCCCTTTACCCTGCGGCTATTCAATTCGACATTTCTTTCCCATTGGTTACGAATGACTACTCGTGTATTTCATGATAAGCTGAGATAGCCTATACTGAATAGATACAATACGCGGGATTCAGGTTGTGTGCCGTGCGCAAAAAAAAAAAAAACAAAAACAAAAAAAAAAACAAAAACAAAAAAAACAAAAACAACAAACTGGCAAGCCAAGAGATGGCGTGGTAAGCGCTTCGTGCAACTATTAGTTTGCCTGCTCGACTGAGACTGACCCTGTGTTGACAGCTGTCAACTAACGCTGACTTCTTTCTCCAATCGATAGAGACACCTCTGTCTTTCAGATACAGTTTAAAATCTTTCCCCCAACCCTCAAGTCTGCCGTGTCCGGCCGCATCGAGCTCCCCCCTAAGTCGGCCGATTCCGGCCTGTTTCAATGCATGCATGAAAATCGTTTTTCTTCTTAATGAAGTCATTTATAAGAAAATTATGAAAACTATCTGCTAAAGCAGATATTTTTGCATCATTTCCTACAGATCGCCATAACAACACTGTGAGTAAAAAGCAGGATAGAGCGTTTGTTCGGAGAAATAACTGATCATGCAAAGAAGACCACAAATCAACATTACCCTGTTTACAATGCATGTCCAGCACATTCAATGAATTTGACACTTCCCACGGCTCCTGTCCACGTGTTTTGTTAAATGTGCGTCTTTCCCCTTTAGTATAATTTGTGTGGGATGTTTCTCGGTCAAAATTTAATGATGGACGGCAAAGATATAAACTTGTTGTGTCACATTTATCTCACCCGTTTTGGAAAGTTCATCGGAGAACAGCATCCACGTTTGTTGGTTTCGATGAATTGCTCGGCAATTATTGGAAGTGGAAGTACTTTTCGGTTATCGTCGGCAGCCCGAAGTACCTTATCTGGATCTTTGAGCCCGTACCTCGAAGGAGTTTCCAGATATTGATATTATCGTCAAATTTGACTGATTTTTACCGCGGAAAATATCAAGACATATCAAATTTAGCCAAATCGGGGGAGAGTATACCAAAATAAACAAACTTTCGTCTTTCCCATGGTACCAACCATTCCAGACATCTGTAAACAAACATGGTGCTAGGAGGAACACAAACTTGTATGAGGTTGTATTTTTTTCTGGAGATTTCAACACATTTACTTGCTGTAAATGACTATCAATGATTATTCACACTGCATGGAAAATAGATCTGCATTTTACCGCAAATGACATGTCACTCCCCAAAACTGCGATGTTGTATCAGTCATACTACCCACACGTACCGAAACCTGTTCCTACAAGGCAGGGACAGAGATTCACTGTTTTGGTGCGTTCATAGTACATTTTTATTGTTCATGAGTAATTCATCCGAGGAGTAGAGTGGATTGAAGCTCAAATAATGTGAGGAGGAAAGGGTTAAGCCAGCAAACTTTCTGTTTTTTGAAGTAATTTTCATCCAGTAAAGACTGGCACAGAATTTCACCTATATTAAACAATGGCCTCTCGCGCCATACACATTCAGGTTGCTCGTATATCCTATCCACAATGACATGTGCGCTGCACCTTCCTTTGAGGATTCTTGCACACAGGACGCAACATAATCCTAACGTATGACATTAACATGATTTAGACCATGGCCTTCTGTTCACAAAATTGTTCATTGCTTGTAGATGTCATTCTTTTTGTGGGAGGGAGACAGATCATCTTTAAATCTATACAAACTTATAGGCGGGTACAGAAAGTTGTATAATACCTGATACCCTGCCCATATTCCTGTTGTAACGTCCTATTTTCAATTCACTAAAAGAAAACAATCACAGATTACATATAAATAGTTGCATAATTTTAATTCCCCACTGCTGCATTATCCAAGGTTTAACTCCTCATATTACAATTTTCACACAGAAGCAACACGCAGATGTAGGCTGATAGGTTGCATATGCTGATCACCCCCTTTCATCCTCAGACTGTAATTTCTTCAGAGACCCCTTCAAACAAATCAGCCAAGTGTTGACTGAAGCTGTGGAGATTTTGGTCCTCTGGGTCTGTGCACTTACTGCAGAAGTCGTACAAACTGGTGCATCCTGTGAAATCTGTGGGTTCCTGTCTGGCTATTTTGGAAACTTGGCCAGTTCGTGCTCACTTAGTAAGTCCAAGATGTCCAGAGAGCCACTGAATTCTGGACAAACATCCCAAGCACCCAGGTTCAAGAGTCATAAGTACAGACGTGCTGGAATGATAAAGAAGGCATCGAAATCTGCAGTGGCACCTTCTGCTCTTAGTGGGCTCTTGGCTCCTGTGGAGGTACCCCCCCCCCCCCCCCCCCCCCAGCAGACCTGAGTGCCACCCTCAGTGATGCCGGCCAAAGTGCTAACTTTTCTGCCTGTACCTTCGATGGCCCAGCCCGAAAGCAAGCAGCTGGCAATCCCACTTGTTCCCACCTTCAAGCCAGGTGCCCTGCCTCCCTCTCTTGAGAAGCAAGCAAAACTTGAGCTCCATGAGGACCAGCGTTTGAAGTTGGAGACTTCGTCTTCCTCTGCTGTTGCTATCACCGCTGCCAAACTAGAGCAGACTCTTAAGGCAGAGCAGCTTGCTGGTTCTGTTTTGAGTCAGCTTTCTCTCAGCCCTGAGGCTATGGAGTTCCAGAAAGTACTTCAGGCTCCTTTCTGCCGGGAGATTTCTAAGTCAGCAGCAGCTGTGGTCCCTGAACTGAGTCTGGTGGAGACCCAGACTCCCTCTGGCCAGCAGACTCCTCTGTTGGTGGATGCTGTGTGTCCTACTACCGGTCTACTGGAAGCCCCATCTCTAGCCCCTGGTGGGCTGGGCAGACAGAGGTGGCGTTTGAGACTGCAATGACTCCTGCAGAAGTCCTTGCTACCCCAATGCCTAGCATGCTGACAGATCCCCTGCTGTGATAGGTGCATGGCCACCTCATTGCCTGTGAGTGATATATTGTTTGACAAAGCTTTGGGTCTCTCTTGGGCCAGTTCAGGGTACTTCTGTTTGGCCTTGCCAGGGCACCGCTGGTGTTGCCCTGGTTTGAGCAATCAGTTGCTGCTTACCTCCATTGCTCAGCCATTCCTATTCATGTGTACCTGGATGATTGGTTTATCCAGGTGCTTCAGCATCTAGATATACAGTGTCACACACAGACTATTCTGGAACTTTGCCAATGCTTAGACCAGATAGTGAACTGAGGCCAGAACAGTCTTTAGTCAGAGCAGATCATTGTGTTTCTAAGCATCCAGTTCAACCTGGTTGCCTTCATGTGTAGCCCTTTGGAAGATAGGTGAGAGAGACTTCAGTCCATACTCAGAGCCTTTCTGACTTGCCTGGTTCACTTGGTGCAACAATGGCTCGCCCTGTTGCGCTCCTGTCCTTGATGGTCTCCCAGACATCTGGTCCATCTGCAGACAAGGGGGTTCCACAGGAACCCTCAACGACCCGACCTCCATGCTTGGCAGTTGTCACACAGCACATCAACAACAGAGGTTTGTCGGAATCTGTTGGAGATAGAAATGCCAAAGGCAGATTTCAATCCTCTTTTCTAGGTGTTTACTTGGCTTGTTGGAATGTGTTTTCTGACTGGTGCACCAGGAACAGAACGAACCCTTAGTCTCCTTGCATTACAGAAATTGCCGATTTCCTGCATTATCAATGGGAGGTCTTCGGCAAGAGCTCAGGAACAGTAGAGTGATTTTAATCAGCCATATCCTCAACCCTTGTGAATGGCCTCAACATTTGCCTTGGGAGTGTTCCTTATCTGTCAGTGCTCATCGCAGATACCAAAAGGCCGATGGTCCCAGTTTTAGTCATGTCAAAGAAGTAGCCCTTTGAGTGCCTTAAGGACCCCTGCCAGGTGGACGTCAAGAACTGGACATAGAAAACTTGTTTTCGGTAAACATTGCTTTGGGGGCTTTTAGAAGCGAGATCCACACTCCAGCTCATGACCGACTCCAATGGCACCTTTGCTTAGGTTCAGATACCTGTCCATTATGCTTTTCAGATACCACCAAAGTAGTTACCACTTTACAAAGAATATTCCGGGTTCTTGTGGGTTTGATGGGATGTAGTCTATAGATCAGCACACTTTTTAGTGGGCCTGATGCCTTTTGCCAAATTGATGAAATCTCGCACCTGTATCAGGCAGCCTGACCTACCATCCTTGCCTCTAGCTGGTTGACTAAGGAGTATCTCTGCCCCACAGAACCATATACTAGCCCCACAGCACCCGCCAGTTTTGCTATTAGTCCTTTTACATCTGCAGGTCTGATTGATCTGAAGCAAACAACATCTACCCACGAGATGGACAGCTATCATGTTGGCAGGCGAGTTCTGGGGAAATGGATATCCAAGGGCAAAACCCAGTATATCCACGCACAACAAAGAAAGAAATAACCAAGGACTTATTGGATCTTGACCTTGACACTGCTCTAGCCCTTCAATGACGGGCCATCAAGAACAGGTCAATTTCAGTGTATATGTACTTGCATAAGCCAACATGTACAATATCACTCACCGGATACGTATATACGTCCCTGCACTCGCACGGAGAAAGTTCATTGACATCAAAATGTGTACTGTAGTTACTAATCACTATTTTTTGCTAAATCTGACTATCGTTTACTTTTATTTTCAATGTGAATGCTGTATTAACCGCAATCAATGCCCTTCTCCATACAACATTAACTCTCCTCGGGAAACTTCCTCATTTTTCCCCTTGTCATTATGGACATGAGTTTCATGTGTGTTTTTTCCACACTTTTTTGTTTTTTCTATTCATATCCAATTCCCAATATTTCACAACTCAGCAGTTTTGCTCAGTTTCTACCTACCCGACGCGCAAAATAATCTAACATATAGACAAGAAAAAAAATATATATTATGGTACTTTCATGATATTATGCCACACGCTTGCATACACCAAAATAATTTCAATTATTCCAGTCTCATGGTCAGTCTACTACTTACCTGTGACAGACATTATTGTATTGTTCTTTATTGTGTATAGAGGTGAAATGTTTATTGCTTACACATGTGTTACTACAATTCAATTTTTAGTTGCTGAACAATTTGTGCAATTTGTATTCATTTACTCCTTACCATACAAGAAACATTATTTACAAACATTGTCTACATTGTATACGCCGCATACACGTGATCGTGGTAAACCAAATCTTGCTGATCTTTGTGTGATTTGTGCGTGCCCCTACCTGTTATAAATGTAACAAGAAAACTCGTGCACCTTGGTGCTGCTTTGGCTTTTATATTGTATGCACATTTATCATACATGTTATCGGATTCATTGAGAATTTACCATATTGTTACTTGTCTCGTCTGTTATCACATATATATAATTTACACGCATAAGACTATTTTGTACAATCTGTATGTACATGTTGATGCTCTGCATGCAACAAGCTCTTTATTGTGAGTATGGCATCTAATATTATAGACAAAGATGGGTTGAAAAATTTTGGTGGGGCATCAAGGAACTGTTTAAATGATTTATTAAATGATGCAGATACCTTGGGTAATGCTATCTCTATAGCCTCAAACTCCCCATATGTGGACACAGAGCATCTGGCTAACTATCTAAAACCACTGAAGCAACTTTTTTCTGTACTAGATTTGAACATTCAGAGCCTAATCGCAAAATTTGACAAATTACGTATTTTAATTAGTGATTTGGCTAAAAATTATTTCGAACTTGAAGCTATTTGTCTTCAAGAGACCTGGATAGATGATGTGTCTACTATATCACTCTTTTCTCTAGAGAGTTATGTTATGTTACCTTTGGCAGCTACTTGTAGCACCCATGGTGGTTTACTTATATATTTACATAAGAATTTAACGTTTGTACATAGAAACCTTTACATACCAAGCCATATTTGGAAAGGTCAGTTTATTGATATATCTTTACATGAAAATGATAAAAGATTAACTCTATGTAATATTTACAGGCCTCCCAGAGACCGTAATATTGATATTGATTTGTTTATAAATGATCTGAGCCCAATTATTGAAGCTCTCTCAAGGGAGTCTTCTGAAAAAGTTATTGTGGGAGATTTCAATCTAGATCTGTTGAAAATGAACACAAGACAAAAATACACTGAATATATCGATGTCATGTTATGCAACGGTTTCTCTCCCAAAATCACCTTGCCTACCAGGCTAACAGAGAGAACAGCAACTCTGATAGATCAAATATATTGTAAACTTTCTAGTTCCAAAAAGATGTGCTCATCTGGAATAATATTGCCTGATATGTCAGACCATTTTCCTGTGTTTACTTGAAAAAACTTGAAACCTAAAATCAAAGGCCCCCCTCGGTGCATAAAAAGTGAAAATAAAGATCCCTACTCTCTACAACGTTTTTATAATGAAATAAGAAATACTGATATTATGAGTAAATTAAATCCCAACCTACAGTGCAACCCTGATGTAAATTACAACAGAGTTGAACAAGTTCTTGAAATTGCAAAAAATAAGCATCTTCCGGCGAAAACTGTCAAGTTCCAAAAATATAAACATAAAAATTCTTCTTGGATTGCTAATGGTATCCTGAGATCTTTAAAATTTCGTGACACTCTTTACAGAACACTGAAATGTACCTCTTTGGATGATCATCAGTACTATATACTAAAGCAAAATCTTAAAACATTTAATAATATATTAACCAAAAATATAAATGAATTAAAAAAGGACCAGTACAATGCAGAATTTGAAAGGATTAAACACAATACAAAAAGACATGGGATACCATTAAGTCCATTCTGCATACAAACAAAAATGAAATAGTCGTAATCTCTTTTTTTTGTCATTGAAAACAATAAGATAACAAATAAAGAAGAAATAGCAAACAGATTAAAAAAATTCTTCACAGATATTGGACCCAAGCTGCCATCTAACATCACCTCAACAAATAGACTCTCTTTCAGCTCATACCTCACTACATCATCGGACAGCACCTTTTCTTTTTTGTTAGTGGACTCTACCAGCATTTCAAGTATCATCAATAAATTTAAACCCAAGTCCAGTACGGGACATGACAACTTATCAATGAAATTGTTGAAAGGTCTAATCACTTCTATTTCCGAACCCCTTGCATTAATAACAAATCAATCTTTATCTACAGGCATTTTTCCTTGCTAAAGTTGTACCACTACACAAAAAAGATGAAGAAACTCTTTTTGAAAATTATCGCCCAATATCTTTATTACTGGCCACATCTAAAATTTTGGAAAAATTAGTGTACAAACAATTGAATGACTATTTCACCGTAAATCTCTTTTTTACAAAAGTCAACACGGATTCAAGAAACTGCATTCTACAGAAACGACAGCCTTAGAATTTATAGATCGCATCATGAATTTCCTGGATAATGGCAAATTACCTTTAGCCATATATCTAGACCTGTCAAAGGCATTTGAAACCTTAGATTACCAGATTCCTTTGCGGAAACTAAAACATTATGGGATTACAGGTACTGCTTTAAATTGGTTCGAAGATTATCTTAAAAATAGAAAACAATATGTGCTCTTTGATAAAACTCGTTCTGATGTTTTACCCATCACAACAGGGGTCCCACAAGGATCTATACTCGGACCTCTGCTGTTTATAATTAATACAAATGATATGCACATAGCCACATGTAAATTTGGTTCCATTTTATATGCCAATGACACGACTTTGATAAATCCCATATGTGTTTTTGACTCTGTATTTGGTGACATTTCTGAATCTATAAATGATGAACTAAGTCAAGTCTATGGCTGGTTGCCAGCGAACAAACTATCATTAAACATAGGCAAAACAAAATACATGTTATTCCATTTCCCATAAAAAAGGATTAACATTACACTAGACTTGAAAATAGATGGTACTCAAATTTCAAAAACTAAACAGTTTGATTTTCTGGGCTTATGCATACAAGAAAACTTGAATGGAATGCTCATTTGCAAAAAAATGGCAATAAACTCTCGAAAGTAATTGGAATTTTCAGAAGGATCCACAAATATGTCCCAACAAAACTTTATTAATCATGTACAATTTTCTGTTCCTGTCACATTTAAATTTCGGCATTCTTGCTTGGGGTCACACTCAAGATCGCATTTTTAAATTACAGAAGAAGGCTGTTCGTCTTGTAGCCAATGCTGGATATAATGCACATACTGATCCCTTTTTAAGCGAAACAAACTTTTGAATCTTGAGGACCTTCTACGTTTAAAAGCACTTAAATTTTACTACAAATATTCAAAAAATGAAGTACCTAGCTTTTTTCTTGATATGTTTGAACTGCCCTCTGCTACTCATTCACATTTTACCCGCCTTAGTAAAAATCCCAGAATTCCAGTAGCAAGAAAAACAACAGTAAAAACTTCTATCAGGTATCACATTCCTCTGTTATTGCAAAACACTCCCCCATGTATTAAGGACAAAATTCACACACATTCGTATTATGGTTTCTCACATTACGCAAAGTGTTATTATATCAATAATTACAATAATGAATGTACCAGACCAAATTGTTATGTATGTAATAGGTAAATTTTGTGGCTAGTAATGTTAGTAACTATGTTAACCTCGTGACAAATGCTGTAATCTAAATTCTTTTTATCTCCCTAGGTGGCCCCCGCGATAGCGGGTTTCCTAATCCTTAGCTGGGGTCAACCTGACTCAATTTTTTTGTATTTACGTTTTATTTTGTTAACCACAGTTGTTTGCACTATATGCTTTATATTTGTTCTGTTTCACAGTGTATTCCTTATGCCAAATATACATATTCTGATTCTGATTCCGGGGGCCTAGTGCAGTCCAGTGCTGGTCGTTAAGGAGGGTTTCTGGCTCAGGCTGGATTCTGCTGTTGGCTGCCTCAAGTCCACATACTTCTGACGTTTTTTCTTCAGACGTTGCCTCCACACATGGACTGATGGTTTCCACCAAGCTGCTGGACCTGGTGGTCAATTATGGTCAGCATGTCTATAACATTACACTTTCCATCTTTGTGTCACTATAACTGCAAATTGTGGTTGAGAGGTAACACTATATAACTAATACGTGAAATTTTTAGTAATTTTGGTATTAGTAAGTATACTTCCCAATCGATCACAAGGCCCATCCAATCACCCAGCTTCCTCTTTCAGGTGACGTAAACTGACCACTCTTTAAAAAAAGGAAGGATGATATGGGGAACATGCACACAGGGCATCACAAAGGATTCACCGGACCCGACAGATGGAAGCACGGGACTGTTAGGTTTTACGGAATCCACTGAGCGAATGCAACTCGATTTCTTGGCCATTCGACCCACACATGGAGGTCTTGGCAAGTGGTGGTTGAGAGGTAAGTATACTTACTAACACAGAAATTACAAAAATTTTGACATATTTAACATTTATGCCACCAAAAGTGGCATAATATTATAGGGCAGGCACTTTTATATATACAGTCTTTTTTTACTTTTACAGGACAGTGGCAAATATGGTGAAGGCAAGTCTGCCCTTTTTGGACTACTTGTGAAAATTTTAATGAGTTACATGAAGTAGAATTGATAGTGAAACACCCAAATGTTTGAAAAATATGAAAGTAAAAGTGGAATTGATTGTTTCCAAATTCAGTAGAACCCGGTTCTGTGTTTCAAAGATACTTAACTTCTGAAAATAATGTCGACAATAAAGTACCAAGCACATCTTTGGCAGGCTTATTCTATATATGTAAGTATGCCTTACATTCCCTATCAGCATTTGTGTTGCATTGGCCAAAAATGTGGTGTCTTTAGCACAGACACGTGACCAGTGGTAGACGATATTCTAAACATGATGAATGGTGGAAAGATAAAGTCAGGGGGCTGCAGCTTAAAAACTTGCTTTTATGTGTATTTTGATGTGTAAAGTTTCTATAAACCTTATTTTAAATAAAAAAAATACTGCAAACCAGAAAAGTTATAATCTGATGTTGGATGATGCTTAGTATCGGAGTCATATTAGAATATAAACAATGAGTCATATCTGACTTCCATCATTCCGAATATAGCTCTGATTCAGTGTACTGATAATATTTATGCAAGTCATTTCCTTTACCCTGCTTGTTGTTATCACGATTGTTTTGAAATGTATAGGTGGTCGTTATGACCAGATATGTATGTTTAATCATGAGACGAAACAGCGTATAGAAAGAAGAAAAGCTCTTTTATGTGCTTAAATATTCAATTTCGTGTTGCCAATGGTTTTCAATTAGAAAGTGGTAACATTATATTTGAAAGCAAAGCACGGATGTGATTATACTTGTGTGGGTTTTTTTTGTGGAAACCCCCAAAACATGGTTAAGATTTTTGCGATGTCTTAGGAACCCCTTATGATCAACATATCCCTGTATGCAGAGATTAGATACATTTGACGAGCCCTAAAGGGATAATTCCAGCTTTAAATGTGGGATAGAGTACATTGGTATAAACGGGAGCAGGAGAGCCAAGTCTTCTGTGTAGTTGGATTTAACATATTTTATTGCAAAAACAATCGGCCGATAGGCTCACTATCCTATATTAGGGCATCTGGAACAAACAGAACAACATTGAAATTTTAAAACCAAAATACACAGAGAAACGTACAGGACGACAATAAGAATATAATAATTCTAGAAGGAGAGATGTGTGTGAGTCTAAGTTTGTAAATTATCTTAATAGATCAAGACGACTAAGAATTATATTTGGAACCATTCAGATTGCTTAATATATTTGGGTACAACTACAAACATTTGCTCCTTTTGAGCTGATATAATTCCTTTACCCGTAATTCGAAATAATATAGTTTTTAAGCTTAAATTTCCCAGGGATATTATTTTACAGTGAAGTAAATGTCTAAGCAACACATATTTGTTACACTGAAAGAAAAAATGGCTGGGATTCTCTAACATTGCTTTGCATCAACGTGATGGGAACTCCACAACCTCTATTTTGTAGAGATAACTGTTCAGCTGGACAGGTCCTTCTGGTATGAATGATTGAGACTTTTTCTTCTCTCCAATATAATATCATTCATTACGCTTAAGTTTTAAGTTCTAAGTTAGTTCCCTCTTAGAACATCTATATGTTCAAGGTTCCTGACTGATCGTGGAAGCAAATTCCATTCGTGAATAGTTGATGTAAAAAGGAATTATAGAGAGTGTATTTTTCTGGCTTCAAGAGCTCCTATTTGTTTAGTTCGAGTCGACATTATTCCTGGTAATAATCGACAAAGATATGCCGGGTAATTCCATATATAATTTTGAACATGAACACTCATATGTGTTTCCTTCTGTGTTCATCTTATGGTTCCCATCCTGTCTCAATGTAAATTTGTTGATGACCTGTTTGGGCAAATGCACCAGCAACGACTCAATCCACATCCAACTGGACAGCCTCACGTCTATTCTTGTAAGCTTCCGTGCATCCACCCCAGACCATACTTCCATATTCTAAGCAAGGGCGTACAAATAAAAAATAAAGGGATTCTATAGACTACTAAATTTGTACTGCCAACCATTTTTTTCTTTTAGATTATGCAATAATATGATTAACATGAGCGCACCAGAATATATCTTTTGAAAAACGTTTTAGTAATATCACAGAATACTACTCGTAGCTTTAGCAAACAACAGCTTTGAAAAACTCGTGACAAAGGCAAACTTACTGATTTATTGTTCCGTCTCGAAGTATAATACTGGACTGGTTTTCAGATATACACAGTTTCACGAAAAAAAGTTGAAAATGTGTTTGAACACTGCACGCTCTAAAACTTTTCCGGCACGGCTTATTAGCGAGATGGATTTAGTTACCACACAACTCGGGTGCACTCCCTTTAATTACTGAAGTTACTAGTGCTTTTTGTCCAGACGAACGGAAACTTGCATGGCAGTAAGGACAGGTTCAATAATTTAGTAAGGCTAGGAGCATTCCTGGAAGCTGCTTCCTTCAATAGTATGGGACTAATATCATCTGGTCCAGACGCTCTGTCAATATTTAAAGATTTCAGAATATATTGGACCCTTCCTTCAGCTGGTACAAGTGATTCCAAGAAATTTTACGAAGTTGAAGTTTCGCTGGGCAGAGCAAAAGGTGGAGGCATCAACATCACAATTTTCCAGGAAATATTCATTAAAGATGTCATCGTTAAGTTTATTGTCGGATATCACAGTATCATTGAGCAGGAACGATGGTATTGACATATGGAATTTCCGGACATGAAATATTTTACAGTCTTCCATCAAATTTTACTTTTAAAATGTACTTTGTTCACTGCATTATACTGTTTATTATGGTATTCACCTTCAGAAAATGTGAATTACCATTGCAATTCCCACTGTCAGTTTCAACTGCAAAAACTTTTTATCCTTTACTTGCTGATTACATTTTGGAGCTTTTATCAGACTGCGACATCGTATGTCTCACTGAAGCTTGGTTGCACCAACACGAATTAAACTTTATCCAGCATTATCTTGACTCGAGTGCAAAAACTGATGATTTACATGCAGTATTTTGTAAGTCTGGCATGGTCATGTAGACTTGAATCTTGAGCGAAAGAATCATGGCTGTTGCCATTAGTGACGATCATGGTCAACTAGTTCAAATTTTAGTCAATGTTTACGTGCCTTATTATAGTTCTAATAATCATAGCCAAACAAACAAGTGTCTGGACACTATTGATTCTTTGCAGGCATTTCTAGATAACCATACCATGTTGTGCCCCATTAAATGTTTCGGCGATTTTAATACCAAGTTACCTATTTCAGATATACTTTCTAAATCATGTTATAAGCACAATGGGTTTAATTCACACAGCAGCATTTTATACGATCTTCTTCTAGCCAATAACTTGGTTGTCGCAGACTTCATGTTTTCTCAGTCGCCCAACTACACTTCTTTTCACTTGTCAAGCATACTTTTACTTCGATTGACCATGTTTTTGTTCCAAGATCTGATACCTACTTGGTCCTATCATGCAATATATTGGACCTAGAGGCTGGTAATATCAGTGATCACCTGCCTATTATGACAACGTTTTCGTATAAAATCAATAATAAACCTGAAGAGAATAAAGTATTTAGAAATAACATGCACTCTACCTTACCTTTAAACTGGGGCAATCAGACCCGTATTAACAAGTATAATGCTGTATTGACAAGACAATTATCTTATTTAGACCCTTTGAATATAGGCAGAGGAACATGTATTGGTGAAGAGGATATCAAATATAAGGTCAATCTCTATCTATCATAGCTTAATGATGACATGCATGATGCTGCTCGAGATTCGGGCTGTTCACCAAGGAAAACATTTGAGCCCAGAGCTTAGGAACATGATTGAAAAGAAAAAATTATGGTGGGATATATGGACTCAAAGTGGTCGCCCTAGAATCGGTATCGGTTACCAATGCTACAAGGGCACAAAAAAGGTATTTAGGAGGTTCAGTAGACGGTGTATGCGTGACGAGATTAATATCGTATATAATTAATTAAACAACCTTTTTCATGAGAAGAAAATTGGCTGTTTCTGGAAAGGTATGAGAACGTTTGAGCATAAAAAAGATAATTTATCACTTTGTGCACACGATGTAGCCAACTGTTGTTCATCTGTTATGGGTGATATACATGACGAGTTTACTGCAGACCAGAAGCGTATCACTGACTCACTGAGGCATTAATACCGGATATTACGCAATATTGCAGTCACAGGGAGTCATGTAAGATTAATGCTGACATGGTTTCTGATTTGAAAGGCCGGCTGAAGACCAACTCATCTCCTGGGTGTGATGGTATTACCTTGCATCGAGCACCTTGTATATGGAAAATCACATTTGTTATTGGAATGTCTTTCTGACATGTACTCTGCCATTTTTACCTCCAGTATATTACCAGAGGTTTTCTTGACTGCCATCATCGTTCCTATCCTGAAGAAAAGTACCCTTAACCCAAACGCTGTTGAACACTAAAGACCTATTATGCTGAGCTCTGTTCACGCTAAATTAGTTGAATTATTTATGATCCCTGAGGACATTATTAGTGATGTACAAATTGGTTTCCTGAAAGGGAGAAGCGCTTCCTTCGGTTGTGCATTCCTTCATGACGTTATTTCTTACTACAGCGATAGTCTCCCCGCTATATAACTATGTGCGTTAGATGCCCAGAAATATTTTGATAGTATACGGTATGACGGGGTCTTGTATAAGCTCATTGATGTTCTCCCAAAATGTCATTGGCTGCTGTTACATGAATGGTATTCTAATTCCCATGCCTTTGTTAGATGGAACGGGGACGCCAGTCGTTCTTTTCCTATCAAAAGAAGTGTCAGACAGGGTGGTGTTTTGTCTCCTTACCTCTTTAATATTTTTATCGATGACATGTTACAAGATGTCAGCTCGCAATCCAATATATAGTTTACGTATAGGTGATAATTCTTATACCGTTTTAACCTTCGCTGGCGATGTTACTTTATTCAGCAGTACTCCGTCGGGTGTGTAGAACTCTATTGATATTTGGACTCCTTATTCAAAGTTCTAAAGGTTTAAGTTTAACCCTCATAAATCTAAATGCGTCACTATGGGTCCAATATTTTATCGTAATCCTCCGCGTATATACTTGGGTGGTAAACCATGAGCGACGATGTTAATATTCTAGGTGTATATTTTAACAGTAAAAATACATGAAATGATCATATTGAACATCGTATTCAAAAGTGCAGACTTAACAATTCCTATCTCACACTGGTCTCTCGTAACCGCGTCTAGACTCTGAAGTCAAAACTCATATTTGGAAAAGTGTATGGACACAAATTCTCACATATGGACTTAAAACTTTACCAATATCCAACACTTCACTGTCTAAATTAGAGTCCACTCAGGGTACTTTTGAGAAACGATAAGTCGGAATTGGAAAACGGTGTCATAATACAGTGGTACCTGCTGTGTGCAACCACTGCCGTGAACAGCCACATTGCTTTTTGTGGTCACTGGGCTCGGACATAGAATCAATTTCTTTGTAAAAATTTACCTGTGGTGAGAGGTCACCTGCTATATGTGGCCACTTTTTTTGGCAGAATGGGTGGCTACATACAGCAGGTACCACTGTACCTCTCTATTAAAAGCCCTTGATATTCCCTGTATCTCGGACCAGATCGCTGTCAAAACTCTATCCTTACTTAATCGGGGTTTTGAAACCCAGTCTCCCTTAACAACCTTTTACTCCCATTTACTGGGAGTATAAGAATATATTGTTCTCGGCCAGAGAAATAGAGACTGCATTGTTGATCGAGTGTTAAAATTAGGCTACCCCCAACCCCCCTCGTTAATGTTACTTTTTCCAATTTCCGCTACCGAGTCCCTCATTATGTGCCTGGAGACGGCACTGTGGGCTCCTTCAGATATCTTGTGTACCATGAAAATTTTATAAAGTCATAGGCGGAAGAACATATTTTGCCTGTTTTACTGACCAGATGTTTCTGAACATCTAGCCAGTGGAGCAGCTCAAAATAATTCATTATGGTCACTCTTCACTTCACATGTATTTCTGACCATATGTATTATATATCTTACAATTTTATAAAGTCATGCACTGAAGAACATACTATGGTTCCATTAATGGTCCCGTTCTAGTATCCTACTGACCATTAGGTGTACTGTATCTTATTCTCTGGCGGATTTTTCTAGACGTACCTTACTTTTATTTCCCGGAAACAGGGGCTCAATGAAATGTTAATATATCAATATCATGACTGGGTGCTCCTCGGTTCGCCAGACGGGGGGGGGGGGGGAGTGGTAGTGGCCGGACCTCTGTGCGAACCCATATGACATAATGGATTCATATCTTTATTTACATATTTTCGATGTTATACTGAGTGTTATTGTGTCGATTTTATCTATATGTACTATGATATGGTTCCTCCAGAAATCAAAGATCAAAACTTGACAGTAATTGACAATCCTGTGCGATTAGTAGTGGTATGGCATCAGCTATGTTGGTTTTGTACTCTTATCTGACTGCTTTGTATCATTCATTTTGCACACTTGGGTAGTTATTTTACTTTCTGCATCGTGTATTTTATCTGTCTTTATCCTTTCGATGTACTCATTTGAATGTACTTTTAATTTCTCCGTTCGCGGAGGTTCAATAATAATAATAATAATAATAATAATAATAATAATAATAATAATAATAATAATAATAATAATAATAATGGTTGCTAAGTCAGGACTTGCACTATTGTTCACGACAGTAGTTCAATAAGTTAAACACTATTACATTACAATAATTTACAATAATTTAGAGATTAACAAACTTACGTGCATGTAGGAAGAGGAATCCATCCTCACAAAGCCTAAGGTTGAACATTATGGACAAAAAATAACATGACAAATATTGGATGCAATAGGCACAATTGTCAGGGAAGAAATCGGTGATCTGAAGAGGAAAATTGAGAGTGCTGTGTTGCAATTAAAGGCTCTCTAATTGAGAAGTTTGATCAACTTGAAAAGGGTATTCAAGACTGCAGTGATCGTATGGATTCGATCGTTAACTCCCTGTTGCCTAAACTCTGCTAAAATGAAAGAATTTACCACAGCTATAGCAATGGATTCCTTAACAATGATGTGCACAAAAGAATATGGTCCCTAATAATTCAGAGAATAAAAGGTCGTGCTGGTGAAAACAAAGACACTCCAAAAAAATGTATCAATTTTGCAAAAACTCATCTGCGCGTCAACAATGCCGATTCAACTTGAATATCTGCCTGTCACCGCCTGAGACAACAGAAGGATGCTGGCATCATCAAAGTTCGCTGGCTTTCATCAACTGAGTGACTAACTCTCATGTGCTAAGCATCTTTGTGACGATCCTGACATAATATCTGGGTCTCCAGATATGCCGTCAATTCAAGGCAACATAAAGGGAAATATTGGACCACAGACGCAACCTCGCTGCAGATTTGAAAAAAAAAACTCCCGGGTAAAGTACTTGAAGACCTGGCATTATCTGCAACTGGACATTCAAGGACAAAACCCATACTACCCCAAAATTACCAGAGAGAAAATAACTGAAGGCTTTTTGGGTCTTGCACTGGATACTGACCTTAGCCTCAACTAGAGTAGTACTGTTTTCTTCTTTCTCCGTGCAGATGTTGACACCTTTGCATATATGAAACCAGTTAGTTTACACCGACAATATCATATGCAATACCGATGTTTAACAGTGTGACATTCTTGCATATATTTTTTACTTCGGTTACTTTCAACTCACTTGTATACATCCGCAAGTATGACTTTGCCAGATTAATATTAACAGTATTTTTACATTCGGAACGATTGCTATTGACCCCATTCTTTGCTTCTCTGAACTGTCCTCAAGGAATACATGCATTCTTGTATTGTAGTAAACTATGTAGCAGACAGTGTTTTTTCTTTTTTACATTTTTCTGATTTGCTTGCTTCCGTAGATACCTTTTCAGATTGACTGCTGAGACCATTTTTACTTTCTCCGTATATGAACTCGTGCAATGGCACAAAATGTTACAATGTGGACTTATAATACTTACACTTGATTTACATTAAGTTTTTTATACTCTAGAACGGGATATTCTTACTACATTTGGTAGTATCTCAGTTAATTACTTGAAGGATCTGTTGAATAATGTCGAAGATTTGGCAAATTCAATTCCTATGGTTTCCGAATCTCCATATGTGGAAACCAAATGTCTTATTGATAACCTAAAACCATTAAAAAGTAATTTCTCATTTTTAGATCTAAACATTCAAAGCTCAAATTCAAAGTTTGACAGCTTCAAAATGTTAAGTGATGAACTAGCTCAAAATAGTTTTCAGTTAAGCGCTATATGCCTGCAGGAAACTTGTTTGAATTATAACCTCAGTTTTCAACCTTGAAAGCTATATGTTAATTTCACTTTCAGCAACATGAAGCTCTCATGGAAGACTAATAATTTATGTGCACAAAAATGTTCAATACGCTGTGAGAGATCTATATGATGCAAACAGAACTTGGGAAGGTCAATTTTTAGATATATTTTTGGTAATGGTATAAAACAAAAAAAAAATACTCAAAAGGTTTCAAAGAGGTTTCAAAATAATTTTACTTAAGTAACATACAGTTACACCATTACGCAGAATGACATCTAAATACTCAGCATATTTGTTCATGTATGTAACTTAAGTAACTTATTTTGAAACCTCCAGCAATAATCAAATCAGATGTTTCAAGAGAGAGGTTTTTAATTGTGGGGTTTATGTCATTTAGAAAGTTGTCAGTATCACCATTTTGAACTCTTGAAGGTCTAAATATTACACACACACACACACACACACACACACACACACACACACACACACACACACACACACATATATATATATATATATATATATATATATATATATTGTTACATACTGGTGTACGTATCTGATTATATGTCGAATATATTTGTTCTGAGTTCTGGAGAAAATACAAGAATGAACAAGATACATAGTAATTGCATGTCATATTCCCTTTCGGAAAGAGAAAAATGACAAAAAACTTAACCGTATGTATAAAAAAGAATTTTTCGAATATGTTCTTCAATATGGTTTTATTATTTGCTTGCCTAATGTTTTTGGGGAGTTTGTTCCAAAGCATGGAACCTGTAAATCTAGTCATGTTAAGGCCATGGTTTGAGTTTGTTTGGATAACATGAGGTTTGTGCTTTGCTTTGTAAAGTGACTGTGCATATGGTTGTTTGGCGTAAAATATCCATTGTAAACTGGGGGAAGTGTATGATGGATGAGTTTAAAAACGACAATTAAGGTGCTATAGTCATAGATGTGTTGCACTTTTAACATGTTTGTATACCTGTATAAAATACCAGGAGATGTTCTAGGGTGGAAGTTTAGCAGGATCTTTAAGCATTTATTTTGAATATTTCGCAGTCTGTTAAAATTTGATTTCGATGTTTTTCTATGTATTTCAATGACGTACGATATTCTTGGGCAAACGAACTAATAATACAATATTCTGGCATAATATGCAGGGATGTGATATTTTTTTTATATACATGTATATTTAAAGCAGTTTATGTACTTAAAATGAGGTGTACGAGATTCTCGACATGATCATTCCAAGACAGCTTGTCGTCCAGGGTTTCATAAGTATTTTGAGGACAGTGCTGTATTTATAGTGCAATTACCAAATGTAAGTGTTGTGAATGAATTACGGTCTTTTTGTTTTGATGTGAGGATGCTAAAACAGGAGTTTTCTATATTCATTCAAAGTTTGTTGACTGAAAACCATATGTATAAATTGTGAATTGTTACTTTTGCCTGATTTTTTAGTTAAATTAGATTTTCACCTGACATAACAATATTAGTGCCGCCAACAAATAATCGGATGCAGTTTTGTGTTTGTACACAACAGTGGATATTATTGATATAGATTAAAAACAGCAAACATCCCAGTACAAAAACTTGTGGTACCTCACAAGAAATATAACAAGTGTTTGAATGACAGTCATTTACTTTAACATATTTCTTTCGTTGTTATAGATACCTGTTGAATCATACCAGGGTCTCGCCTCTTATTCCATAATATGTTAGCCTCTTTAGTAGGATGTGGTAGTTCATATATATATATATATATATATATATATATATATATATATATATATATATATATATATATATATATATATATATATATATCTTTTACATCATTGCCTTTGTCTAAGTTTTCACGAATGTTATCTGTAACTTCTAATAATGCTGCGGAATTCCCATGTCATGCTGGAAGCCTAATTGATATTTATAAAGTACGCAATGTTTGGTTGAGAATAAAATATAACCTTTTATGCATCAGTTTTACTAGTAATTTCCCGGAGCAGCTCAGTACACTTTTAACTCTCTAATTAGAGAGTTTTGTTTTGTTTAGATTCTTGTGTAGTGGGATACCTTTTGCAGTTTTGAAGTGATCTGGATATATTGCTTTTTCAAATGATTCATTGAAGATTTGTGTTAAAGGTTCAATTATCTGATGTGCAGTGTCTTCATTTTATATATACATATATATATATATATATATATATATATATATATATATATATATATATATATATATATATATATATATATATATATATATATATATATATATATATATATGTATATATATATGGGAGGGGGGATCATCGGGACTGGTGGTTTTTCTTCCATTTAGTTTTATTGTGTCCTATTTGATCTCTTCCGGGTTTGTTTGGGTTAAAAACATGGTGTCGGTTGGTGATAGAGTATTTAGAAATGATTCTATCGTTTCTGGATAATTTGGTATTTTCGAGTGCAAGGGTTGTACTTTTGTTGCAAAAGTACTCATTGAAAAGTTCCGCTTTGCTTGTTGGGTTTGTTATAGGAGCTTCATTTGCTACTCTCATATTTATAGTTTTCTTCTTCTGTATTTGTTTGGATTGATTTTCTTGCCAAAAGTGTTTCACAGATTTTTGACAGAATTATTCTCATAGTTAAAACCGTCACAGTAGTGTAGCTCCATGGGTATCCTCAATGCTGATGTTAGCGTGTTTTTGTGCCGATTGTATTCATTAGTGTTCTTTTCAGAAGGGCTTTCAATTTTTTACTGGTACAGTTTGGTTTTGCGTTGAACGCATTTTTTTAGGTCAGGCGTTACCAAGCTTTTCTCTTTTGTCCTTTTGCCCTTTTGCGTGATAATTTCTTTTTTGGAAAGTTTTTTTTCTAGCAGATTACAATGGATTGAAAAATTGTATCTTTAAATTTGGAACACCGGTCAGTTTCTGCTAAATCAGGTTGGAACTTGTTGATATTTCTTTCACTGAAGATTCGAACAACAGGTCTGTTTTAATGGAGTCTCTTGTTGAGGTACCAAGTAATAGAAAAGCAGGAAGGTGCTCAGTTATATCTGTTAACAAGTTTCCAGCGGAAATTGTGTCATTTATATCTGATATTTTCGGGTTCAAATAAATATAGTGTGGCGGTGATTTTTAGAGAGTTCTGGTTTGGATAGTGATACAAGGTTTAATATTGTTTACAATGAAGTTATCTATATACATATATATATATATATTGGTGTTGTCATTTTTTTACATTGAGAACGTTTATGTTTATATCCCCAACTAATATGATGCTTTTTCTTTCGTTGTTAAGTGTTGAAAAAGATTGTCTAGGTCATCCTGGACGGCATCTAGGCGCCATTTGTTGGGGGTGTCCATACATTGTTACAATAGTATATGACGAGTCGGGTGTACCATTATTCACACATACAACTTCTACATGATTGCCAGTGTTGGTAAATAGATCTTTGACTTTAAATTTTCCCTGATATAAATGCCGGTTTCACCAGAATTTGAGGTGCCCTGGCGTTTTACACATTCCAAATCATAGCAATTTAGTAGTCCCACAAACCAATGATTTCCGTGCGCGAGCCAGCACCAACCAATGTTGTATTAACTGAAATAGGTGTAAGTACTGCTGCTGGCCTAAACCTTGATACAGGCTACGTTTCTCCGCAAGCTTCTGACCAGAAATGACTTCAGAAACACATACTGTATAATCATTTATCTGTCCAGCCACAAAATTTCCCGGACACACCCGGATTTCATGACATTTGTTTTCCTGATTTTATGCAGATTTTCATTCCATATTCAATGTGCTACAATTTTGCCGAGTTCAATATTCCCGAAGTGGGCTTGCTCGGGAAAAGTCGGGAATGTTTATCCCTCGCAAAAATTTATGATTATACAGTATATATTCAAAGTAATAAAAATGGCCCAATCTATAAGATCACCCATGGGTCTCCCTATCCTAGAACTGGAAAGAAACATAGATAGAAATTTTGAAGAACAAGAGCTTGAATCGGTAAAAGAGAAAATGCGCTCTACGGATTCTACTCGTTGCAATACATATATACATATTAACCCCTCATTAAAAGTTCACGAGATTCATAAAAACCGGGACACTCGCGAATGGTGTAGAATTGTGGTTACCCGTTTGAGATTAAGTTTTGGTAGGTTAAAGATTGAAACGGGACGGTGGTCTCGAATACCACGAGAACACAGACTCTGTAGCGGCAGTCCAGTACACACTAAGCAACATATGTTATTTTCCTGTTCTGTCACGGATGATCTACGCCGCTTATTCTCAATGTTATTAATGGACAGAGGGACATTAGTTAGTACTTTCTTTGATGTGAATAAGGACTTGAAAAGTTTATCACAGTTTTGTTAAAAAGCACTTTAAATGCTCTGTTAATTTCCTTATGATTATAGTGAAATTTATGCCCCAAAACACTTTTGTTTATATGAGGACAGCCCTATTTTAAATCATTTTATTGATATTGTTTCTATTTCACCCCGTTATATTTCTTTCAATAAAAACTTCTACTACTACTACTACTACTACTACTACTACTACTACTACTACTACTACTACTACTACTACTACTACTACTACTACTACTACTACTACTACTACTACTACTACCCCTTGTCATATCAATTACTACAACAGTGTATAACATTGATGCAACTTACGGGGGAATTATTAAGTTTCCTAGTGGTCTTCCGTACAACTGCAACAATGAAACTGAAATCAGTTCAATCCCAAGTTGGCATAACCATTTAAAATTTGTGCATGGAAGACAGCATATCGAACCAATAGCATGATATTTAACTGTCTAAATAATGATAGTACCATGCCTTACCATAAATACTACGAATATTCTGACTAGATTAGTACACATGTGCAAGTATTCTCTCATTTAAAAATGGTGAAAATAAACGTTCCCACGGTTCCATGAACATCTCACTGTTTTGACCTATATGTAAGTATGTGCGGCATGCAACAAATCCAACAATATATCATGTAATGTGCATGTATCATTGACGATGCATCATTTGTACCGTGAAGACGACATGTCTGTAAATTATACTGAATGTTCTTGGTAACTTGCTAAATGAGTTCAGTACATGGTCCTGCCTCGTAAAAACCAGTGAATAATGCACTGAAATCCTAATAGGAAGACAAACAGTTCGTCGCAGTCCCCTTTGCCGATATACACCCTACAAATTAAGTCGTTATACAAAGCATAACTTTAAAATTCTTAATATTCATGCAGCCTCAAGTATGAAATATAACAGTCCACTCCCTAGATTTCTTAGGTAAGACCCACAAAATTTGCTTACACATCCCGTGGAGTTGTGAACACCATCATCATCATCATCATCATCACCATCATCATCATCATCATCATCATCATCATCATCATCATCATCATCATCATCATCACCACCACCACCACCACCACCACCACCACCACCATCATCATCACATCATCATCATCATCATCATCATCATCATCATCATCATCATCATCATCATCAAATCCACAATCCAATTTCTGTGTGCTCCATGGCCAACCCGTCACTGTCTGTGCCCATACCTTAATCAATGTAACATTATCACGTTCGATTCAAAATTTAAAAAAAAAAAATACAACACCCAAATGAATTTGAAAACTGGTCATCAGTGGGAAACGCTGACTGAGAAAACTTAAATGAACTAGTATATGCACCAATATACGGAAAATAGCAAAATTTCACTTTTAACTTACCCTGAGAAAAGGATTCCACATAAATCATGTTCCTTCTTCAAAGACGGCAACCAAACTGTGCAGTCAGTGGCGAACTACTCATCCTACCACTTTCGATCAATGGTATAATCAGAGCACATTGATATAAAAATCACTTATTCTAGAGGCGGGAGGGCACTCTACTAGGGCTAGCACTCTCAGAATGCAGGAAAAACAAAGATGCGTCATGGTGGTCTTCCAATAAATCCCAAGAAAAACTGCTCAACCTCTCAAATTGTTCGATTAAAGTCATTTTCAACAAATACGCCAGAGTTACTATAGTCTTATTAGGCCTTTCTAATAAGTCCAGTTTTTCAAGTGAAGCCACGTTTACCTGTAGAAAACGGTATGTGTTGCACTTAAGGATAAAGACATCTCCCGACCGGGATCCTGTGAGGTTACTACGGTCAAACAGTTTATGGGAATTGAGAAAAGATCCCACCATTCCTAACTTCTACAGACTTAAAACCCATTTCGGATATTATTCACCAGATATTTATTGTGTGTGTGTGTGTGTGTGTCTGTGTGTGTGTGTGTGTGTGTGTGTGTGTGACTTTCATATAGTGTGGAGTCCATTTTGGGTATGCAATGACCAGATAGCCAGATATTTAGTGTGTGTGTGTGTGTGTGACTTTCATATAGTGTGGAGTCCATTTTGGGTATGCATTAACCAGATAGCCAGATGTGGTTGTACATGACGATCTCATACCGTGTACCATGATTGGCCGTACTGTCAGTCTTGATCTTTCTCCCGGTAAAGGCAACTTTGTCTAATTCTTTACCAGAATTACTATCTCAAGGAACAAATGATGGTTTTATTGATACCCTTAATTTTTTGACGAATCCTGAAAAATATATCAAACCCTTTTCAGCAGAATACTCGTCCGCGGTAAAACTTTTAACTCGCTCGTTTTAGTGGTTGCTCCAAAAGCACCTTTATGTAATTGTAACTGCTGTATAATATATCCCTTTGTCCGGCATTTATCATTTGCTTTGGTGGTTGAAACCCTGGGATGATATGTAACATATGACTGTAACTGATGTATAGTTTGTCTTGTAACTGACATGTGATATGTCTTGTCTCAAACTCCTGTGTTTGTAGTGATTGCATGTCATGCACAAAAGCTGGCTGAAAAGTTCTAAGTCCAGCTGTGAAAGATCAGTACAAAGTCGGTGGTTTTGATTTATTTCTCTGCATAGTCCCCTTTCAGGTTTACACATTTTTGCCAGCGATGCTGCAAGGCCTGGATACTGGTCAAGAAGAAAGTTTTTTCAGCCACCCTAAAAAAGTCATTCACAGCGGAAATCACGTCATCATTACTAGGAAAATGGCGGCCAGCCAGTTTCTTTTTCGTTTTGGGAAACAGGTGGAGTTCTGACGGGGCCAAATCGGGTGAATAAAGGGGACGGTCAATGAGTTCGAAGCCACAATGGATAGCTGACATGGCAGCCACCGATTTGTGAACAGGGCCATTGTCTGGGTGGGAGAGAACACTCTTTTAGTAGCATTCCCCGTCACTTAGCTTTGATAGCTTCACGCAACTGTCTCAAAAGTTCTCTCGTTTTTCCAATTATATAAATCACCTCAATTTGTCCACCTCCTGCTGTTTTCCCCATCCTCCCCCATCATAAAATAATGGGACTCCCGTCTTTCACATTTTTTTTCAGCTTAAGCTCCAGTTTGGTATGCAAGGAAACTTGGCACCTCTGTGCTTGAAAGTTGTTTGGTTACTTTTCATTACCTTGTGTCACTCATACTCATCCCTTGCGTAACCTTGTTTGCTAAGGAGCTATTTCGCGTAGTGTCCAAAAAGAATTCATTTCCCTGACATTATATTCAGCCACGTATCTGCACCCTTGTATTCAGGCACCAGCATACGTATGCATACATGCGCATGCTCATCCTCGAAGAGTAAATTCAACCATGGTACCAAGTCGCACAAGGCAGTGTATGCCAAAGTGGGCTACATATAAAGCGAGCAAAATTGATGCAGTAATGTACACCGAAATAATTTTAGGCGCTCCGTTTTCCAATCCCAACAAAGAACATGTTTAGTGCAGTTGTCTGTGCTCCTCAAATGTCAAATATGTCTGAATCTATCAAAAATGCACAAAATGTACAGACTTTAGCTTCACGTTAATCTACAAATAATAGAAAAGTTGTCTTTTTTATTTATTTACTATTTTTTTTATTTATTTATTTGTTTGTTTGTTTGTTTGTTTGTTTGTTCGTTCGTTCGTCCGTTAGTTCATTCATTTATCTAATTTTCATTTATTTATTTATTTATTTATTTATTTATTTATTTATACATTAATTCATTCATTCTTTTGTTTATTTATTTATTCATTAATTTTCTTAGTTATTTATTTATTTATTTATTTATTTATTTATTTATTTATTTATTTATTTATGTATTTACCTACCTACCTACCTACCTGCCTGCCTACCTATCTGTTTGTTTGTTTGTTTATTTATTTATTTGTTTATTTATTTATTTATTTATTTATTTATTTATTTATTTATTTATTTATTTATTTATTTATTTATTTCGTCGAGTGGATATGTGCGTTTCCCAATTCAGCTAGGCGACTGGTGCCAAAGGTTGCAAGTTCGAGTCCTGCTCGTTCCGAACATAAAGGATAAATTTTTCGGCAACTTCCTTACTGCTCGTGGATTTAAGTCCCCGATTCTGAAAATAAATGCCGACTCAGTACATGATACTGCATAACCGTGTTGATATGGCACCCACACATAACTACCTCCGTTGAACCATTCTTTTTTAAGAATAGGAATTTGGTCGAGTGGATATGTGCGTTTCCCATTTCAGCTAGGCGACTGGTGCCAGCGGTTGCAAGCTTGAGTTCCGCCCGTTGCGAACATAAAATATAAGCGTATACATAGTGAGTTGGGTCTCTACAATAGATTTGTTTTGCAATGTTCTGTCGTTACCAGGTACACACACACTCTCTCTCTCTCTCTCTCTCTCTCTCTTTCTCTCTCTCTCTCTCTCTCTCTCTCTCTCTCTCTCTCTCTCTCTCTCTCTCTGTCTCTCTCTCCCACACACACACACACACACACACACACACACATATATATATATAGGCACAGATCATTACAATTTTTAAAGATATTGATATTAAACATGCCCATATCAGAAACACCGATCAAGTGAAGTGTAAGTTCATAGTTTTTGCAGAAATTCTACCCATTAAAATATTTCGATTATAATAGGCAGATAAAGACTATATCGTTACGATTATGAAACGTACGTGACACACATCCTGGTGAAATATATTTTTATTTCAAAAAGCGATTGGAAACCAGGTAGAGCCTATATTAATTCATGTAATAATAATATATCTGGTGGTTTCACTGACAGGTGATCCGACACATGGAAATGGGATTCGCTCGGGATCGATCTTACCCAACAATGGGTAGGTCAAAATCTTGACCCTCCCATTGTTAGGTAATCGGATGAGCCATTATGCAAAATAAAGATATTCATTTTTTTATTGTTGCGTGTGATGCGTAGCTGACTGCTTCAAGCAAAGCATATCGTCTGGGTACATCAAATTGATAGATATACATTCTCATGACGAAATGTGTGGTTTTTTTTAGTATTAATTAGATTGTACCTTCCTTTCCTGTCTATTGAGAGTTGGATATACACTAGTTTTGTACCGTTTCACTTTTATCTACGAAGCTCTGTTGTGTCCACCATTAAAAGACTCCTACTGTTGTCTTTGAAGGTTACTAATGTGAAATTGTCAGTACATGAAACGTTTGATGAATTCTGTGTTCATTTTCAACAAAAAAAAAGAAACAATTGAAGTTTATTAAGGCTGTGATTTATTTGTTTGCGACACTCTTATCAAGTAACGCTGCTCAAGCACTCAAATTTAATGCACCTAATGGTAATATCGTACAATATCTGCATTGAAAATTGTGATCAAGTGATTGCATGTTTTTCCAAATTATGATTGCTGGCTTTATCCGACGGTTTTTTTTTCTGAGTCATTGCCATGTTACATAGAAAACAAAACATACAAATCGATATATCTAGGTAACCATAATATGTGTAGTGCTGTTCCTATGAGGGCAATACTCTGATCAACACGCCATTGGAAACGGAAGTTAGTTTTATTTTTAATTAATTTTGTACAGTCATAAGAAAGCTTACAAGTGTATGTATCCAAAATCCTTATTTCTCCATGCAATTAACCAAACTGCTACCGTCTGTTCCACGCACAGCTAAGTACAATCAACTCTATTCCCATTCATCCATGATATGTATATGATATACAAAGATACGACACCGTAAATGTATTATTAAATTATTATTATATTCTTACGGATTAGGGTCATATGTTTCAAAAACAAAACACCAAATGGGTTTCATCGCCATTCGACCGGTCCTGGCAAATGGGCACCAACATTTTTTTTTCTCCCTGGGAAACTCAAAGGTCGCAATAAAAAAGTCAACCATGGTTTCAAGTTTAAGAATTTGTCCATCAAACGCTCGGCATCCAGCAGGATAGGATAATTTTTACCTGCGTCAGTCTTCTTGTCAATACTAAAATCTAAAAGATTTTGGGACTGCGTTGAATTTTTATCCTAGTTTTAACACTCACGCGTTACTATTATGAATTAAGGGGGAAAGAAATACAAATGAAGCAATTTTTCAAGTAGTACATCATTATATTAAAAATTGAGGAAGGTTTAATATTGAAATTTGGAAACTTCTTTTCGGTCAATGAAAGTAATTTGAAATCTCACAATACATCCCACATGCCCCTCCCCCACCTACTCCGAAATTTTGGTCCCTTATGTTGCCTATCGGTGTATAAGTATTTCGAAACATCAATGTTGTATTGTCTTACATGAACAAGAGGTCGTAATATAGGCTGGTGAGTCTGTCGGCCAACAATGTTTGCAATAAAATGTGTTTACGCCAAATCAAATTGAGCAGGAGACTGCATCAACTGGTCGAGGCCATCATCAGAATAAAAGAGCAAGGATAAATTATTATCCAAATACATCTTTATTAAGACCTGCTTTCAAATGAAAATGGTAAAAACTGACATTTGACATTTCCACTCGCTGTTGGCGACTTTTTGGTAGGTAAGGTTTTCAAGATGTTTGTCTGTTGCTATATAAATCCAAGGAAGTCACACGGCCAGACAACGGAACAAAGACCATGGTTATATTATTACACATAGGTGAAAATACGCTATGTCATTTTCCTTCAAAATTTATTCCAAACCATGTTCTTAAGCACAGGAAAGACATCATTGTTGCAAATTGAGTCTGATAGTCAAAATTTCCATTTTGGGACGCGGTTAGCGAATGATTTCTGTTATACACTTTTTTTTCAGTACACTTACATTGCATCTCATAGGGTACCCTTACCAACCTTCTATATATACTTTCCATGACCACAAAGATATGGTTTTTCTGTCTTCTAAGTTATTGCGATGATTTTATGGTCTAAATTTTATTCAATGTTACGTGCCTGGTTATATATATATATTTCTTAGAATTTCATTCCAAGTGCCGGGTAATTATTTTTTAATTTCATGAAAAGTGTATATTCCACGTTGAATCATACATCGAAATCAAGACAGTTGTGTAAAGAATAGAAACTAACGATAGCAGTAGGGCATGCCAAGTACATTATTTCGCATTGCGGCAACAGCTGCTTCCCGTGTCACATGATATTTTTAACCAATAAATGAAGCACATATTGCTTGACCTCTTGGGGTGATACGCGCAGCACCACCTGCAGGCGACATGTTCCATTCTCAAGTTGTAAAGAAGCACTTTGATAACACCACAGAAATATTAAAGTTCACTTTAAGCATACATTGTCTCACAAATTATAGCAATTGAACAGGGATGGGCAACAGATTTGGTAAATTTGAATTTTCAAATGTCATTCACATTGCATATCAATCAGTGTAAGTAATAATAACTATATATCAAATTTGTACAAAAGTTTTGCAGTCTTTATTTATATCAGTATTTACAAATGCAGATTTTGCGGCAGCCAGATATCACTTGGATTATAGTACAATAATGGCAAAGAACAAATACATTAGAGATATAAAACCACATTAAAGCTTCCTGGACTTTTTACATTCCATAGTAAAGTGCTTTTTTATCATGTAGCGCTTGAATGCTGTATATCATTTCTGTCGAATTTAGTTTATTTATTTCTTCAGGTCTTTTACTTTACTTATTCATTTCATATAACCTCTCGAATAAAAAACCGCGTGGCACGCAAATTTGACAAGCGTTGTTCATCACGAGCAATGCATTTGAAATAAAATTTCAAATCAATGTGATTACACAACTCAAACATGTTACGTACATAAGACAATTCTTTGCAGTCAGACTTTTTTCATTGTATTGTAAAATACACGAACCTCTTTGTGAGTATTTTACATCCAGCTCTGGCATGTACACATCAGGCACTGAATAGTGTCCTTTACGCTTTAACTGGTTCCACAGTATATACAGGGTTTTCTTCATACAAACAAGTGAGTTAGATATAAGTTACAGGCGACCATACTGGCTGTGACTCATGGCCAACTGTATTAAAAGTAACCGTATATTGCATTAAATAACACGCAATTTACTGTTACATGCACGGTCCTTAAAAAAATCGCAGTATAACTCATTGCCAAAAAATTGAGTTAATTGCTTGCAACACAGCTGCAAGTAGTTACTATCATACCTTTATGACTATTCAAAATATATTGACCATGTTTTGCTACATATGTCAAATTCTAATTGTTAAACATAAAATACAAAAGTCCAACGATATGACCACCCCAAAGCGTTACAAAAATGTGAAACAAAATCATATTTTTAGGTTCTGCCTTAAATTAACAGCCATCTGTATTATCTTATGTCGCAACATTTGCCGCTCCAGGATCATATATCATGCACAACACAGGTCAATACTTCACAACACAGGTCAATACTTCACAACACAGGTCAATAATTCACATGCGAAGAAAACGAGAGCCTGAAGAATATGTTAAGAAAAAGCATATCAATGTTTAGATCCCGTTCCAGTCAAAGACAGTGTGTTATTATATATCAAATACACGTCAAATGAACTTGTCCGCGCATGATACAAGTAGGATTTTAATCATGTCAAAATAGACGTCAATATGTGATTATCAACAATGGTATTTTTTTGGTCTTGTCAAACGTACATAATAGTAGCATTTTATGCAATAAAAGCAGAACATATTATCAGGTTCCAAAGTAAATGAGATATGTGATCTTAACCCTTCCCCCCTCAAACCAGCCAAAACCGGTTGTTTGTCAAATGTCGTCTACCTCAGTGTTTTCCACTAATTTGAACAGTAATGAAAAAACAATTGGACTGAGAATTGTAGATGAGACTTATCAAGATCTCATGCCAAGGAAAGTTGTTGATTCAAGTGTCAATTCAATGGAGAAAGGGTTAAAGTAAACACAGGACACCTGTAGAAATACAGGCACAACCGACTATATCAAAAGAGGACAGTTGATGACAAAATACCGTGGCGTAACATCAAATCAATGTTCACTATCCACTTTGAATAGACTTATATACACCATACGGCCTAAAGTATGTAGCCTTATATTGTGTAAATACCGTGTACCACATTATTTTAGTCTACAGAGAAATCGGACTGCGTTATTCCCATTGGCATTGGCTCTCATGGAGTACAACTTGCCTCTGGGCAGGGTGTTACATGCCATCACGTCATTTGCCTCTGTCACAGGAAAACGAAGCTCTACTCTAACAGTACTTCACAGACTATTCCCGCTGCACCACACGGTGCACTACCAAGTCCTGTGGAATTTACATACACTTGTTCTTTTTGTCGATACTCTGGATTAAAAATGTATAATGTTTTTGTTCTTTTGTGACTCTAATATGGCGTCCATTTCCCAATATCCAAACTGCATTGTCATAATTGAATTTCTATCTTTTTGTCCAGAACAATAAAATAGTGGTCATGATCGAATTCGGCAGTTTGAAGTCTTTACACTCTATATGCTAACCTGTCACTGTCTAACCTATAAACATATGGAAGTACTATTGTCCATATTGCACCCGTTCTTCTGTAGAATTTTGACATAAGCCGTATTAGCCCAAATAAATTATACCGTCTTCAGCGGGTAACTTTTCAGAACATGTTTCGGAGCCTGTACTGGAACATGTCTCTCTGAGTAGCGGCTCCTTGTCAGAGCAAAATATTCAGCAAAGCCAACCTACATAACAATGAACAAATATAACATGGCGAATGATGAATTAGCTGAATAAGTGAACTTTTGCTTCACAGCGACATGAGGTTTTCCTGTCTAAAGCGTCCGAAAGCATCCGAACACAACATATCGTCTGCTTCGACACTTTCATTTAATTTCTTATATCCATGATTCAGTTGTATGGGAATTGCAAGTAAAATTGTGTTGAAGGGCATGTCCTGTTTTAACACTCCTTCTCCTGATTCTGGGCAGATAACATAATGTACTTGGGCTTACAGATTTGGGTTTGTTAAGTTTCTCTTTATATTAGATAACAATAGAGTACTGACACTGAAAAATGGCAACAAAATTGCAAATAAGGTAGCATAAATTCAACGTCGTCAAATATTCTACAGCGGACTTTATGTGGATCATAGTTGCCATTCGTAATACAGCTGTTACGCCGTTGAACGGGAAGGGGTGTTTTTGTATGTTTGCTTGTTTTTTTTTTTTTTACTATATTTTAGGCATCAACGGATTTTTATTTTATAATCCTGGACATTGTTTCTGTTTGAGTGCCACGTTAAATACGACTGTCTTTTTGAGGCTTTGTATTATCAGTGAAATAAGCTTTGTTTTTTTTTAAAAGCAGAATTAAGTGAATTTATAGTATTCCAATTTAGACATGTCTAGATCTTAACATCGAAATCTTTTACCAACCCAACATACCAGACCAGAACTTTTTAAATTCTGTCCTATCAATGAGTCCATCAAAATCGGCATCATACAGACCGACCATTTTCTCGGCAAAATCCACATCCAGTCCGTACGTGTCTGCCAGCAATTCAACCAGGGCTTCCGGCTTAACCTTACCGTTGTCGTCGCAGGCTAGTCCCTCGTATTTTGCGTTGATTTCATCTTTTCTGCAAAGTCAGTATTCACTCATTTACTCCACTGAAATAACTTTTGAAAATGTAAAAACTATATCTAAGAAACACGGGTGTTATTCACTAATGCTTGAAGTAAAGACGACCTTACGTATTATATGAAGTCAAGAATAGGAATCTGGTAAAAACTTGGAGCTGAAAGTATAATATGCATAAGGAAACAGGCTTCCATAATTACACCTGTGTAGTAAAATGGAGATTCTAATTAGATTTCAACTACTTCTCTCATTCATTTGCTAGCCACTTGAAAAAAGAGATTTTTTTCTTTGAAATATGTCTGAAATGCGATTCAAATTACAACTTTAAAATTTCCGTTTCATTTTTTAAATTAAAACAAGTAAGCGATGACTTGCAGTTGTAACAAATTCGAAGAAAGAAAATGGTCCAAGCAGCCATTTCATATGTAAAAGCTGTCAGTTATACAGTGGAACCTGCTCTAAAGACCACCTATCGTGAAGGGCCACACTAATTTTAAGACCACCCTTTCAAGACACTGGCCTTTAAATTCTTTGCTGGCTTACCTGCAGTGAAAGACCACCTGTCATATGTGACCACTTTTGTTTGGCATTAAGGGTGGTCTTAAATAGCAGGTACTACTGTACTTGTCAAATAGAATGTCAAAATACGTGTAAATAAAATATGAAGTCAAGTTAGTTGCTCATTTGAAACAGTCAAGTATCACTCGGAGCATTTTCCTTCTCCTACATAGTCACTCGTAGAAGTTGTTTTTTAACCCTTTCCTCCTTGAATTAAGACTGAGTCAACAGCTTTCCTTGGCATGGGTTGGGCACTAAACCCATGCCAAGAAAAGCTGTTGACCTGGGGCATGTGATCTTGATAAGTGTCAAGTACATTTCTCAGTCAAATTGTTTTTCATAACTGTTGACATTAGTTGAAAACACTGAAGCAGACGACATTTGACCACCAGCCGGTTTTGGCCGGTTTGCGGGGGAAAGGGTTAATTTATCAAGCAAAAACATACCAAGCTGTTCAGTTCTATGCTCTTGGCAATTGAGATTTTACTTACTTGGCTTGAACACTTGCATAAAATGAAGACAACTCCTCGTAGTTCAATTTATTGTTGTTATCATGATCAAACTTTGAGAGCAACGTGCGAATGTGTGTGTGGGGAAAATCAGGAAGAAGTTTGATCATCACTTCAGTGGCCTCATCCTGAGTAATAAAACCTGAGCTATCCTTGTCACACTCCTTGAAGCGGGCTTTCAGTTTTTCCTTCCTAAAATTTAAAAACAATATTAGAACAACAACAAACATATAGGGATATGTATGAAATATAATTGGTATGCAATTGCATTCGCGCCGATTCTATTATGAATCATGTATCAACTACGCTAAAAGTATAATGTACTTTGTTTCATCACGATTCTTTAATATATACCAATTCTTTGTCATTTAATGCTTCTTTATGACTATATTGTAACATTTTTTGGTTCAAAAGTTCCTAGAATAGTATTACTAGACACCCCAGAATGCCTATCATATATTCATCAACCAATCAGAATCGTCATGTCATATGCATTTCCCGATTCATTTTCTTTTCTCTTATCTTATTTTTTATTTTTATTGCTTAGGTTGTCAAACTTTTTTTGTTTGTTTGTTTGTTTGTTTGTTTGTTTGTTTGTTTGTTTGTTTTTCTGTTTTTTTTTTTGTTTTTTTTTTTTTTTGTTTTTTTTTATTCGTTTTTTGTTTTTACTGTTTGTGAGAACATTTATATTCCACTACAAACGTTATATGCAGAAATAAATCCCCTGCAACAAACACAGTATAAAAATGTGACAGAGAAATGAGTCAATTGTCCCATATAAAACATTTACTCATGCAAAGTTTTTAGACGTTGTTTTCATTATCAGTCACCCTGTTTCTTTAATGTGTAAGATATATATGTACATTATGCAGCAGACATAGATATACTCACTCCTCTCTGCATTGATTCATCAGCCGTTGAAATTCGGACTCCGATATTGCGTTGTCGTTATTTCTGTCTATCTGGCTGAGCATCTTCTTAGCCTGAGCGTCTGATACTGTCACCACAGTCTTGACGTATTCTACTGCCTCTTCTTCTGTTATATACTTGTCTCTGTAAGATAACTACTGAGCTAATTGTTGAGAATTTGCAATTTCCAAAAGCGAAAGTAATCGGATATTAAACCATTTTTAGTCTTCAAATTTAGATTATCATCAAGACATGATATTTTGCACTCAGCAAAGTCTCTTTTTTGGTGGCTTCTTTGCATCATCAGGTTCACGTTTGGGGGAAGCAAAAGAAAACTCAAAAAGGCAAAACTAATACAATATAACAACAGTATCCACTCCCACCCCCCCACCCCCCCACCCCCCACACCCCCAAAAATTGGTGCCTGGTCCTGCGGAGATACAGCACTGTGTTAAATGGTGGTTGGCATGATCACTGAGATAAGAACAGACTGAAGAGAATTTAAACATACTTGTGACTAATAGGTGTCTATCGGATAACTTAAGCACAAGATATGGAACAAACACAGATCTTTCTTAACCCATGTTCAGGGTTGCATTAGTCTGCACACACATCGCAACAAGAACAAGGTAAAGCTGAGAAAGTTTTTTTCGAACTTTGCTTTTTAAATTTAATTTTAGCGGTCAAGGTTATGCCCATGGCGCGCAAAAAGGAAATAAAAAAGCAAGGCCAATGCTTCGGGCTATCGAGTTAACAAATTAAAAGAAAAAATCTTTTATCTTAATTGTTAAAGGAGTTATGTAAGATCGCAGTCTTGTCATCATTCTGTTGCTGTTGTTGATGCTATAGTTATAATCCAAAACAAGATATTTTTCCTTTTTCATATCAAGATAATATCACCCAAGCCTAATCAACCTGGATGAAATCATCACCATCATCATCAACATCATCCCTCCACCGGGGACTACAGGTTTGTACCTTGTCCTTCCACCACAGCTTGACTGGGCCGAATTTTCTCTGCCATAATAGCTGCATCTACAAAATTGGGTGTGTGAACACGTCCTAGGATATGATTGTGTCACGCACCATATTTGGGTCACTATGACCTTGACCTTTGACTCCATAAAATTTGAGCTTGTCCGGACCATTTGCCCTTTACCGAAACGCCTACGGCTGCCAAATTTGGTGTGTGGACATATCATAAGAGAAGGGTGAGTATCGCCCCAGAATTGGGTCACTGTGACCTTGACCTTAATTTGATCCTTTAAAGATTTAGCTTGTCTGGCCCATTATAATTTTTTATATCCATGGACCTACTAGGGACGGACTTCTCATCAAATTTTGGGCTGGTGTGGTCTCATTGCCTGCATATATTTCGTATAAAAACGTATTTGCTGACTGCCACTTTCACTTGCCTAATTGATATGTATAGATAAGCAATAAGACCAGGCCTTGGATTTGCATGTGTGAGACCGCAGCAAGGCGCGATAAGAGACACTTGCGCAAGCGTACTGAGCCATCAGCGTTAGCAACCTTCAGCGTCATTCCAGCGGAACTGAAGACTCTCCTGTGCGCGAAGGTAGAAAAGGTTTACACTATTCGCTGTATACATGCGCAGTGGCTTTTAACTGTCAGCATCCGTCGAGCTGTTTCGACTGGTGATTGTCGTTTCTTTCTGCAAGGAGTAGAACTGGAGTTAAGCGAATTTTTCCTTCTCGAAGGCACAAAATAATGTGATATGAAAGTAATGCGTCTTCCTGTCTAATAAAGTTCGAATTTCTAGAAAAATCAGCTCGAACGTTTTAACTTAATATGTTGTAGGCATAGCCTAAGATGCGAGCGTCAGCATATCGATAATAACGTCAGTGGATCAGGCAGTACATAGCACCTGGTCGTTAGGTCCCTCTAGCGGCCATTTACTATACCAGTCTAGAGGGGCGCCGCCGTACTACCTGGAACAAATGAACGAAATTGTCTGCCGTCTAACCTTTCTTTCTGTTAGACGCTGTTCCACAATTTTAAGTAATTTTCGCAATATTTTTATATCGCCATAGAACTAGTGCCGTATCCTGTGGCAGAGACTTAGTGCGTACGGAGACTGATTATTGGATTGTCGCGCGACACCAAAATCGGAGCAGGCTATGGCAACATGGCGTTTTGGGGCCCCTGGGGAGATAAGTGTGTCTAGAACTTAGTTTAAGTTGCGATCCTGAAGGCCCCAAGATCAGCACAGTGTGCTGATAATAGTCACAAGGTTAGACGCAACATGTGCAACAAATACTATATACTTTGGGATGATTATTTTGGTTACCCTCACACCTGTCAAGTTTTTCTATTCCACGGAAACCCACTTCCAGCCCCAGAAGCGTGTTTGCCAGGTCCACGTTCCATCGAGGTGTAACGATGCAAATAGGTGAATCTTTATCATTCATTACACTCTGCCGACAATGTTTTCTGAAGCCCAGTTATGAATTATTGTCATGATTTCCGTAAAGGCCAGTAAGTGTGAGACTTTGGTGTAAATAAAACTGCGAAATTTACCCGTGGTGCCTAAAAAACGCAATGGCCGCACCCATGTGTGCGTGCGCAGTAGGGGGTGACGAGGAAAATCACCTTCATTGGATAGATACTGAGTATTCTTCTGATTTGATAATTTACTGTTCTGTTATATCCCATATTCACACGTGTTTATGGTAAGAGCTCGCTGACGCTCGCCTAAGATGTGAGCATCAGCATTACAAAGTATCGATAATAACGTCGGTGGATCAGGCAGTACATAAAACCTGGTCGTTAGGTCCCTCAAGCGGCCATCTACTAAACTAGTCTAGAGGGACGAAGCCGTACTACCTTGAACAAATGAACGAAATTATCTGCCGTATAGGTTTTCTTTTTGTTAGACACTGTTCCACAACTTTAAATATTGTTCCCAAGATATTTATATCGCCATTGAACTAGTGCCTTATTCTGTGGCAGAGACGTGGTGCGTACAGAGAGTGACTATTGGATTGTTGCGCGACAACACCAAAATCGGAGCAGGCTTTCCAACATGGCGTTTTGGGGCCCCCTGGGGGGATAAGTGTGACTGGAAGTTGCGATCTGGAAGGCCCCGAGAAGCGACCTGGTGACTGCACAGTGTGCAGATAATATCTAACAGCCAGGCTGTGGAAGCTCCCGAAGGCAAAGTACGACTCGACGCTTTGTCGCCCTACTGTGTTTGGTGTCTTTCCAAGCGTGATTCATATTTTGCGATGACTGTGTTTTGTGTAGCGGCGAGGCAGGGAACCAGCCAAGGCCATAGCCTGGGGCCGGTGAGCGTTTATCTTTGCTTATAAACTGTCATTCCCTGAAGAAGGACAAACGATCCGAAAATTTGAGAAAAATATTAATAATGACAATGAACTTGTTCTTTCATTTGGGTTAATCTGTCGCGGACAATGATTCAGTTTTCATGGGTTCTAGACTGCACTTCCGGTTCCTGTTTGCTTCAAAAAACAACTTTTGTGCTGCAAGCAATTCAGGCCATCCACTAGCAAGATAAGGGAGCATGAATTAATTTGTTTCCTGTACGCACGTAACGGTTTAGCTCCCTTCGGGAGCTATAAGTACGGTGAGACGCAACATGCGCAACAAATACTACATACTTTGGGATGTTTATTTAGGTTACCCTCACACTGTTCAAGTTTTTCTATTCCGCAGAAACCCACTTCCAGGCCCAGAAGCGTGTTTGCCAGGTCCACGTTCCATGAGGTGTTAACCATGCAAGTCGGTGAATCGTCATCATTCATTACACTCTGCCGACAACGTTTTCTGAAGCCCAGTTATGAATTATTGCCATGATTTCCATAAAAGCTGGTAAGTTTGAGACTTTGGTGTAAATAAAACTGCGAAAATTTCCCGGGGTGCCTAAAAAACGTTATGTCTGCGCCCATGTGCGCATGCGCAATAAGGGATGACAAAGAAAATCAACTTCGTTGGATAGATAGGCCTACTGAGCACTCTTCTGATTGGATAATTTACCTTTCTCTTATATCCTGTATTCACATGTGTTTATGGTAAGAGCTCGCTGACCATCGCTATTAAAATCCTAGCTAAGGATATGTTTGTTGTGCACGTTTTACCGATTTGCGCGATCAAGAGATTGCGCAGCGCATTCTATGGATCTACGGTTCGCGCACATATCGATGGACAGCGCTGCGTGTTCTCTCTATTTATTTTTGACGAGTGGCAGGACACACACCATGCTCATGTTTTCGCTGGGCTTTCCATGCACTGCAGTGAGTGGTATCTGTTGAGTGGCGTGTCAAGTGTCACCAGCATTTCCGTAACCGTTTTAATAAGGGACGGTAACGGAATAAAGGGAATAAATAGTGGGATGAGGAGGTGCTGGGCTTTTATGGATCACTACTAGGTTTCTTCTATATGTAATAAAGACACGCGGTTCGTGGGGTAAAATGCACGGAGCAAAACACGCGGCATGTATCAGTCATGGACATAGCCCCGCCGGAGGTGCAGAAGAATAATGTGCTGCGCCATCCATGGATTGTTGCGGTATCCATCGATGTGTGCGCGAACCGTACATCCATAGAATGCGCTGTGCGATCTGTGGATCGCGCCAACCGGTAAAACGCGCACAATATGTTCATCCATCATGGGAAGTAACAGTTACTCACGGAAGCCGGCGAAACCGCGAAAATCAAGATTTTTTTTCAGACCATGGGGTGTTTTGGTTGTCAGTCATGGCTGACAGTACTTAGCACTGCACTTTGATCTACCCTGTCGTAAATGTGCCGAAGGTGCAATATGGATCAATTAGCGATAAGCCCTAATGTGGCGTAACTTTAATGACCCGTGTGACTGCAGCGGTCTCAATCATATAACATTTGAAGCTCTGTCCGTGAGAGGTCCTTCTTTAGTAGGTCCATGCTATTTTGTAACACCTACAGCTACCAACCTAGGTGTGTGGACTCTTAAGGACCCTTGACTATTCGCCCCCTTAAATTATTGACTGTTCGCCCCCTTAAATTATGGGCTTGTTTGGGCAATATTTCCTACACCCCAACACATGCAGCTAACAATTTGGTGTGGTGACAATTCATAGGACAGATGTGTGCCGTGCACCAAAATTAGATGACCTTGTCTTTGAACCCTCAAAGTTTTGACTTGTCCCAGTCTTGTTTCATTAACCGCAGCCCCTCGAGTTAAAATTAGGTGTGTGGACATTTCATCGGAAAGCGGTGTGTCATGCAACAAGATTATAAGTTACTGTGATCTTTACCTTGACCTCGACCCCCATAAAGTTGTAGGTGGGCTGGGCAATACTTCTTGTACTCATAACACCTACAACCGCCAAGTTTGGTGTGTACGGACTTCATGGGACATGGGTGTGTCACACACCAAAATTGGGTCACTGTGCCTTTGACATTGGCCTTTGACCGCCTTAAAGTTTAACTTGTCAGGCTTATATTTCCTAAAACTAATCCTACAGCTACCAAATTTGGTGTGTGGACACGTCTCACAGTAAGTGTTTTGTGCACAAACATTGGTACACTGTGGCTGTGATCTTGACATTTGACGCCCACAAAGTGATCTTGACCTTTGACACCCATAAAGTTTCAGCTTATGCCAGCCATACTTCCTACAGATAGCTGTCTGTTCACGCTTGTTCTCACCGCAATTATTTGACAATGCAGTAAATGTATGAAATTCTCTTATCTGTTCTCTGGTGGTGGCCTATGTATTGCTATGCAATAGCTGTTGTTATTATTATCATTATCATCATCATTGTCTATGTCTAAAGTTACATGCATTGATTGGAATTTTTCGAGAAATCTCTGAGATATTACGTTTATATTGAAAGATAACATTCTTTCACAGTATTTAGACAAATTCTCGAACTTTTATGTAGGGATCGACTTCTATGGTGTTATGTACAAAATCATCCCCTCTTTTGACGTCACATAATTTTTAATTGTCAACATCTCCGTGAAAAGTGAGCGAAAAGTTGAAACAATTCTACCTCATCCCTCAGGACTATTTCAACCTCAGATAAACGTCTCATTATGCATGACCCTAAGAGCTTATCTGTCACCTTGTCTGAGCTTTTCTGTTGTTTTTGCCAGGGTTTGTTATTGTTTCTTCTCTCCTATGAGCGGGAGAAAGAGAGAAAAAAAAAGAAAGAGAGAAAGAGAGACAGACAGAGAGAGAAAAGGGGGGGGGCGAATCGTTATTACGTGTATTTATATCTATACAAGAATTGCTTGGAATAAAATAAAGTAAACCCAAAGTTTAATATTTGTGGCTTATATATACCCTAGAGACAAAGCAAACCATGATCAACCTGGTCAATTAGCTGTTTATTAGTACTAAAGAGACTTAACGCCGATGTATCGGTATGCAACAGGTTTCTGTTAAAATTATTTGAATATGTCCGATGTTGTATTTGCAATCTATAATTGGGGGAGGGAGGTCGCCAAAAATCGAAATATTTCTGGGCTACTCTCTGGAAACATGTGTAACACTTGCCCAGTACTGGAAGGGATGAAAATCAAAGTATGGGACCAGGGTCAGCATTATGTGTCACGCGTAACGATAATATCCATGATATGATGGTGATTAGTGTCATATACATCATTCAAGGCCTACAATTTCATCGGTCCGGCTGAACTACATGCTTGCCTAGCAGCAAAAATATTATTGCTACCACAATTAAAACAGGATGTGTTTCAAAAGCAACCACAACCATGACCCACTAATTATTTACACTCGTGATAACGCCCGTTTCCTTACAGGTTTTCTTCTTTTGTTCCGGTGGTAGCGCCGTTCCCTTCGGCATTTTGTGTCTCGTCATTGTTTTCCCGAGCTGGACTGGCCTTGGTTTGGCCCTGGTTGTCATCTTTAGCTGATTGGTCTGTCGTCGAGACATTCTTACTTCCGTCACACCCCATTTCTAAAACAGGCATATTTGTGCAAAGACGATATTAGCCAATTAAAATTTATTTATTTATTTATCAACCAATTCTATCATTGACAGAGATACAATTACTCCACGGAATTATTGTTTTATTCGCGGTACAGTAAAACCTGTTTTGAGAGAGCGCCCTTAGAGCCGGCCAAAAAGTGGTCACATAAGGCAGGTGGTCTCTCAATAGATGTGCAATAATATGGGATAGATGACAAAAAGGACATGGTAAACAAGGTCCGAAAAGGCAGGGGGTCCGTCCTCACAATGGTCTTTCAAAACAGGTTTCATTGTAATATCACGGCATCATTAGAAAAAATCACCGACAAAGGTTCAGTAAAAATCATACGTGTGGTTGTGATCTCTGTTTACTTTCCGCTTAAGGCCCATACGTGCATGGAGGACCCATGCTGAATATATTTTACCCTATTTGGCACTTCAGATGTCCTATACGCAACTTTATTTAAAATTCATATTTTTTGTGTTCAAAACAGTCTTCAGCGAACTTTTGCCTCTGCTAATCATGGGCACCAGCAATACGATGAAGAAAACATAAGTTAAAGGCAAAGCTATCAAATATATAGAAAATTTCTGTGCACAAAAATAGCCAAGTACATTCTTCATATGTGCATAATTGCGCTAAGGTTTGAACATTTTAATGCCTATACTTTTAATAGTAAATATTAACCAGCATGCAATCAATTGCACGGCAATCATATCCCTGCAGAATTAAGAAAATGTGTACATCATCTTATTGAGCCTGGGAATTGGAAGGTCCCGGTTTTTTTTCTTTTCTTCTTTTAATATCTCCAATCATGGAGAGCGATGCAGCTAGTCAGTCCCCTCGTCAATCGACCTGCCATGCAATGTAAAGTAACACTTTTGCGACTGTGCACTGCAATCGTAGTTTTTGTCCGCGGCCAGCAGGTGTCCCATAGTCTAGGCGTGTGCTTGATAGGTTACACTCTCTTGGGAAAAAAGGTTTAATCTTTTCCAAGTTTCTAAACACAAAATAAGGGGGGATAAATTTGCAAGTGCAGGCCAATAAATAATCATAATCATAAAAGTTTCAAACTGCGATATTTTTCCACAGATGATTTACTGAAGACGACAAATCCAGCCAATTTTAGTTTACGAGTATTGTTGCTCCTGTATTTGCAAATTTGACATCACATTATTTACGAAAAAAGCACGGTAAACTTTCCAAGTGCCGTATCGAATATGTTTAGTCCAGCGGGAATAAGAATGAACGATAAAACTCAAAGACAAAGTATATAATTTGAATTTTTTGGGACACTGTGCACTTAAAATTCTAATGTATGTATGTATGAATATATATATACATATATTCAGATGGTTTCAGAGATGTATTTTTGGACTTGGATATTCAGGTCACTAATGACAGGTTTTGTATTAAAGTCTATCACAAAATAGATGAGTTTAACTTTGAAGTAGTTAATTATCCTTTCCCGGACAGTAATATTTCCGATACTATTGGATATAATACATTTTTGTCACAAATTTTGAGATTTGGTCGTATTTGTTCTAAATTTCAGGACTTTGCATCAAGAACCAAATTTATTTACAATAAACTTGAGTCAAGAGGATTCAAAGGTGTACTTTTGATCAAATATTTCTACAAATTTTGCTGTAAATATCCCGAGATGGTTAGAAAGTTTGGCTTCAATAATTTTAGAGATTTTAGACTTGCCTGTTTTGCTACTTAATTTCATCTTTTGACACCATTATGTTTAAACGTTCACCTTTCGGACATTTTAGGCTAGCTTGTTTTCTGTTAGGTAAACCCCCAGGGGCTACAGGTAGCAAGAAGCGGCCTACGACAGTTACAAGCTTGCCTAATTGTACTTGATATCTGGTTAATATTTTCATTGCATTCTTTTGACATAAATACAAAAGACTTCCATTCTTTTCTGACTTGCCCTATAATTCTACTGTAAACATCCAAAGATTATTAGAAAGTCTGGCTGCAATAATCTACAGTTTTTAGACTTGTCTGTTTTGCTACTTAACTTTATCTTTTGGCATCTTTCTGTTTTAATATTCACTATCAGACATTTTAGGCTTACATGTTTTCTGTTAGGTAAACCCCCAGGGGCTACAGGTAGCAAGAAGCGGCCTACGACAGTTGCATGTTTGCCTAATTGTACTTAAAATCCTGTTAAGAAAAATTGTTTTGATAGCATGTTTTTGGCATAAATGCTAATGACTTCCATTCTTTTCTGACATGCCTAAATGCACATTTACTCACTATTAAAAAATTACTCAAAATTGACAGTATTTTCTCAAGTGTCACAAACCTGACACATTAAGTTGACACATTGACTCAGGGTTGGCAGTTAAATAGAGCTTAATTGTTTGAGGAGTAGGTGTCATCATGGAGTTTGTTTTACATCTCTGGTACAGGATGTACATTGTTGCAGTCCTTGTTAGGATTTTCCTTGGTTTGTACAGGTGGTCAAGCTGCAACTGTTTATTTTACAATCACTGGGACTGAATATAATGCCCCAGCTTGTTTCCACTTCAGTTAAACATTGGCGGATGGTTTAACTAGGAAAAGCTGTCCAGCTAGAAAGGGTACATTTTGGTTCAGGGGTAAGTCAAATTGTTCTTATCTGAACCTGTACTATGAAAATTTGGTAATTATGGTTTGTTTGACAGGTATTCTTCTTTGATATGAAGCTCTGCATTTACAAGCAAAACTTCACATATTTAGCTAATTCATCAATTGCCACGTTCATATTTATTCATTATTATGTGGGTTGTCTTTGCTGAATATTTAGCTTAGGCAAGGAGCCGCTACTCAGAGAGACGTGTACGGGTAAAAGGCTCCGAAACACGTTGAGTAGTTACCCGCTGAAGACCCTTTAATTTAATTGGGCTGATACAGCCTATGTCAAAATTTTACAGAGGAACGTGTGCAATATAGACAATAGTAATTCCATATATATACAGGTTAGACAGGGACAGGTTAGCTTATGGAGAGTAAAGAGTTCGAACTGCGGAATAGGATATTGACTACTAGGAAGTGGTTCTGGGCAAAAAGACACAAATACAATACACACACACACACACACACACACACATATATATATATATATATATATAACCTATATATATATATATATATATATATATATATACATACAGAGGCAGGAACACACCCACACCACTATTATCATACAAAAAAGACAAAAAACAGATATTTTTTTTCATTATCCAAAAGCAGATTATGCGTACAGCGTAACACAAACTTGTTTGCACCCTATCAGGAGTAAAATCGTGTTTTCTACATCAATGTCTATCTTGTCGAAAAATTGAAACATATTTTTCCGGAACCCCGAGAAACGCAGTTGCCCGATGACATACGTTCCGAGAAAAGCTCTTCCAGACTAACAAGCCACAAAGAAGTCCCAACTCAAGAGTTCTGGAAAGCTTTGTGGTATATAGAGATCCAACAAGAACCGCGTGGGTCCAGAGAAATAGGAAGTTTAACCACCGCTCAACCGACCACAGGACTCCTTCCAGTACTGCTCTGTGCACAATCTGAACCCCGAGGACCAGTTCCCTTACCTGAGCCTTTTTGACTTGCGACCCACGATTGTATCCCAGAGTGTCTTCTCCGTGTGTGCGTGGTGGAACGAAAACTATAACCGCCTTAAAAACGACACCGTCCCACTCCAACACACAGGCGAAGAAAGGTCAATAGATGCCGGCACAATCAGCCAGAATTTATTTCATAAAAGGCATTGAAACTCCAAAGACCCTATGCACATGTGGAAACATATTTATGTGGCAATCAAGAATACACAAGACGCAAAATGTATGGCTCTACCAATGTGAAATGAATCACATGAATGAATGTTGAACAATTATATATATATTAATTTGCTTCTGTTAAGGTAATGTCCAACTGGTGTGGGATAACTCGATTCATTGTGAGTATTTGAGATATATGTGTTGACACGTGATGTCTGCTACATGACTGTCCTACAGGGCCCGATGATTGTCTCAATACAAACTGCACAAATAAACAAAATATTTTCAGTGTTAATGTGGTAGCCAATGGACCGTGTTAACCTGTATATATTTATACATGTGTACATGTATATATTTATATATATATATATCTATATAAATATATATATATATATGCATGTGTGTGTGTGTGTGTGTGTGTGTGTGTGTGTGTGTGTGTTAGTTATCCGGTTTTAATCAAATTTGTTTGCGCAAAAAACCTTTGAGGAAATGTAAACGCTGATTAAAGATTTACTAAGATATGATCTTTTTTTTGGAAGGCGTATCAAAAATGTAGAAGCTGCAAACTTTACAAAAAAAAAAAAACCCAGACATTTTTCCATTTTTGGTATCATCTTTGTGAAAACCAGATACGTTTATGTTAAATTTCAGATACGTTTTTGCGGACACATGTGTTGTGATCATAATAGCACAAGACTAGTAATTTTATCTTTTAATTCTTTCCATGATTAGTCAGAATTTTTTCACCCAAAGAGCTTCTTTTTATACAGGGAATTTGAATTTTGCATTCCACCTTTAGTGCGGACAGACGCTGCAAATTCTTGGAGTCAATTTCGTGTGTAGGATTACTATGTTAGGAATGCATATGTCTGTGATATTACGCCAACAGGTGGAGTCACGTGACTTGCCCATTGGGACATTCACTTTATATAAATTGTCCTTTTGAAGTTTTTCTTTTTGGGGGTGGGATGCAGAGGGGGTTGCGGCAAAGTTCAAAATTTTAATTCAGGCTATGCACAGCTAATGCAGAACAGATATCATTAAGTAAAAGCATATGTCCCTTAAGGTCACCTCAATCAACTGGACCTGGCCTAAAGGTTGTACCAGTAGACGTGTATAACGTAGATATCAAAGGTAGAGGATATAGCACGCTTTCTCTTAATACAAGTCCCTTTGGCTGTGCCCAGGTAACAAATTCAACTGACGTCAAAGGAGGTATTGTGTAAAAGGGGAAAGAACATCAATTTTCAACATATTACATAATTGTCACGTTTCGACAAATGTCCAAGTTACCTAAGGCCTGACAAATACATATATATATACATATATATATATATATATATATATATATATATATATATATATATATATATATATATATATGTGTGTGTGTGTGTGTGTGTGTCTGTGTGTGTCTGTGTCTGTGTCTGTGGTTCCGATAATCCGACCGACCCCATTGAAAAGGCCCGAGTCCCGCCCCTAAGCAATTTTTATGAAACATAAAATAATTTTTTCAAAAATCAAAGTTTCAAGCCGCCCTTCCCTAATCAAAATTGATATATCCTGACTGAAAGATTTTATCGACAAAGTGGCCGTCGTATGCCGTTATTTTGCAGTAAAGTCAACTCAAACGCTGATATTTATTTCAACTTGTCTGCAGTGAAGGGTTAAGTTAGGCCAGAGAGAGAGCATAGCTGTTCGGTGAAACAGCATAGCCACAGCTCCGGTTGAAAGATTTTATCCAGAAAGCGGCCATCATGTGCCGCTATTTTACAGTAAAGTCAAGTCAACCACAGCATTTTATTTCAACTGGTCTGGGTGGTTAACTTGGGCCGGGGAAAACAGCATAGCAACACAAGGTTCAGTAAGGCATAGCCACGGTTACTCGGTCAAACAGCATAATCCAATAGCCCCACTTCAGTCAGCATTTCGGGACCTCATATCTCCGCTTGTTACGTTATCATAATATTTTGCTAGGTTCCAAGTGTCCGTTCTCTGACTTAGCAGTGCAAACGGTTGTTAACGTACCTTTAAAACACGACTCAGTGTCTTAACTTTAATCTACTCGCTAGGTTGTGTCCGAAGCAATTATCATCGTTAGTTACAAATGCAAATGCGACATGGTAGACCTGGAACCAACTGGCACGCGATGAACGCCATTTTGAACATTGCGCAATGCCGCATAAAAATACATTTGATTTGGATATCAAAGTGAATCGCGGCTACAGCATATATCATATCATTATTGACGCTCTGAAACATTTAAAAATATATAGTTCTGGTTGCATATATTTTAATCCTCTCCCCCAGATCGTTTACTATCCTGATTTACAAACCGTTGGGTGCGGATATCCGCAATTTTCAAAATGACAGCCAAGTGCCGGCGAGCCGATTAAATAATTTCAAGAGGTGGTATCCAAATTATGTGTGCGATTGGTGTTAAGGGAAGGTTATTTTTTTTTCGAATAAATTGAATGGCCAATATATAATGGGACTTTTCCACAGTGAACATTACCTGAAAAAAATGAAAATAGACCGCAATACAGAAATCAATTATACCCAGCAGTGGGCCCCAGAGTAGGAATTTTGTATCAGATACTGAAGTCGCCCTGAGGCGGTGAATTAAGCAGCAGCACTAGCAGGACCCGCCAAGACCCCCTGGTGTGTGAAAGATGGAGCTTGGGCGAGAAGCTTGTCCCGATAGTGGATACAGGTCCGAAAGTTCCGGGATTTTATATAAGTGGTAATCATAGAAATTTAAAAAAAATGCAAAATAAGTTAAGGTTATACTTACTTTATAATACGTGATGTCTCAGCTGATGTCAACAAAATATAAAAGTATCCAAGGGTCTCGCATACAATTGATAATTCCAATTTGCTTATCCAGGGCGTTAGTCTCAGTGGTGAAGAACAAGCGTTTTACTTCCGCGACTGGCATATAAGCCAAAGTTTCTTGATATTATTGCTATTCCAGCGATATTTGTTATGCTAACTGCATGGGGTTAATGGTTAAAAAAAGTAACGGGACGACTAAACACTAAGCAGCATGTTACTAGGGATCCTTGGTGTATGCACACAACAAACGTGTGAGGTATCAATGAAGTCTCTTCCAGGGTACAACACTATTGCTTACCTGTTTGTCTGTTGCCACATAAACATTCACCTGTCTCCATCAACTTGCGAGGCTGTAGTTGCTGCAGTCGCCGCAGTGCCATTTTTCTCGTCCCTTGTGACAAGCTCGCATCCATCAACAGAATACAGATTTCCCGCCCAAAGAGAAACAGAGCGACAGAACGTCCTCTACAGCATCTTTTCGCTTGAATGCTTCCATTGTCCGCAAATATTTTGAACAAAACCTTATGGGTGATATCATAGATGGTTCATTTTTGGTCAACAACCCGAGAAATGCACGAGTGCGTAACTTCGATCAGCGGCACACCACCAGAAGCACTCGTGCACAGTGTGACTGTTAAGCGAGTATTAGAACTTCCCGTGTTTACCCCTAGAAATTGTATTGGCAGGGGTGGCAAAGAAAAGAATGAATCGTTTCATTTACAGTCTTTTTCCTTCTTTGTCATATGAAAGGTCACTGACACATAAAAAACAAGCTGATATACGGCATGTAGAACTAGAAGGCACAGCTTAATGATTTCTACATGCCAATGAACGTTTAAAAGCAGCATTGGTTTTACAAAAATATATCTATTCACAGCTGCAAAATTATAAATTACGATACATAAAACTTTCTGATCAGATAAGTTTGTCCACTCTGGACAGTCAAGATATATTATATTGGCATTTCTTAAACTCACCCGCGTTTTAATTAATATTTAATCAAATGAACTCGGCTATATTGCCGCCGGCCTTATCAAAGCGTATTCCGCAGACAGAAGCTTCTCACTAAATTCAAGTTGACCTTTAAGGGTCCAAATCACTATTTCAGTCCAATATTGTACCACATAATTCCATGCAGTCTATTACTTTATTGATCCTTTTTCAGTGCTATTTGAAGAGGCACTGAATGCAGCGCAGAGAGTATTGATACTATTCCGAGCACAGAACGTATCGATAAATACATTAACTGTAACGGATTCTCACATTTAAAATCGTTTATCCACCCAGTAAGCATGGAGTTTGTTTACATTTGCCTTTTGTGACAAAGAGCGGCACATCGCAACTATTACGTAACAAATTGTGGAATGTAAATATTCGTTTTTGGAACTAGGAAACATGGTCACAGCTCTGAGGTATATCCACAATGGGGCAAATTTCACACACGTTTGACAATATGATGGGGCACGAGAGTACACGCTACATTGGGGCAGGGGCTGTCAAATTGGGGGCAAAAGATATAACATTGGGGCATGATTGAAATATAATTCATTGGGGCAAAATAGTCAATAATAATGAAAAACCTTAATTTGTGAGTTATTAAACATTGTGTATAGTATTGTTGTTTTAAGACATGTGGCTATTATGTATTCGGATAACTCTTATAAGAACCGATAAACCATAATCTGGAATAACCAAGTAGCAGTCTTGAAAAGTTTCAAAGATTTTGCTGACACAAGAGTAGGTACTAGTTAATCCCATTTAAAAGAAACCGGAGGCGTTAGAACGCCATTTATCTAGTGGAATCTTCAAAGGGCTTTAGCGACATCAAAGGCTCAACGTGTATAAATTGAGGTGATGTACCCATCCGAATTCATTCGCATTCCAACTTAGAAAGACAGCAGATCTACACATGCGCAGAGAGAGAACAGTTCCAAGATCGCCATCGGTACCGTATGATGCCATATCGGCTACGTCGAGTTTGGGATGATCGAACCACCAGCTCCAAATTAACCCCCCCCCCCCCCCCAATCTGAGGTAAGTGGACGTGTACTTATACAATGAATCATACTGATAGATTTTTACGTCGATTTTTGTGCACTTGTCTCCATTAAATTCACTTTATTTCCGTTTTTTATGGCAATGAATTGAATAAATATTTACATGTACATCTGTCTTACTTGTTCGTAATATTCATTGATTCACGTTCGTATAAGTCAGTTGATCATGTGCGCAAACTACTTGTGTGTGAATTTAGCATTGGCGCACAAGTTTTTTACTTGTACGTAAACTACAGGAACGCGTGCCTTTTTTTTTAACAGAGTTGCCGACTTTTCTTCAAATCAGGAACCATGCCTGAAATCAGAAAAAAGTGACCAAGTTCTTGTGTGTTATTCGAGGCCTTCCGAGGAGCTCCGTGTATATATTTATAATATTGAACCTCCTATGCAACTTCTCAATTCATTTTGCAACACTCCTGTATTGTTAAAGGGGAGATCAGGGTGCAGTGGAACAAAATTTATATTTGATTCTTGTAGCCTATCCAGATAGGCTACAAGAATCAAATGTACGACTGCATGTACCTTTCTAAGCGTCACTTACATCGTCCTTGGAATCAGTTCCGTTCGGGTCTTTGCAGAATCTTCTGGTTTGCAAAATGTGCTTCCTAGAGGCATCCATTATTTGACTGTAACATTCAGAAGATATATTTTCATTGCATAATAAATAAAGGGAAAATTTGCCAGCATTAATTAAGTCCTTTGAGGCAAATTCAACTGACTGGTTTCGAAAATTAATCTATGCTTTTAAATTGACCTTTTGGGGCTAATTAAGGTTCATCTTGATTTTGCTATAAACTGAAGAACAAGCGAAATAATGATGTCATTATAATCATCGGACTGTTTTGTATTTGCTTTCTTTTATGTTTTGATAGCCATTTAGATAATGGCAAACCATTTTAGGTTTAAAGTTTCTATGTCGAGGGAGAGGGCGGGTGAAGCACCCCACCCCCACCCCCACCCCCACCCCAGTTGCCTCACCTACTATTTCCTGCAATTTATGGTCATTTATGGCCCGATTAGGTAGCAGAAGGTAAAAGTTACGGTGAGATATCATCATAGACACTTCATTAAAGGTTTTGAGATCGAGACTTTTATGCGACTGAAGCCTAAAGGGTGTCGCCACTAAGAAAAGAGAATTGGAATTTGAAAGGAGGCCCAGCATCATATATCATGACTATAGTAATAAAAAAATGTATTTACCCCCCCCCCCCCCATGCCGGGGAAATTCACAAAACAGTACATGAAAATCATTCAAAACAGCATTTTGCACAAGTAAAAATATCAAAAATAAAAGTTTGACATTTTGGGGTTTGATCGGAAAAGTTGAGTTTGTTGGGCCTCTTTGTATTTAAATACATTGTTTTTGGCCATCTTAAACGAGTCAAATTGAATGTCGACATATTCTTACACATAATAAGATGTTGGCATTGAATTTTTTTTAAATGAAAAACATTTACAGGGTACGTTTTCGCTAGTCAAAACGTACCCTGGGTACTTTTGAAGAAGGGTACGTTTTGACATGGAACCTCTGTAGGCAATCAACGCGCATGGACACCCCCTGTGTATCATAGCAGTGGTTTGGCTATCAGTTGTCAATGTTGCCTTGCACCGACTTCTACTACTTGCGCACCGCCAAAGCATATCTCCTTTTTAATGACATAGGCTTCTCTGTATTTTTTTACCGTGAAAAACAAGGCAGATTTTCCCTTGATTTGTAGATATTATCTCACATGATATACTGCTGAAAAGCTAACAGCATGAAGTTACGCTATCAGCAAGACAACCTTACACTGGCCAGAGATATATATGCAACAGGTACCACTCATATGTGTTAGTTGCTTAGTACTGGCTGCCCCGTATTCTTGGTTGACCACCATTGTTGTTGTAATTTATCCGAGATTCAGGTTGTGTGCCGTGTGCAAAACTCCTCACAGGAAGGTGCAGCGCACATGGCATTGTGGGTAGGATATGCGGGCATCCTGGATGTGTATTGCACTAGAGGCTATTGTTTACTACAGGTAAAATCACGTGCCTGTCCGAAATGGATGAAGATGACCTCAAAAAACAGACAGTTTGTTCCTACAATGCAGAAACAGACAGCGACTGTTTTGGTGTTTTTTAAAGCACATTTTCATTTTTCATGAGGGATTAATTCGAGGAGTAGAGTGCATCGTGAGGGGGAAAGGGTGAAGCTAGCAACAACAGGTGTCCGCACGTGTGGGTAGTATGACTGATTCGACATCGCATTTTTCGGCAGTGAAATTTCACTTGTGAAAAAAGTATATTTATTAATTAATGTGTTATTATTTGTCCGTGCAGTATAAAGAATCATGGATGTTAGTCGTTTATGGCAAGTTAAAGTATTGAAATCCACAGAAAAAAATGCATGTTCCAGCAAATTTGCGTTCCCCATAGGGCCATGTTTTTTACAGATGTCTGGAATGGTTGCTATGGTGGGAAAGACCAAAGTCTGTACTATTTTGGTATACTCTCCTCCGATTGACTAAATTTAATGTGTGTGGATATTTCCTGCCGAATTCGACAATAATATCCATATTTAAAAGCTCATTCGAGGTTACTGGATCATCCATCCAAATATGGTACTTCGGGCTTCCGATGACAACTGAAAGGTACTTCTTTTTCCATTGCATTGAAACCGCAAAGCATGGATGCTGTTCGATGATTTTTCCAAAAAAAGGCAAGATAAATGTGACGCAACAAGTGTATTTTTGCCGTTCATTATAATTTTTGACGGAGAAACATCCCACACAAACTATACTAAAGAGGAAAGACGCATAGTGAACGAAACATGGCCGTGGGAAGAGTCAAATTCATTGAATGTCATGGACATGCATTGTAAACTACGTAACGTGAATCGATGGTCTTCTTTGCACGATCAGTTATTTCTTCGAACAAACGCTACATCCTGCTTTTTAGTCACAGTGTTGGTATGGTGATATGAAGGAAATGATGCAAAAATGCCTAGTTCAGCAGATGATTTTCCTATAAACGACTTCATAAAGAAAGGAAAAAGGATTTCTCTGCATGTATTAAAAAAGGCCGGATTCGACTTGAGGGAAAGATCGAGGCGGCCCGATACGGCCGACTTAGTGGGAAAAGGGTTTTAAACAGTGTCTAAAAGACAGAGGTGTCTCTGTCGATGGGAGAAAACACGTCAGAATTAGTTGACAGCTGTCAACACAGTCAGTCGATCCGTGCGCCTTCCTTAGACGAACCTGCAAACTAAGATGAAACTAATAGTTGCCCGCAGAGCTTTCCGCGCCATATTCGTTTTTCTTTTCTTTTCTTTTCTTTTTTCTTTTCTTTTCTCTTCTTCTTCTTCTTTTTTTTTTTTGGCACACGGCACGCAACATGAATTCAATGCATGCATTGAGTAAGGGCGGATTCGGCTGACCTGAGGGGGAGTCGATGCAGCCGGATACGGCCGACCTGAGGGGGAAAGGGTTTTAAACAGCATCCGAAAGAGTGTCTCTGCCGATGGGAGAAACAAATCAGAACTAGGCCAGATGATTTGCTGCATAGCAAATCAGTGTGTGTGTCTTCAAAGCATATTGGCATGGCAATGTACAACAGTTCCATAACACAGGAGAAGTTGGAATGGCATATCTATCTATTATAAATTCATCAGATGCGCACTGGTCAATAACCCCCTAGTAGAGCTTGGAATGACATCTCTATCTATTATGCTTTTGAAGATATTCAAGATTTAAAATTTCAAATGCCCCTAATTTGCATAATTTTAAACATCTTCATTCCTCTGTATAAAACGGTCAAACTCCTTGTATAGAGGTACAATCATGCGAAGTTTGGAGTTTCTATACATAATAGTGTCCGAGAAAAGTGTCGGACAAATTTGCTGGTAAAGAAGAAAGAAGAAAGAAGAAAGAAAAAAGAAGAAAGAAAGAAAGAAAGAAAGAACTCGAGGAAAAACAGAAAAGTGTGCGTTGACACACACACTTTAATTGGTCGACAGCGGTCAACACAGTCAGTCTGAGTCGATTTGTGCGCCCTCACTAGACGAGTCAGGAAACTAATGGTTGCCCGCAGCGCTTACCGCGCCATTTTTTGGGGGGGGGGGTGACCGTGGGGGGGGGGAGGGTGAGGGCAGGGTACGCGGCACGCAACCTGAATCCTGCGTATTAGTCTATCACAATGGACTCTTATGTGCACAATATATTGGAACAAATTTAGCTAGCAGTGGAATTCCTGCCCCCTGGACTGGTGTTGTGAACCCAACTCTGACACCTAAGGATTCTGCCCCATTTTGACATAGCCAGCTCTAAATATCAAAACGGATGTGCTTCCGGTCTCTCGGTCAACTACAGGGGCTTGTAATAAGGACGGGTGTTTATGCATATTCAGTCACCTTCTGTGGCTTGCGAAGGTTTCAAGAAGGATATGCATCCGCGTCTCCTTGTCAGCTGCAGTGAAGATGTTTGTCTGTGTCTCTTTTTTTCTCAGCTACAGAGGCTTGCAAAGAGGATATCTGTGTTTCTCTCAGTCAGCTACAGCAGCTTGGCTGTTCAACAAACTTCCGTTTTTGGTCAAGTTCTGTCGGTCAAAAAGATGACAGCCCTGATGATAAGTCAAGCTGGCACGTGTATGAGTGAAAGCATTTTGGTCACTTGCTTTAGCTAGAATGTCATTCAGTCAACCAAAATAGAATATTGTTAAGCCCATGTGACACTTAAGCTGTTACAAATGTACTCCGTCAAGAATCTTTTGATGGTGATGATAATGTGATGTAACTGTCACCCCCTTTCAGAAGGCACAGAGGCCATTGTCAGAATATTCAACCCAGTTTTGAGAAATTGCTTCTCTATCATTATTTTTGCATCTATGATATATTTTGGCCAATATGGTAGCCATCGTGACAGTAAATCAGTTTCAACTTTATTGTGTGATCTGTATGATGTTTAAATCAATATAATTATTCCTCACACGTTTTGAATTAATATGTTCTTCATACATTTTCTATGCAAACCATATTTGTAAACTCTGTGTTGATTTTGTTTGAAATTGTAAATGGAATTAACAGGCTGCATCAGCAACGGTCGTTGAGGTTTATTCCCTTTTAGGTCACAGGTCACTTGACACGAACTTCCCTCCGTGTAATAACGTATGAAGAGTGGACAAACGTAAAAAGAGGGAGGATAGTAATGTGACTGGAGCTTGGATCACCTTGGGCATTGATGGGTTTTGTTGCTATTAATCAGCTGAGCTTTTTCTAGTGAAATTAGTCCAGGCAAGTGATGACAAAGAAAATTCTCATTCCAGTTACCATGAAAACATTAACAATTCAGCTAAAAAAGGGAAAACTTCACTTCCTGAATTGTATAACATCTGACCTTAGACCGTCAATCCTTACAGTTACATGTGCTGAGACAGCGATAAGCTTATTGCAGAATGCAATAAGTCATGTTGCAAATTTACTTGAATATGTCCGGTGAAGCCCAGTCTTTGTCTGGAACACATGGCATTGGGGATAACATGCTCTAACTGAACATGGAAATTGACAGAGGTCAAGCGTGAGTGTCGTAGAGACAACTTGCTTTGGAGGCAAAAACTTGAAATAAGGGAAAGAACTGTCATGAATGGAAGACTGGCTTATTCATGACACACATGCCCCCATCCCCCCCCCCCCCCCACTTAAGTGTCCAGTACTCTCTTGTGTTGGAGGTGCATGTTGATATTTTCTATAAACCTGTTTCTAACCTTGGTTTAAACTGATTTTATTTCTTGAAAGAGAAACGCTTGGGAGCAGGCAAAGCCAAAATGAACCCGTCTCGTGAAAAAAAATGGAAATATACTGGACGTGTTACAGGACAATGCATGAACAAAAACAAACATCTGAAAGATTCACATTACATTTTACAACACAGATATTGAAGTCATATTATGGTTTCGTGGTTCCCTACCATGAAAAAACAAATAGAACACTTGCTATGGAGGTCGTTTTGTTCCTGGTATGTACCCAATAACAGCATGGTGAATTTCGAGTTTTGTAGATATGTTGCAATTTTCTGGTCAGTGTAACAAGGTTTTTAACTGTGAAACAGGCATGAGGTTTTACTATGTCATGTAAAGAATTTCGTTGTATAGTATACTGTGGACACTCCAAAAAAAAATTAGTAAAAATATCTTTGTTTCCTTTGCTACAGTCACATTGTGGTGTTGAAACTACACTTATTTTGAACGAATCAGCATTGAGGGAACTAGATCCCATGCGTAACTGCGCAAGCACTATATTTTTCTTTCCTTTTCCCAACATGATATAAAGCGCTGCCTTTTGGTTTGTCCTTATTCAGTTTAAATTTAGATTCTTGCACAGATTCACTTCTTTTGACTTCAATCGGTAAAATGTTCCACAGCTCTAAGGTTGACAAAAAAAGAGTTACTAAACAGATATGTACGTGTTCGAAATGGAGTGAATTTAGAATTCGTGCGGACATTGTATCTTGTTCTACTCTCGACAGTTTCCGGAGGCAAATTATACAGGTATATTGGAGTAATCTTATTGATAAACTTGTACATTAACACTAATTTCTGATTGTCCATTCGAACAGCCAGTGTTTCCCATCCTGTCCACCTTATCAATTTGACTGTGACTATTAAAACACTTTGTCCCTGTTATTGCACGGGCCGCTGCCAGTTGCACATTTTTCAGTTGGGTTTTATACTACGTTTGCGTACCCCAAGACTGGGCGTACGCATATGAATGAAAAACACAGAATCTCAAATGAACGTCTTTTTAATATGTGCCGCAGACTACGTAAAATTGCAACCATTTTCATAGCTTTAGTACAAATAGAATTGCTATGTAAAGAGCAAGACAAGTTTACTTGTAGTAAGAGACCGAGATATTTTTATTCTTTGATATTTTTAATAGTAGTTCCCTCATACTTAAGAACAGGATGGATCACACTATGACGTCTTCTGGTTATTACCATTTCCTTTTTTTTTGCTTGGATTGAATGCCACAAGCCAGTCATGGAACCATCTTGAAGCAGATCGCAAATTTCGTTGATTTTATTGGAAGCTGATACAGGATCCTCATCTGAGACGTAGAGTACAGTGTCATCAGCAAATAAACGGACATTAGTGTGAATGACAGCAACTATATCAGTTATATAGATGAGAAAAAGAAGAGGACCTAGGACTGAGCCTTGAGGCACACCAGCCTCAAGGTAGCCCCAGCTAGACGATTCCCCATTTATAACCACCCTTTGCTTTCGATTTGTAAGGTAATTTTAAAACCACCCCAGCAGCTCCCCGGTAATTCCAGAATTGGCCAGTTTATGTAATAATGCTGGATGATATAATCGATCGAATGCCTTCGTTACATCGCAGAAGACGACTCGTATTTCTTTCTGCTCGTCTACAGCCTTACAAAACTGGTGGTAAAGGTAAATCCACTGATTTACTGTTCCGTCATTTGGCGTGAAGCCTTTATTGTCTATCTATGATCACTAGATTATCCCTACAAAAGTTGAACAATTGCTTAAAGATCGCCCTTTCCGTTACTTTCCATGCACAACTTAGGAGTGATATGGGTCTGTAGTTGTTACAGTCATTAGCATTCCCACTCTTGTAAATAGGAGCCACATTCGCTTTTTCCAGTTAGATGGAACATTTTGTTTCGAAAGGGATAAATTGATAAGCCTACATAGAGATGGAGTAATAACTGCAGCAGCTTCTTCAAGCGTTTTTACGCTCAAACCATCTGGACCCCTTGCTTTGCTAAAATCTAGACTTTGGAGAATGACTGATACAAGACTTTCATCAATTCGCTAGCTATTCAGCGTAGCGTCGGGGATTGTATGATTTGGAGATGCATAATTTGAAGAATCAACATGTGCATTTGCCAAAAATTTACAGCTGAGTATCTCAGCTTTTGATAAATTGTCCGAATAAGAGGTACCAATTTGCTCTTTTGCGGAGAAGAGAGGTACTTGGTTTCCTTCCACGAAGAACTTAACATTTTTTCCATCAGCCTTTATTGGAGCACTTGCCACTATTGATTTCCTGGCATCGGCGGGCATATGCTCTCAATTCATAAATATATAATAATTTCTTAACTGTCTGTAAAAACGCCATTTATTGACATTGTTGGACCTGTTGGCTCTCTTATGCATGCCAAATTTTTTCCTTTTTTTGCTGGCGTAATCTAGAGGTATACCACGGAGCATCGTGCTGCCTTATAGTTACTGTTTTATTCGGAATAATTTTCCTCGCAACATCTAAAAATGTACTGGTCCAGAGATGGCAAGCTGTATTCACATCATCAGTCACAAAACAGTCGTTCCAGTTAATTGTATTCAATTGGTTTAAACACATCTTATTTGCAAAAGCAATTGGCCAACAGTCACAATGCCTATATGAAGGCCTCTTGTACATGAATTGACAGTACAACAAAAAGTGGATAACATCTAGATAACAAATAGAGAACGCACAGGATCTAACAAATATAATGGTAAAGAAGGAGAGGCTAAGGGAATGGGTGGGCATTATTCCTCTATATACATGGATATATAATTGGACATAGCAATAAGTTGACTATATATATGATATCTCTATACAAGATTTGTCTTGTGTCTAGTTATGTGGCTAATTATGATGAAACAGCTGCAACTCGGTGCTAGGACAGCAAAACATTGAATCTTCCAGTGGTTCTAATATATTTGTGAACGGCTTGAAATATATCCCGATTTTAAAGAATTACTTTTTGTTGACAGTCCTAAAAGTAATGTTTTTAAATTGAAGTCTGCGTGGGGAATCATTTAGTTTGGCGTTCGTCTCTGGCCACAACGTATTTGTTGCATTGGAAAAATAAATGACGAAAACTGTCCTCGGCCGAGGTACAACAGGAACAAAATGGTGATTCAATCAGATTCATGCTGGACGATTCTTTGTTCAGCTGGCTACAGCCCAATCTCAGTCTAGCATGAATAATACGTAGTCTTCGCCCTCCAAAACAACATTTCATTACATTTCGCCTAAGAATTATTTGATTTCTTCTTAAATTCCTTAATCTGTGTTCAATTCTGTTCGTAAATCATCGAAGTTAGTTTTAGGTTAATCCCAAATTAAACTACAATGTATCAAATATGTAAAAATTTATCAATTACCAGTCATTTATCACCTCCTTAGTGACAAGAGAGTTTAATTTTGATGTAAATTGTGACACATTTATATGTGCAAACTTATTGTTCTTTGTTCCTGGAAGTGATTTTTTGTGGTTTTCACAGCTCTAGCACTGGAGACTTACTAGACTATTTGACACTAGGGGGCCCACGTGTGTAGTTCCCTTAATGTTATTATTATATTTGTTATTATTACCAGGCTGTGTTGTTTAATTTTTCCATAAAATAATCACGTAAGGTAATGTCCAACCCATGTCAGAGTCTAAAATTCAAAGCCAGATATCTCTGCAATAGTCATGATTGTAGTAAATATAAGTATGTGCTTAACCAGAAGTGACTTAAGAATGCACCGCGACCGACAGATAAGGCTATACAGTGGCAACCTGATGTATATATTACCAATAGTTGTAAAACGGGTATGCATCACTTTTTTGTGATATTTCTCGACAAAATACTTGATGAAAAAACTCTATCCTTTGAGGAATATAATCTACAGGCCTACATATTATTGCTTTAAAAAAAAGCAAACAAAAAACAAAAACAAAAACAAAAAAACAAAAACAAAAAAAACAAAAACAAAACCAAAACCAAAACAAAAAACAAAACAAAACAAACAAAAAAAAAACAAAAAACAAACAAACAAACAAACAAACAAACAAAAAAAAAAAAAAACCAAAACGGTTCAGTGATTTTTTTAAATGCGCCCGTTCTCTAGCGTGAGACGGCCAATGGTGCCGAACGGCTCATTTTATCGATGTTGGTACAAAAAAAGAACTCCTCATTTTTGTGAGCCAGTAAATTTCATACAGATCAAAATAAAAAAAATCGCTGACACATTTTTTCATTAAGGTTTTAATGTTCAGCTCAGAATTTGTTTGATAAAAAAAATCGACCAATAAAAACTCGAGTAATATTGCTGCAAATTTGAGCTTTTTGCAGCCATCGTCACTGCGAGTAATCCGCCTTAAAACGGCAGGGTAGGCCTTTGATCACAGACAAACAGTCAAATAATTTTTTTAGAACGGCCGAATACGAAAAAAAATGTGGTGATCGAGAGCTGTTTGTGTGTTTGTTTACACTAGAAAGCTGTCAAAACTTTGCACAGAACGGATGATCGGTATATAACATGACATCAGATGTGAATTTTGACAGATTCTTGTCCTCTGCCCATTGAAACTCAACTTGTGAAAATGTGGTTTCTATGGCGTGACGTCAATGGGGGAGCACTTCACCTTATCCGATAGCCCTGACCTTGGTAACCGATGCGCGTGAGCAGCTGAACAAGTATCAACAATATGTTGTGAAATAAAGTTTACATGTTGGTTTACATCTGTGTTCGATTTACACTTTTTTTTAAATACTGTATTTCTGATTACAAATTTGAAACTGCGGTATAATTTTACATTGAACCTAAGGATTAGTCGCATATTATGTTATGCTATTATGAATGTTACCCAATCACGGGCACAGAGTACCACTCCCTCTCTGTAGCCACCCCCCCCCCCCCAAGAAGTCAGCAATACTGGGTGGCTGACACAATTTCTTCATTTTGTATAGGGTCTTCTTCCACGTTTGATGCTATGATCAAGTGTTTTCATCTAGCTGCTTTTCACTTTTTTTCATCTTGGTCATGATAGCGGGTTAGGTAGTAGTCCAAGTTTCTTGATCAGATAGACACCCATTTTTACATTGTACCTGTGGAGTGTGGACAGTGTCTTTGAGTGGACTGGTATATTTGGTGTTAATTGTACCACATTGGAACCAAACTGCACCTCTGTGGGATTGGATCAGCACCACACCTTTCAGTACCACATTGGAACCAAACCGTACCTCTGTGGGATTTGTACCAGATCCTTTGGCACCTGCCATAGGACTTGGAACTGTAGGACAGTACCTGTGTGTAATCTCACCAAGGATTAGGATTTACCTAAGACTATTTAACTATTGACATACCAGCGAAGATAAGTTTACCTACTTTGTATTGATTTTGATTGTTAATATATTGTTATTGTTGAAGTTGTATCATTGTTGTCATTCTTTGTTGAGTTCTGCTAATATTCAGAAGGCGGGCATCGTAACAGTGCTGTTTTGTCGCCATTTTCGCACCACGGGTTCTGCCCTGCTCGTTGGTGCCCCCGTTGTAAAGGGGTAGATTCTCAAATAAATAAAGTAAACTTTTCAAGAGTGAAAACACGTAATCTGTTGAAACCGCCGAAATCTTGCAAATCGACCAGGACAACAATCTGTTCTCACGGCTTCCAACACGTACCCAATACCAGCAATAAAAATGTCTGGGTGCACCATCCTATTTGAAGAGGACCTGACCCTGCATGCCGAGTTGATGGGAATGCTGTACGCAAGTGTGACAAGTTGCTGAACTTCGGGGAGAGGAACAGTCGTCACATGCCGGATGCCAACGGAACTGCAATTGTGGTCACAGGTTGCAGACCACAGTAAAGATTGGTTACTTGCACATCCTTAGATATTATGTAACTATGAAAATCCTGCATTTTCAGCATGTTGTAACTTTTTTTTCGAATGAAGTTAACTGAGTCAGGTTTCCTGCAACATGCATTGGTGGTCATGTAGGTTCACTGTCTGATAGGACAGGTCAGAACTCTATGCCCTAGGAGTACAACGATATGACCCTGGACAGAGCACCATACATACACGTATATAAAGCTAATCCAAGTGTGATTTCGTATTTCAATCATGCCGTTCATCTAATCTTAAAATTTTAATTGGCTGATTTTTAAGACTAAAAAATGCTAATGTGCAAACCAGGAAGATTTACAACTGTAGTGTGCTAACCACAACTTTTTTTAATGCCAAAAGCATTTTCAAATGTTGGAAACAACACATCAAAAATATTGATTGACAGGTTTTCAAAGCATAACAACCAAAACTGACCAGAGTTAGAAGGCAGTATTGTCATTACCTACAACAATGAGGGAACAAGGGACCTCCAATCTTTCAACGACGATTTCTCAAAATTAAATTTTGTAGACAGCATCAATTAAGAGCCAATTGATCGATCTGCTTCAAATTTTCATCTTTTGAAAGATAAATATATTATCTACAAATCGGATTTTTTTGTTTTTATATCAGAGGCCTCCTTCGGAGATTTTTCTAGCTCACAAAATGAAATGATTGTTGATGTTTAAAATGCCGACCAAAGAACTCCCTTATTCTGTAATTATGTAGGCCTATTTGATTTGTAAACAGACAATACGGTTCCTGCATATTTTTTATGTGTAATACACTTTCCATAGATTATTTTTTTAGGAAATGCAGGCAAAATGTCTCATCTGATACCTTCTTGTAGACCGGTTTATGAAATCCTTGAACATTGTCATATCGCTACAAAACATATTTCTAACAAATCGAAAACATTTGTAGACCTACAATGAATAAAATATCTAGTTTTGTTGGTGAAATGTGAAATATAGTTCATTTATGCGGCGTCAAAGTCGCGGATCTGTTGCGCGCGGCTCAATCCCCCTGCCAGTATGTTGCGCCCTGCGGTGTGCTTTTCGCAATTGGTGTATAGGATACTGTCTGTAGATTACAAAAACAAGATATGACTGCACTTTCTTTTCACATCCTTTCATATTTGGCATAGGACGGTTGTTGTTCCTGTTTGTGTTAATTGTCGCACCACATGGTGGCCTTTAATGTCATTTTCCTTACTGTATTGGCAGGCAATCAACATGAAGTACATCTTTTACTGCGGGACAACTACGTTCCAAATTTGCGCGGGTTTTTTTTCTCCTCATAGATGAATGATGTTTCTTATAAAAAGCAAAATGTAGTTATAGATTTTGTGGTTTCAAACAATTTGGAGGAAGGCTGATGTAGTAATAGAGTGAGTTGACAGATAATTTTAAATATGGCCAAGCTGGCCATCGCTTATAGTCTGAGCTCACCTGGGCTATTGCCCAGGGACACCATCGTGTTTTTTTCGTGGGACCATTACGGCCTATTCACAGTTGAGTGTACCATTTAGCACCCACCAAGTGTGAAAAATAAGTTGCCTTATTTTGTAGATTTGGTAACATAAAATTATTAGTACAAACATGAGGAATTATATCCTGAAATATTTTTGCACAAACTTCTCTTTCCTGGAAATGAATTGGTTAAAAAATGTATTTAACAGACATTATGTGGAACTTGCAGGCAATAGAACACCCAAATGGATTCAGTAAGCCAAGTTTAACATTTTATTTTGTCATGTTTTCAGGAGTGATATATGGAGTAAACTTACATGTGATCCAACCATTTTGCTACCTGGGAAACATCAAGGGGGGTACCGACACTATAGTTATACAATAAAATGTATATATATATATATATATATATATATATATATATATATATATATATATATATATATATATATATATATATATATATATATATATATATATATATGTATGTATGTATGTATGTATTAAAAATGGCCCTGTGTTTTGGTTTTGCCATCATAACTTGTGAAGAACATAGTGTATTAGTATACCTGTAATGATTTTTTTTCATCAAATAGGACAAGATCATGGTGGATGGTAGCCAAATAAATGTTCGTTACTGGTCATGAATTGGTTCAAAAGAAGTGAAGATGGCCATTTAATGGGGATTTGCAAGCAATAGAGCAGCCACCTTGATTCCGTCAACCAGGTTTAGCATGTTGTTTGCTCATAGATTCAGGATTGATACTTTGAGGAGACTTGTATGCGATCAAGTCATTTATTTTTCCCTCTGCCTGGCATTTGTCATGGGGGTACGGACACTACAGAGTAGGCTTCCTATAACTCTTGTTAGTGTTCTTACGTTACTTCCATTACATGTGGATGACTTCTTGTTATGGCAGTTATTTATTCAGCTTGGAAACTTGTAGAGTCACTGTAACTTCTCAGAAGTACACCTTGTTAGAACTATTTACCCTCATCATAGTACACTTCAAACAATATTTAGAAATTGCCTTTTATTTTACTCATTTTAAAAAAACATTTAAACGCCTGTGACGCCACACTATGTGAGTTACATTCTTGAAATAACAATATCCTGCATTTTTGCCTGAATATCAAGGTATTCTTTGCACAGGTTTTTATGTCCATGTGAATCTTGCATAAAAGATATTGCTTATTCTCTATGGGGTACGGACACATCATGGGGGTACGGACACTACATTTCATGTTAAATTAAGGTGTCTATCTTTTAAGATTCCTACCAGCCACTAAATTAATGGTGGATTTGATATGGTTCAGTGTCCCTATAAAAATTAGTGTGTGAGGTCTTGATGCAAAATAACATAAGGAAGATAACAGGTGGGGGTACGGACACTACAGAAATTTGCGGAAAATGTAACCTTCATATTTCAGGTAGAACTCTGAACTTGGAAACCAATTGTGAACCATGTAAAGCTAATATTCTTTTAAAAAGTGGTTCGTACAATAATTATAAGCTCAACCTGTAACTTAAAAAGGCAAAAAAATGTAATTTTTCAGGGTGCTGAATGTATGGATTACAATAAACAAAAAAATCGTAACAAAACTGTATTTTCAGACATTTTTCCACAAATTCATACAGTCGATGCACACTCCACGTTAAGTGACCTGCAAACGTAATTAGAACAAAATGGTTTGGATTTATGTACAAAATAATTAAAATATCTGCCTTCTTTTTCAAATTTATGCAGTGTGAGCCTCAGTAAAAATAAAATTGGCTCTCCGTAACACTCCAAAAAGTGAACATTTCGGGGTGTATAAATGACTATATTTATGCTAAATCTTAACGGATCTTAAGATTTTTTTTTTAATTTTGCTTGTGGGAACATGTCCAATCCTGGTGTGTAATCTAAGTTAATGTACCTGTGTTAGGTTTGATGCTACAAGGCCGTAACTAGTTTTTAAGGCACTTGGGTACACTCAATTGTGAAAAGGCCGATTATGTTAGTACATTATGGTGAAGTAGATAAAATGTGTCCAATTGCATATTTTTGTGACATACGTACTCTGTTATATCAAATCATTTTGAAGGATAATGCCGCACCTCGTTGCAGTAGAATGGCGATAGAGTGATGCATGTTTGCTACATATGTTCATTAGAATTTTATATGAGGCTTTGTTAACTTCAAGATTGTAACACCTGTATACCTTATACAGGTCGTAATCCAAAAATGTACATTCAGGTAAATAGTTCCGTTCAAATGAACAAGATGGGAGAGCTCTCCAAATGTAATTGTGGGCACACTGGTGCCTAGATAACCTCTTGAACTGCAGTTTTTTTTACTTTATATATCTTCAGGGTGATTACCCACATAAACTAGGCAAAATTAATAACCCTCCACTAAAAGCAATTCTTATATAAAAAAAACACACACATATTTTGAATATATTCAATGTTTCTTTTATTCTGTATACACTTTAGAGTAGATCTGTAGAGGAAATTCTGATCAAATGAAGTTACGCTTCATTGCACAGTGTCAATAAGCAGACAAAGTCTGAATCACAAGTTCGCAAGAGTACCTGTAGAGCGCTCAAACATGCATATGAACTGAGTGCAGAGTCCCATCAGAAGTTATCACAGATGGTGCTTGGTTGCATCAAAAGTTATCACAGACTGTACTTAAAGTTAAGGCATTTTCTGAGTTCAATAGAGCAGAAATTGACTCATCACTGTGTCACATAAAGCACCTTTAAATGTCCATTCAATAGGATGTGTAGCCACCATGGTTGTCAATGCACTGTTGGCAGCGTTTTCGCATGCTGCAGACGAGCTTTTTCACAAGTGCCTGAGGTATACTGTCCCACTCCTCCAGAAGATAACGCCGTAGATCTGCGAAGTGTGAGTTAGGACCCATCTTCTGGTACACATTTCTTTTCATATTGCTCCACAGGTGCTCAATCGGGTTGACGTCAGGTGAGCATGCTGGCCATTCCATCACCTCAACACTCTCACTATCCAGGTAATCACGAACCACAGCTGAAACATGTGGCCTGGCATTGTCGTGCATCAGCATGAAGTTGTCTCCAATGGCACCCGCATATGGAATAACATGAGGTTCCAGGACATCCGTTCTGTGCCGTCTGCTTGTCATTGTTCCTTCCATGATGACGAGGTCTGTCTTGCCATTAGCAGAGATGCCCGCCCACACCATGATGCTGCCCCCTCCGTATGCAACTGTGGGCTGCACACAACAAGCAGCGTGTCTCTCCCCTCGCCGTCTCCATGTACGAACACGTCCATCACTTCTGTGGAGGGAAAAGCGACACTCATCAGTGAAGAGAACATTGCTCCATCCTGAATGTGTTGTACGGACATGTTCTCTTGTCCACTGCAACCGAGCAACCTTGTGACGTGCGGTAAGAAGCGGCTTTTTCACCATGCTCTGGGACCTTAAACCAGCAGCATGCAGTCTGTTACGAACAGTCTGGGTGGACATGCGTCTTTGGTGAGGATTGGCTCTCTCCAGCTGGCTCTGAATATCAGGACCTGTGCGGCTCCTACTCCTCAGTGCTGCATTGACGATGAAACGGTCTTGTTGCCTGGTGGTCAGCTTTGGCCTTCCCGGGCTTGTTGTCTGGTGGTCAGCTTTGGCCTTCCCGGGCGTGGTTAATCTGCAACATCATTTGTGTTTCGGTATTTTCTCAACAACTCATTGATGGATTTGTGGTTCACACCCACTGCCCGTGCGACAGCTCTGCAACTTTCACCGGCTTCTATGGGACCTATGGCTCTTGCCCTGTCCATTTTGGATAGCCTTGGCATGGTGATGTTCACAGTTTGACCAGTGATGGCAAATCCATAACTGACAGAAAAAAACTCATGCCTTTATATCCATGATTGGCACAGTATCTGGCCACATTACACAGGTAAGGTGAGAAAAATCAATGGTAAGGAGGGTCCTAACAGGGACAGAAAAGACCACACATGATCCTTTCTGCGAAGTGCACTTTTTGACTTTGTGTCATATTCAGCCCATGTGCAGTCAAGCATGGGCTCCAACTCTGCTTATCTTTACACATGATGTAATCAAAGGATTACGCTACACATACATGTGCGCATCTTTAAATTACCTAAAAAAGTATGGGTACACCATTAAATTATTTAAGCGGAGGGTTATTAATTTTGCCTAGTTTATGTATAAGGTTACCATCTGTTCTGTCATGATAAATAATGTAACATTAGCCATAGAATTTATAAAGGTTACCGAACATTAGAGCGTCTGATGGTAAATTTTGTGCAACGTCAGCTACGTACATTGTATAAGTAACATGCACCAGAGCGCATCGTGGAATTTGTATACATACAATTATTATGATGCATGACAAGAAGTCATTACAATTCTGTCTTTCATTGAGCAAAGCTTGATACCACTTGAACCACTAACTTCTTAAAGACAAAATGACGTATGTATCTTGGCAGACCTGGGAAGAGTATAAGTTAATCAATTTGCTTCACAGTATTTACTATCGGAAATAAATGTGATAATTTCAAGAACTGGACACAAATTTTCAGTTATATAAATTTGTTTGTCCTTGTCGAAGATGAAGTACAAGAAGAAAAGTAAACAGCGTAACAGAAGTTTTTTTAGAATAAACCTTGAGGTTTTTATGTCAGAAAACAAGCCTTTTCGCTGAAGGATATCAATATACATGCGATTGGTAGAAATGGGGAATTTTGTCACTAGGTGCCAACACGGGTACTTTCCCCCCATCTGTTGCTGGTGGGGTCGCCTGAGGGATAAATGAATCCAGATGAAGTCATTGATCACAAAATATCATGTTACTGTGACCCAGGATGTTCACGCTGCCACTTGGGACTTTAGTACATATAAAATGAGCCAGTATTTACTAGAAAAACATGAAGTTATATCGATGTGATATTTTATTTTAATATGAATGCCAGATCGCAGTATTCACAACATGATACAAACATTGTATATCAAAAGTCTCTTTAATGTCAAAATAAGGTACTTCATTTGCCGAAGTCTACAACTAGTAAAGCACATTTCATCCATTCCTTGGTTGGATTGAGATCGAGTCTACAACATTGTTGGCACGGGTTTGGCGTAATCCACCCAATCCGTGGCAACACAAGCTGTTGACCTGGGGCATGCTATCGTGACAGCTCGTATCTACAATTGTCATCAAGAATGTTTTCATCGACAAGAAATTATATTGAAAATATTGAAACATACGGCAAGTTACATTCTGATGCTTTTTGGTCCATTTGAGCGGGAGAGAATTTAGTCAGCTTGACAGAGAATACTTGACGCATGCTAACAGCGTTGACTTAAATTATTCTTGAACACATCGTTATGCCTTTCACGTGAGATAGCAGCAGATCCTAAGGACTGAGTTTGCACCAAACTTGCGTTACCATGTGAACTTTTAAAAAGTTGTTTATGAGCCCGTGCAAAAAATCAGGACGGTACAATTTATCTTTGTGTATATAAAATATTATAAAAAATATACAGTTTGTGATTGTATAAATTCGAAGTTCCAGCCGAAGACACATGTTGCAATATAAAGCCGGGTACTCCAGTGATGAAACATGATCGGCCAAATTTTATTGACCAGGCAACATTCTTATCCATGTTTTTCAACAAGGGCCACGGCACCACATTGGTTACTAGTTTTCTGAAATGGTACACATTCGTTTTGGAAGCAGTACATCCATCCTGATGGTGCTTTCTAGCCGAAGAGGTTAGACCACATCTTCAAAAATTCTTTTTTGTCTATTTGTCCATCTTGGTTGCAGTCAAAGTCATTGGCGAGGCTGATGGCCATAAACTGGTCTAATGCAAATTCCTCTGCTAACATGCTGACCAATACGTCCTGTGATATTGTACCACTGTCGTCCGTGTCTAACTTCTCGAAAGATGTTTCTATTTTGTCTTTTCTGCAAGAAAAGCAAAATAAGAATGATCATAAATTGCTTTCACAATATACGAAACCCGGCTATATAGAATACAGCAAAACACTTCAAATAGTCTCACACCAACACACCTTCTCCACACACGCTTGCAATCCTCAAGAGGATGTTCGACGTGACAGAAAATAAAAAAATTAAAGTGAGTCCAAACTAACTTTTCGAATCAAGAGTTACATTAAAAGAGGCCACGAGTTACTTGCGGATTTTTCTCATCTACACATGCTGTAGCCCCTGTTATTGTCCAAATAAGTCTCACTGAACTTCATTGTGTGAGCAAAGTGTTGCCATTCTTCACACCAAATGTAAAGTCAACCTCTCGTATGGCAGTAACGTTTTGTGTGTTCAATCAGAAAGCCCATATTGCAGGACAAACTGCCTTCGAAGTCAGTGTATGAAAACCTCAACGCCAAACCGCTTCTATTGACGTCAATGGTTCCTTTGTAGGGAACCAGGACTACAAACGAAGACGTTTCAATTTGATCGACGATCCACATACACACACACACACACACACACACACACACACATATATATATATATATATATATATATATATATATATATATATATATATATATATATATATATATATATATATATATATATATATATATCAAGATAAATGATTCTGATTGTGGTGTAAAGATTGGCAAAACTAAGTTAAATGGATATGCTTATGCTGATGACACCACGGTTCTGTTGTCCAATGTCGCTGGCTTATAATGTTTTCTTCACATATGCACACCCTATGGGAAAACGTGGAGATTCTCTTTTGGAACTCAGAAGTCTAAAAGTTTTCAAATCTGTCACACCGAGTGCCATAAGCAGCCCCAGTGGTATTCTGGGGAGCCAAGTAATATTATCAGTACTGTTTCAGAGTTTAACGTTCTAGGTGTAACTTATACCTCACCGTGCAAATACAATGGTCGCGTCCTAAACAGAAACAGTGCAGCTATATATATGTGTGCCAAGTTGAGCTACCTTAAAGTCGACTGCAGCTACCCAGGTCGCTATTCTGAGGCCAAAATATACCTGTGGCAAAGTGTGTGCATTCGATCTTTACCTTACGGGATGGACTGTATTGGTTTAATAAAGAAAAACCTGCATGAATCGAGTTCGTCCAGGGTTACCTCGTAAAACAATTGCTAGGTCTCAGTGAATTCTCACATTATACCTCAGTCATGAAAGCACTAAAAATTGTACCTGCACTTTTTTTGTCGCTCGTGATACAGTTGCACTGGTCAGGCGTATTAGCCACATGGATTCTCCAACCAGGTATTTAATCTGTCATGAAATTTCTAATTTTATTGTAGCTGCTTGTTGTAACAATAGTAATATGGTCGATCGACTGCGGCGAAAGAAGATCTCTACGACTGCCCTGACGTTTGGTTACTGCTCATATGGCAATTTTACATGCTTTTTTTTACGGTGGAAGGGCCGCAGAGGCTGGCCTGGCTGACTCTCTCCTGCCTCTGCCACCAAACTACATAGAGCGGTCTCTGGTCAAGCTGCTGACACTATTTTAAATTTCAATTATTTTGCGTTTGCTTGCAATCGTATTCTAGTTTTACCTTCTGCAGAGTGCTTTGTCTATATTGTTTCGATGTATAATTTATATGTATTTTAATTTCTCCGTTTGCGGAGATGTGATAAAATAATAATAATAATAATAATAATAATAATAATAATAATAATAATAATAATAATAATAATAATAATAATAATAATAATAATAATAATAATGATGATATATATATATATATATATATAAGACAGAAAGCTGCAATAAAAGAACTATATTATTTGTGTCAGAGCAGATAGTATATATATATATATATATATATATATATATATATATATATATATATATATATATATATATATATATATATATATATATATACTTAATTTTTGGCCAATATAGCATATGTCAAAACTCTACAGAAGAAGATGACAATAGTACTTCCACGTGTATGCAGGTTAGACAGTGTTAGGTTAGCTTTTGGAGTGTAGAGTTCGGATTACGGAATAGGGGACTATCAGGAAGTGGTTCTGGACGAAAATCACAAATACAACATATATTTTTGTTTTCGTGTCTTTTTGTCCAGAACCACTTCCTAGTAGTCATTACCTTATTCCGCAGTCCGAACTCTTTACACTCCATAAGCTAACCTTTCCCAGTCTAATCTATATACATATGGAAGTACATGTACTATTGTCCATATTGCACACGTTCCTCTGTAAAATTTTGACATAGGCTGTATTAGCCCAAATAAATTAAAGGGTCTTCAGAGGGTAACTAATCAGAACTTGTTTTGGAGCCTATTACCCGTACATGTCTTTCTGATTAGCCGCTCGTTGTCTAAGCTAAATATTCAGCAAAGACGACCCACGTAATAATGAATAAATATGAAGGTGGCAAATGATGAATTAACTCAATACATGAAGTTTTGCTTATAAATGCAGAGCTTCATTATTAAAGAAGAATACCTGTCAGACAAACCATGTACTAAATTTGTATGGTACAGGTTCAGATAAGAACAATTTGACTCACCCCTGAACCAATATGTAACCTTTCTAGCTGGAAAGCTTACCCTAGTTAAATCACCGCCAAGGTATAACTGAAGTGGAAACAAACTGGGGCATTATATTCATTCCCAGTGATTGTGAAATAATATATGTGCTAAACGTCCACGGGTATTATCTACATGTATTTAATCATCGTATCAAGAAAGAACATCCCAAATACAATTCAAACGTTGGTTGAAGGTTGGTAGCCACAGTTGACCGCGTGTCAATTTGTACTGGGCCACGTGCAAAGCGACATCTTTTGATGGAAGAAGTACTAACAACTGAGATGGGCCCCATTATATCATCATACTTACTTTAGCTTTACACTAGCGAAGAAGAAGGAGAATTCCTCGTAGTCTAGCTTCTCGTTGTTATCATGATCGAACCGCTTAATCATTGCATATAGATTGGTTTCAGGGAAACCAGGAATAACATTTTTCAGTACTTCTACTGCCTCTGCATGAGTCACATGGCGAGAATTATCCGTGTCGTACTTTTTGAATAAATCATCCAACTTCTTCTTTCTGAGATAAGAGAAAAAACAAACAAACACACAAACATACTAACATATATGAATTGGCCATTTTCGATGCAGCAAGTTAAGAGGAGACAATCTGAAAATTTGACCCAGTAAGTTATCTGATTCCTTATATAATATCTATTTGCTCTCTTAAAATTTGGCTTGTATTCCTTTGAATTGTATTGTTCAATATGTTTTCTTTCACAAAAATAATAGCAAATAGACAAGAAATCTTGTATGAATTCAACTTAATTAGAACGCGAAGTTGATTTATTTCCACCAACCCAGATTATGCTGATATTCTAGGGTATAATGTTGTGAAAACTAAGTATACAAATATAATTGCGTGCGTAAAAATGATGAACTGTTGTAGATTTTTCATGATTCAATGTTGTTTTGAATTTTACCGGTGGGTTATTGTACTCGTGTGTACAAGTGGAATCTGATGAACCGACAACACTACAAAGCTCCCTCTCCAATTCAAATTTGCAATTCATTTCTTCTTTCGAACACAATAAGTATTCCACACTATGCCTATGTCAATCGTTGCTATTTTCAAACCCCAACTACCTATGCTTTGCATGCAAATTTTAAGTCAACGGTTTGATTAATGAAACCTATCAAATCCTGAATTATTTTGCTTGTTTACTTTTACTGTACGTTAACCTAATTCGTCCCGGTGGACGCTAAAATTTTATTTACTTACTCTGAATCTACTTTTTGCCACAGATCCTTCAGTTCGCTCTCTGAAATTTTGTTGTCGCTGTTTTTGTTGATATTATTGACAATGTTCTTGGCCCGTTCATCCGAGATTGGAATCCTGGCTTGGACGTACTGTGCGGCTTCTCCTACGGTCAGGTACACGCCGCTAGAAGAAGCAGAAAATAAGACATACATCTGAGGCAGTGAAGTGTTGTTTGTGAGTACTCTTTTGTCTGGGAGGTAAATAATTGGTAATTGTATTTGTGTCTTTTTGCCCAGAACCACTTCCTAGTAGTCAATATCCTATTCCGCAGTTCGAACTCTTTACTCTCCATAAGCTAACCTGTCCCTGTCTAACCTGTATATATATGGAATTACTATTGTCTATATTGCACACGTTCCTCTGTAAAATTTTGACATAGGCTGTATCAGCCCAAATAAATTAAAGGGTCTTCAGCGGGTAACTACTCAACATGTTTCGGAGCCTTTTACCCGTACACGTCTCTCTGAGTAGCGGCTCCTTGCCTAAGCTAAATATTCAGCAAAGACAACCCACATAATAATGAATAAATATGAACGTGGCAATTGATGAATTAGCTAAATATGTGAAGTTTTGATTGTAAATGCAGAGCTTCATATCAAAGAAGAATACCTGTCAAACAAACCATAATTACCAAATTTTCATAGTACAGGTTCAGATAAGAACAATTTGACTTACCCCTGAACCAAAATGTACCCTTTCTAGCTGGACAGCTTTTCCTAGTTAAACCATCCGCCAATGTTTAACTGAAGTGGAAACAAGCTGGGGCATTATATTCAGTCCCAGTGATTGTAAAATAAACAGTTGCAGCTAGACCACCTGTACAAACCAAGGAAAATCCTAACAAGGACTGCAACAATGTACATCCTGTACCAGAGATGTAAAACAAACTCCATGATGACACCTACTCCTCAAACAATTAAGCTCTATTTAACTGCCAACCCTGAGTCAATGTGTCAACTTAATGTGTCAGGTTTGTGACACTTGAGAAAATACTGTCAATTTTGAGTAATTTTTTAATAGTGAGTAAATGTGCATTTAGGCATGTCAGAAAAGAATGGAAGTCATTAGCATTTATGCCAAAAACATGCTATCAAAACATTTTTTCTTAACAGGATTTTAAGTACAATTAGGCAAACATGCAACTGTCGTAGGCCGCTTCTTGCTACCTGTAGCCCCTGGGGGTTTACCTAACAGAAAACATGTAAGCCTAAAATGTCTGATAGTGAATATTAAAACAGAAAGATGCCAAAAGATAAAGTTAAGTAGCAAAACAGACAAGTCTAAAAACTGTAGATTATTGCAGCCAGACTTTCTAATAATCTTTGGATGTTAACAGTAGGATTATAGGGCAAGTCAGAAAAGAATGGAAGTCTTTTGTATTTATGTCAAAAGAATGCAATGAAAATATTAACCAGATATCAAGTACAATTAGGCAAGCTTGTAACTGTCGTAGGCCGCTTCTTGCTACCTGTAGCCCCTGGGGGTTTACCTAACAGAAAACAAGCTAGCCTAAAATGTCCGAAAGGTGAACGTTTAAACATAATGGTGCCAAAAGATGAAATTAAGTAGCAAAACAGGCAAGTCTAAAATCTCTAAAATTATTGAAGCCAAACTTTCTAACCATCTCGGGATATTTACAGCAAAATTTGTAGAAATATTTGATAAAAAGTACACCTTTGAATCCTCGTGACTCAAGTTTATTGTAAATAAATTTGGTTCTTGATGCAAAGTCCTGAAATTTAGAACAAATACGACCAAATCTCAAAATTTGTGACAAAAATGTATTATATCCAATAGTATCGGAAATATTACTGTCCGGGAAAGGATAATTAACTACTTCAAAGTTAAACTCATCTATTTTGTGATAGACTTTAATACAAAACCTGTCATTAGTGACCTGAATATCCAAGTCCAAAAATACATCTCTGAAACCATCTGAATTGTTACCCTCCAAAGGGATATCTTTTGGGTAAATTTCTTTAGCAATTTCATTGAAATTTTGTACATTTACACAAGCAATGTCATCAATATATCTTGCGTTGTTTGATAATTTTGTAGCCATTTGAAAGTCCTTTTTCATCAATTTATTCATATACTTAAATTCAAGCCAGGTTAAATATAAATCTGCCAGTAAAGGGGAGCAGTTGCTACCCATTGGAATGCCTTTTATTTGTTGAAAAACCAGTGGTCTGCATTGAACAAAAGTATTATCCAAGAGAAATTTTATAGCGTCTATCAAAGTTTCAACAGTGTAAGATTTAATGTTACTTTTTGAATATTTATTGTGTGACCAGTATGCTTTCTTTGTATATGAATTTATATTTATGTATGGTTTACCATTATGTTTAAACATTTTGCTAATTAATTCTGAAAGTGAACTTTTGACTTCATCTATGGGTAGATTTGTGTACAGTGTAGAAAAATCAAAACATTTGATATTTTTTGCCTTTACATCTTTGATTTTAGATACAAACTCGGAAGAATTGTTGATACTCCAAAAACAATTTATTTCACAGTTTCTAGAAATTGCATTACAGTATTTACGAAAATGATTCCTAATTGCAGTCAAACACAATGTTACTTCTTTTGATAATTGCTTTGTAGTACATTTTGAAGCACCAGCTATGAATCTAGATTTAAAAGGGCTTTTATGTAATTTGGGTATCCAGAACAAAAGTGGAATAGAGGAGTCTTCTTCAGAAATTTTGATATTAAAATTCCTTTTCATCTCATCTTTATGTGCATCAATCAAATTATCAATGGATTGTTTGTGTAATTTATAAACGTCATTTCCTCTTATGTCTGAAATATTGTTTATACCAAGTTCCTTTTTCAAAACATCCAGATAATATTTTTTGCAGATGATCCCAAAATTGTTACCTGCCTTATCTATGTTAGTGACTACAAATCTATCTTGTAGTTCTTTGACTGCTTTAGAAACTTTAGGCTGTTTTAGATTAACCGTATTGAAATTCTTAATGTGGGATTTGTAACGATAAATTCTATTTCTGAAGACTCTTTTCAAGTTTGATAACCATCCTTCAAATTTCTGAAATTCCATTTTTTCTTTCTTTGCCCATTTCATACAGTAGGAGTCGAGCTATTCTAGCTTTCTTTATTTTTATTAACTTCGTGGCGTTTTTGTAATTTTTGAATTCCTAAAAATGGCTCGTTGGATTTTCTTCAAAATAAGGCAAGTAGGAATATATCTTGACCCAGTATCTACCTTTTGCACGTTTTAGGTAGTGCTTTTCTTATTTTCTGATTGTGTCTCTTCCGTCTGCAATTGACAGCAACTGGGTAAAAACATACAGTTTTCAAGCAGAAACATGATAATAGCATACAACTTACGTATCTTGTACTTCCACATCGACCAATTCATTATCCCCAGCCTGCTCACGAGGGGCTTGACCGTTTCCTCTCTGATCTTGTACTCCGGTAGATGTGCTGCTGGTACAGCCCATGTCTGTAAAAAGATCTGCTTTGTAGGCTGGGGACCTCTGTGCGCACAAAGAAAAGCATTGACCTTTCCCACGAGAAAAATGTGTGTGTGTGTGTGTGTGTGTGTGTGTGTGTGTGTGTGTGTGTGTGTGTGAGAGAGAGAGAGAGAGAGAGAGAGAGAGAGAGAAAAGCGAAGTTATAAAAAGAGATAAATGTGGCTGAGGCGGTGTATAGGCATACTTTGCATGTATCAATTAAACGTCTGCTCGCATGCAATAATCTTTTGACAGTGGCAGCCCTGGTGCACTATACTAGAATGGAAATGCCCCAGGCTTTCTTTTCTTGTCAGTCAAAGTTGCAAAAGAAGTTGATTTGTAGCTTTTAGAATAATGCAATGCAGACATATAAGAGTCTGTATCAAAATATGATTCACTTTATTGAATATACACCAAAATAAAGCAATTTGAGAAATCAATATGGTTGGTTGTACATCGATAGAGTAAGAAATATTTTTATTTTGCTTGGACATTCTTCAAATATATTGTTTTCCGCTGACATAAATATCAAGGTCGCAAATGGTTGAAGATTGCTGTCTATTCTTCTTAGAGAGACAATTCAGATTTATGTTTCCGAAATCAATATTTCGTCGATGCCTTGAAATGTGAGATCCAGAATCTGTCACAATTATTTGAATTAGCTTCCAACATTAGGAATATCACTTTTCGCATTGTTATTCCTTTTCATTGCTAACAATAAACATAAACATTTCAAACGTTTGTTAGTTTATATCTGTGCTATTATTGGGGACAATATCCTGTAATCAAGATATGTGGAACAGGCGACATTCTGTCTTTCCGTGAGTAAAACTTTGTTGACCTGTTTAAAGAAAAGGTTTTGCGCTGTTATAAAAAGTGAGAAATTTATATTTTAGTTTGTTATGTATGACTTCATGTATAATTCACTATCAATTTCACTGTGTCTTGCGTCTTACTTTATACATTATGTACATACTTGTGTATTTGTGCATATTTGATTTTGTGTATGCCGTGTATATTTCCAGTTAAAAACAGAGAGACTTGCATAGACTTTCCAGAATAATGATATATCATCATCATTATAATCATTGTGTTGCTAATGAGATGACGTAAAAATGCTGTCTTTTCTGTACAATCTAAAGTTAATCTGTTGTAACTTCAAAACCTTCTTATGTATATTTCTTACGCCACAAACAGTTTTGGGTCATCTTTCATGTCAAAAGCACAATGGTCCAAAATAACTTGCGGTTCAAGGAATGTTTCCCCCATCCATACCACCAATACCGGAAGCCCTGCTTTTTACCCTTTAACTTTTCACAAATTTGCAGAGATGCCAACTGTCCCTCATCATCAGGAACAGTCCCTCAAATTAACTGAAAATTTGACCAATTTACGGTGTGTGTTCCTCACTCGAATTGAGTATTTGAGGCTATATTCTTTGTAAATTATTTTGTGCCCCTGATGGTCTTGACTATTTAGAAAGGCCATCCTGGAGAGACACTTTCAATGTTGGCATCCTTGAGTTTGGATCCGAAGTATAAATTTTCGACAAGTTTGGATCCGAAGCAGTGTTTCTTGGCGGACGTTGAAGTGTATGGTCGTGGTGAAAACGAGAGGGTGAAAAAACAGGCTTTTGTTTGTTTGTTTGTTTGTTTGGAGTGTGATCTGTCCGATAGTTTGTTGAAATTTATTTGTAATACACAAGGTATGCTCCCTTCAGCTTTGGGAAAACTATATAAGCGCAAAGTCAACCATTACCACGAGGATACTGCAAATACAACTGCTGTTTGTTACATGGTCAGCGTTTAATAACTGCGTAACTCCATGTCAAACATGTTGCAATAATCGATTATGAAGGAGTCGAACTCCGAGGCTGCAGATCCTTACAAATAATTTACAACATATAAGGTCATTCAATTAAGGATCCATAACGGGCCAAATGGTAAATGTGGTTTAACAATACACTATAAATTAGCAGTAAATTGGTTTTTGATTGACGAATTTGACTTGAATATTTCTTAATTGAGAAATCACAAAATGGTAATATCATTTGTCATCAACTCTTGCTCCCGCTTTACTCCGGAACTATAAAACATATATCGATTGAAGTTTAGAAAAGCTTGAATTTGCATAAAATTCATCCGCCTACCTGTCGCTTGTGAATAAATTCAGACTAGGTCGCCTATCGTAGTCCAATGTCAGGGAAGATTCAGATGGTCCAAAAATGCACATCAACAATGATCTAATCGTCGTTCCTCGTAGACTCGAACAACGCTATATTCATATGTTCAAACTGACATGTATGTCAAGTTTCGATGATCCAAAATCCATATGAACAGAATCGAAGGAGGCAGTATTGGGAACAACGCTTTCAGGAAAGCTTGCACCGTATATGTGTATTGCAGGCCAGCGAGGATGTCATAAACACTGCAAACATACCAGAAACCCAGCCGCTTCGGCTGTGTTGGTGGAAAAAAACTGTTGTGCACGTTGCTAGGTAAATACGTATTGTTGGAAATATTGTTCTACCGCTCTGGTTACTATGCCCGGCATTTTTCCACTATCTGTCCGTTAATAAGGACATAGAAATGAACAAAGACCGTTGACTGAGTAAGCCCGCCAATAGCAGGGAAATTTATGATTATGCACGACACTTGCATTTGTAAATATAATGGTCTCAGACGAGCCACCGTTTAAAAAAGCTTCGAACGGCACCGTTCGTTTGAAGACAACCCATGCAAGACCGAGGTTAGCTCGAGAGAACAATATATCGGCTGAGCCAATTTTAAGCTGTTTGTTCATTGATTTGTAGAACGTCATGTCGTTGTTGGTGGTAACATTGTTCATACTCGTGGCAAATTTGTGCCTCTTGTATCTTAATCTGTTAGCTTCCCCCTTGATTTGCAACTGTTTCCTGAGACAGAGTTTGGTTTAAACATATCTTTGTGACTGAATCAAAATTTTTCCGACCTATGAAAGATGCTGACCTGGGACATAGTATTCTGATAGGTCTGATCTGCAATTTTCGTGATTTTTTGGGGGGTCTTGTTACAGCTAAAATCAGGCAAAAATACTCAAGCGGACGACATTTGACCATCGACTGGTCTTGGCCAGTTTTTTTTTTGGGGGGGGGGGGAGTCGAGTGGATATAATGACAGTGTTAAACAGTTTCAATGTCAACAACAGTGAAAATGCTACCAAATATTATATCGCCGTATCACAATATTGGTACTGCGGGTCACATCTTATTTTCTAGTAATATATCATGTTATACATTATGCAGTCGTTCACTGCAAATTTATTTTATTTCGGGAGAAAATTGCTTTTTCGGTGCTATCTTCTAAAAATTTCCGCAAATCTTCAATTAGAAAATTTACCATCACATAGAGGGGATATTTTAAAAGCATTTAATTTTGTCTTTCTGACATACTGCCAAAAATTAAATATTCACTCGTAGAGTGCTATAAATCTCTATTTTTTGTCTCTTTCTCTGTGCTGCATCAAGATTGTTATCATTTAATATCTCACGGAAAAAAAGTAACCAGCCATATTGCCACACTGTTTCGCATCCACAGTTATATACTCCTATTTTTATCACTTTCTATATTATTAAGAATAATATCAAATAATCAACGACAATGACGGTCATAGTAATTGATAACAAGAGGATCGTGATGATTCTGTGTTCTGCTGACGAAAATCTACGGCTTCTGTAAGTGCATATACCAATCGTTAAACAAATGTTTTATATTATAAAATATAAGCCAACATGTCAGTGGACCTTTCAAGGTCACTTAAAGTCCAAATCAACAACACCAAAAGGAAAAAAATCATAGGCACTTTTCTATTATGTGTATAAGTAACCATGGGTATGCTATCCACCATTATGAAGATAAACCAATGTTGCATTTTGACCTTTCAATGTAACGGTCACCATTGTAAAGATATAAGCCAATATTGCAATTTGACATGTCAAGATCATTCATGGTTAAAGATTATCATCAAAAGATACTCCACAGATATTTTCCAATGAACGTTAACAGTAGTTCACCATGGGCCTAAGATGACCGAGATATCAGCCAGGGTATCAGATTTGCTGAATCAGGAAAAAATAAAATAAAATAAATAAATAAATAAATAAATAAATAAATAAATAAATAAATAAATAAATAAATAAATAAATAAACAGATCGATCGATAGACAGACAGACAGATAGATAGATAGATAGATAGATAGATAGATAGATAGATACATAGATAGATAAATAATTAACTTACTAATAAATAAATAAATAGATAAATAATTAATTCCGCTTCAAAATTTTGATGAAGGTCCAAGTGGGCTACATTGCTGCTATACACTGTATTTATATGGTCATAGTGCTTAGGACGCTTGGTCCCAAAAGTTTGATGTCCTATAATTTCATCAAAAATTAATAAGTCCAAAACATTTTTGCAAACTTTCATCATCTTTGTACCGATTATACTCAGAGAACATTCAAACAATTTTGTTCTGCTGTTCTGGAGCAGCCAAACGCCTCAACAACAACAACAACAACAACAACAACAACAACAACAACAACAAAAATAATGATGTTAAGGTCAAAGGATCCCATGGAACCGTTTTGACAAAATTGTAACACATCCACTTTATTCCTACATACGCATACAGTGGTAACACTTGACGACACAAGCCCTAACAAGTTTTATAGCCCATGGTTTCATCAAAAGTTAACAAATCCTCATAATTTTCGCAAACTGATATTTCTTTAGTCCGATTACGTGTTAGTTAAATTCAAAACAATTCTGTTCCGCCGACCTGGAGCTGACGTCGGGAATAGCCTGAACATACACAATTTTTAGAAAATCCAAAAAGTCGCAGCGCCACTTGCTGGCCAAAATGTTAAATGTGTGACCCCAGGTGACTCTGTGCACAATATCAAAGTAATTGGTCAAGTAGGTCTTAAAAAGATGTGTTTATGCTTTGCAAAAAGTAAATTTAATTCGTCATAAAAATGGTGAAATTATTGTATCATCATCTCCTTCCCAAACTTAGCAGAGGGTCATCGGCAAAACATCAATGTGCAAAATCAAAACATTCCTTGCAACAGCTTTTGACTGGTAGTCTGAAAAGACGGACGGATGCAAACGGATTTCATAAGCACTGCTGATGAATAAGAAGAGCTAATGATACTAATATCAATATTGCCACCACTCCTATTACTAATAATTTTTATAATTTATGTAGTCATTATTTCATCTTCACTTCACGAAATCGCATTCTGTTCAATTAAAGTGAAATTAGTCCAGTTAATAACTGTGACATATTTTACTTAATACGATTATACAGAGAAATGTATCACTTAACGAACAATCAAACATTTCAATCGGCTCTTCCAGAGAGATGGAAGCATACATTTAAATTATGAGAGACAGTAGTTGGCGGGACGCAAAACATCAAGCCCGGGGTGTAAGGGTATACAACGTCCGGTGTTGTTACGGTATGGGTCACAAAGAAGCCAATGTATTCTTATCCCACTTTCCCAACCTCTTCCCTGAATAATGACCACTTCTCAATTACTCACAAAACGATTTTCTCTGTCCAGGGAGCTTGAACGCGAAAAATAAATATTAAATTCATTTGATTACGACGTTTGTTTGGAAGTTACTCTGACGACGCAGCATACAGAATATTTTTCTCCGATGAGAACGTGGATTTCGTCAAATCGGCAGCCAATGTCATGATTATTTATGCCTTGTTGTGATATATCCAGGCACAGCCGAAGTTAAGGTGTCTTTAATTTTGATCGAACTGTTCATTATTCAATTGACAGGCAGACAAGTCGGATCTCTGCCTTCACCCACAAGCTGAAACCATAGAGGTGTTGCTCTGGCCGTCTCTGCTGCAAATCAACGTCACTAAAACGTGTGGTATACATTGTATCACGTGAACTTGGTACAGCAGTGTCTCCGGTGTTGTAAACTTGCGCTGGTGTCCTCACATCCGGGCTCTTGTCTGATGAAAGCCGTTCTTCCATGTAATGAGGGTGGGTAAGGGGTTTCCCGTACTGGCGTACTGGGGCTTTTTATTTACCGTACTGGCGTACTGGAAGCCCTCTTATTTTACGTACTTCGTACTATCCAAATTTTGAAAGATTTATATTTTCCGTACTGCGTTCTCTAGAAAAATTATTACCTGTACCAGCGTACTGACGCCCCCCCCCCCCCCTTACCCCTCCCCTGTAATGGAAGAGTGCGTGTTTTTGTATTATTTAGTGTCAAGAGATACACTTTTAATACCATAAGCTGTTGCACTGCCATCCATTTAAAGATACTGTTGAACAAGACCCATAAAATATTATAACAGGTGGAAACAGTGACCCATCTGTATTCATGTGCATCTGTTACTCTGAACATGGACCCACTATCTGATGGTAGGTCCATGCTTTGAATATGAACCTACTATCTGATAGTAGGTCCATCCTATGATATGGATTACTGTACAACCATGCTTTCTCTAATTGTAATTTGCCGGGCACAGGCAAAACGATCGCCAATGTAGTTTGTCAGCAATAAATCTTTTTGCGATACCATTCCGCCATTTCTCATGTAAATTAAAATCCAACTGGACTTCTGTCTCAAACTTGCTCGCTCAGTATAAAGTAAACAAAGGGTTAGGACAAGTAATGGATTTCTTTCAGAATTAGTACAGCATTAGAATCTTACGTTTCTACTTAGCCGCATGCCAAAGCAATACTAGGTTATCAAGTTTCATTTTGAAAATAATATATCGTCGGTAAAAAAAGTGAACATTCTCCTCCTCCTCCTCCTCCTCCTCCTCCTCCTCCTCCTCCTCCTCCTCCTCCTTCTTCTTCTTCTTCTTCTTCTTCTTCTTCTTCTTCTTCTTCTTCTTCTTCTTCTTCTTCTTCTTCTTCTTCTTCTTCTTCTTCTTCTTCTTCTTCCCCTCTCTTGGTTATAGTCAACGACTGCCTCCCACTTTTGACCAACTTAAGCAGTAATAAAGATAAATAGTTAAAAAAAATAATTTAATAAATTTCAACTTTCTTTACCGCGATTTGTTCAAGGACAGGTGATGTATATTTATTAATATAAATTAAGTTTATAAGTCCCCAAAAGGACAAAATTAAAGGATGCTTTGTTCCACGGTACTGAAGTTTCCACATATAAATATATAGAAAACAAACAAAATAAAAATAAATCATACATATAAAGTGTGGGCAAACCTTATTAAGTGTGCGTGCATATTCCAATAACAATATACTCGCTTCTTACATATAAATTCCGCTGAATATGTATTTACACTCACTAAACTCTCTGCATCTATACAGAATATGAGATGACTGGCTGAACTATCAACTGGCATAAAAGTACAGAAAATTAAACTAGAAAAGAAGATTTGCTCCAATACAAATCTGTCTGCGTGCCTTCAAAAGTTGTAAACATCAAATGTTGACCTTTGACGTTTAGAGGTCACATGTAATTGACACAAATGTGCAGTGTTGCAATATCTACAATTTGAGGCCAAGATGACTGAAATTGGATGAAAATTGACCAAGTTATGGCTAGATGAAAATTCAAAAGCCAAAATCATATTGATTTTTTATTTTTAGAGGTCACACGTAAATTACAAAAAATATACAGTGTTACAGCATCTACAATTTAAGTCCAACAGGAACCAATGCAAATGAAAAAATTGACCAAGTTATAGCGAAATGAAACTTTCAAAGGGCCATATGACTTTAACCTTTAGTGGTTGCACGCTCATTACAAAGCTGTGCAGTATTGTAATTCCTACAGTTTGAGTCCAACATCATTGTATTGGATGGAAATTGCCTGCCTCACGGCTAGATGAAATTTTCAAAGGTCAAAATTACCTTGACCTTTGATCTTTCGAGGTTTTACAATAATGTACGCTGGTACACTACGCCTTTTTAACGCCCAACATGGACCAAATCAGATGAAAACTAACCAAATTATTGCGAAATGAAAATTTCAAAGCGCTAAACAATCTTGAACTTTGCCCTCTAAAGGTCATATGTAAATAACAAAAATGTGCAGTGTTGCAATAGCTTCAGTTTGAGATCAACGTGATCAAAATATGATACAAATTGACCCAGTTATGGCTTGTAGAAAATTTCAAATGGCATAATGACCTTTACGTTTGTCATTTTGAGGTCATATGTAAATTTTTAAAAATGTGCGTTGTTGCAATACCTACAATTTGAGTCCAACATTATAAAATATGAAAAGAAATGACCAAGTGAGGCTAAATGAAAATTTTAAAGGTCCAAATGATCGTGACCTTTCACCTTTAGAGTTCACGTGCAAAATACAATATATGCAGTGTTGCAATAGTTACAATTTGGGTCCAACCTCGTTAAAATTAGATAAAAATGACAGAGTTATGGCTGGATTAAAATTTCAAAGGTACAAAACCTTGCCTGTTGACCTTTAGATGTCACATTTAAAATAACAAAAATGTGCAGTGTTATACTATCTACAATCTGAACCCAACATGATAAAATAGCATTAAAATTAAGACAGTTATGGCTATATGAAAATGGTAAAATGGCTTTGACCGTTGACCATTAGAGGTTACATGTAAATTACAAAAGTGCGCAGTGCTACTAACATATTAAGTAAAGTTCGATTGGTTACCTGTATCTGTAATAGTGAAAGAGATATTCAAGATTCACATTTTTGAATGGCCCTAATTTGCATAATTTTCAAAACTGTTGAACCTCTTTACAAAAACTCAAGACTTCATGTATGGAAGTATAAGTATGCAAAGTTTGGAGTTTCTGCGTATGATATTTTTCAAATGTCGGACAAATTTCCTGCAAAGGAAGAAAGAAAGAAAGAAAGAAAGAAAGAAAGAAAGAAAGAAAGAAAGAAAGAAAGAAAGAAAGAAAGAAAGAAAGAAAGAAAGAAAGAAAGAAAGAAAGAAAGAAAGAAAAAATTAAGAAACAGTTCATAGAAAATAATATGTCTGTGTTGGTACACAGCCATAATAAACTCGATCTTGACGTAAAATCGTTGCATATTAACGCTTAAAAATCAAAATGGCGGTATGTTCATGGAGAATCACGGTTATTGCAAGATACACTGAGGATACAATTGATTTTCTCGATGAAATGGTATTGTTAAATGAATCAAAAGTGAACAAAGGGAAAGAAAATGAAAAACGTTTGACGACATGACACAGTTCATTAGCTAAATTTTGATGGTGCGTCATGGTTATCCTATGACGCAATTCTACCGCATTTGTGACCTTGATTATGCACTTACGATATATCATTTACATATTATCTATAATTTTGTCCATGACTATATAGTTTCTGTGTGACTTTGGAGGTTTGTAACATTTCCGTCTACTTAAATCCCGCAACTTTATTGTTTTGCCCATATTGTAAAGAAAATATTTCAATTTAGCCGACAAATAAATGCATTGAGCCTATCAAAATGTACTGTCAGTCCCTTCCGTGGTCATTATATAACATCATAGTTTGACATCGGGGGACAATTCGGCATATGTTTAACTTTTAATTTCTATATGGTTCAGTGACAGGAAGTTAATGGAGTGTAAATCACGGTGTTCCTGAAACGCGTTAAATCTGCGATACGTTTGGTTTTACTGTTGGGTTTATCTATCGCCCCTTGTCCACTGATCACAAGAATAGACCTACTATTCTAAACTACTGTAATGATACAATATTGACATTCTTCATGAAAGGACCTTTCATTCAAATACATGTACCAGTATGTGTGGTAGTGGTAGCAGGAATTATTTAGGTCAGTTCCTGCACACAGCAATTGTCCCCACAGCGCCGATCCGGCGAAAGCTGTTGACTCAGTATATAACCTTACTTTAATGAGAGGGATAAACGATTGAGTACACCATAAAGCTGCAGTGCGTATCTATGAATACATCAGAGGTCATCGGCTCCATGGTGAATCGATACAATAAGAAATATTTACTGTACACAGAGATGAAAGATTAATAGCAAGCACAGTGCGTACACATCAATAGAAGAAACCCGTGTCTTTCCATAGTAGAGAACAGACTGAGATAGTTGTTAGGCGTCTTTCCCCATAATATTTGCCGTGAGAAGTAAAACATCACATAGGTACTGTTCTCTTGGGAAACATGGGTACTATATTATTCAAATAAAACAAAGATGAAAGGAGTGCTCCAAAATCAAACAACGTTTTGGAATTATTTTCTGCCTGCGTAATGTGTCTTCGTTTTGAAGGGTCATGTATTTTATTTACCTTAGTTCATTTTGCACATGATTTAAGTGCGCATTTTGTTAGCTAGCCTCTGCTCTGTGACTCGCAGTATGACTCCAGTCAAGTAATAATAATATTGAGTCTCCATTGTATAAATTAAGTGTTCTGCCGACATTGAATTCATTGTAAGTGTCTGTTCCTTTCGAGGACAATGTAAAGCATTTCTTAAAGTTACATTGAAGTAATTTTTGCTTACTTTCACATTTATATTTTGCAGAAAACTCTCATGATATTTATATTACATAGTGATACTGCCGGGAATTCATCTTGCTATGAATGCGTGGCTACTGTCAGTACCCGGCAAATAGAACTTTCCAGCAAAATTACAGATTCAGCGTCCGTTAAGAGAACGGCAAATGGAAGTTGCTTCAAATCGAAATTTACTTCAGGTGTGATCTGTATCTGTTTTACCCTTTTGTGTATATTCTAATTCGATATTAGTTGTTATTGTTATGTTTTTTTGTTTTTTGTTTTGAGGGGGGGGGGCATTTTTCAATTGCATAGATAATTCATGACAACGTTTTCAAAGATATACAGAAAAAGCAGGCCACATAAGCAAAATGTCTGCCAGAACGGTTTATATATTTCTGCAATAAACCACTGACATCATCGCTAGAGTTTTCCAAGATTTGTAACAACCAAAATGAGTTCCTAGTAATGGTTTTTGTCCTAGATATTTTTTGTGTGCATGCGTGCCGCGTCAAAAGTGTACCGCTCTGCCGGTATCAAAATTTACTATTGGTACCCATCGGTAAAGATCTATTCCTATATCTGACATGGCTGTTTGCTCATCTATTATTTAATATTGAGAGTTTCCGTACTGATTGTGGTTGTGTTTATCTGTTGCTACATAACATGGGGTCGTCTCTCCAGTACTCAATCAAAGTAATCACCAATTACTGTTCTAGCCACAGGATATTATGATATACGTCACACGATATTGTTGGTCTGCTGGACTTGAAAAGGAAATATCGGCATAAAGCTTTATCAATAGAGGACTTTATAAAAACGATTATGTTTAGTAGATACCATATCCTACACCGACGCTACTGCTGGACTATTACAAGCAAACTGATCACCAATTACTCTCCGAAAAGGACGTTATTATAATATACGTCACACAGTATTACTGGTCTTGTGGATATAAAAATGAGATAGCTACATAAAAGTTGTATTGATAATGACTTTTATGACACAAATATATTTATTTGACACTAAGTGCTGCACACGGGGAATGCAGGGGGCGCTTCTTGCGCATGCACAGACAACCAACGTTCAAGCTGACTGGTGGCAACAAATCCGATATGTATTGCGACGTTATATAGGTATACATTTCTTCAACAATGATTGATATATATATATATATATATATATATATATATATATATATATATATATATATATATATATATATATATATATATATACCACAGCACTCTTCTAACGTAATCTCAATTAAGTCAATTAATAAATTTAGGGTATGTGTATATGACTATATGTGATTAATGTCCTAGTAATCGTGTCAATGATAAAGGTACATTTCTTTAACAGTTAGCGTGGGAAACATTTTATCAATGGGTGTTTTCTGCTTATTTTCATTTTTGTCAAATGTAACTCGATACAGTTTTCTTTCCTTGATGTATATATCACATAAAATATAATGTAGCTCAGCTTACTTTATTTCATTTCATTTCATTTCATTTCACTTTATTTTGTAACAAAAATGTACGAAGCAAATTAGGAATTGAAAAGTAACAGCCTTTTGGGGTAGCATAAAAAAACGGCGCAGAAACTTGCATTTGTGCAAATTAATACAAACAACCTGTACTTTCAATCTTTTATTTAACTGTCTACAAAAGAGACATGTGAATATTCTGAAGTAATTTCAACGCCCAACATTAATAAATAATTATCTTATACCAGCCCAGCTGATAGAGCATGATGTCATCAATGGAATCATTTCAATTTATGCAAATGCAAAATTGACATCGATCAGAGTAGTCTGTTAAATTGATAATATACATACAAAATACCCCCCCCCCCCCCCAACGAAAAGCAATTCTAAATAACAATGTTTTACATACAATCACTATCAGAGCGACTAGATCTGAAGACAATTCAAGTTTAAAACTTGAATATGCAAACCTTTTGCTCCTTCCTTGTCAGTCCATTGCATCTGTCTTGACACAGCCCAATGTTTGGTTCTCGTAAACCAATCTCATTATTTGAAGAAATTGCTCCAAATACTCTCGAATTCTTTTCGGCTGACTTTGTTATCATTGTTCTGGTCAACAAAAGAACACCACATGTCGGCCTCGTGTTGGTCCATCATAAATTCCGCAACCAGCATATTTACAACATCATCACGTTTAAGTAATCCGTCGTCGTCCGCATCCAGTTTGTCAAACTCCGCTGCCAACATATCTTTTCTGTAGAAGACAATTTCACAATTTAAAGTACACTTTATCATTCATGAGTTGTTAATGTCCTATCATCATCATCATCATCATCATCATCATCATCATCATCATCATCATCATCATCATCATCATCACTGTTATTACTTTGAAATTTAGTTGCCAATAAGAAGAATTCATGGGTCACCGCGGACCTGTTTTTCCCATCAATGTTGCTAGGCAACACAACCAGGACTATGCTTCCACCATGATGAGGTAGCTGGACGCAATTTTGTTACTGAGTGATCTAAACTTACACTTTTCAGCTAAACAAATAAAAAATTCTGCACAATTTAAGAAACCTTTTATGTTTTGAACCACATAATTTCTTTTCTTGCTGTTGGTTGTTACGAAAACACATTTTGGCCTGCTAAATACATGAATCTGTCCTCCTTCCTGTCAAGTGCCTTATTGCAGGATAGGGGACAACATATGACCACAGTTACCTATTTTGCAATTAATATTAATTTACTCTTATAGTATCACAGTATGATCAGTTTTTACAGATCATCTATACATATTGTAAATTACCGTCAATGCAATACACATTACATAATTGCAGGTGTCCAAATTTAGAAATTTAATTTGACATATCCTATTCTTTAAGAACAGGTGATGATGTACAGTACTACTTTGCTAACATACTCGAACAACCCCTCTTCATTTTCATATTTAATTAGAGCTTGAAATACTTGGCAAGGTTCTGTACCAGGTATGTGCACTTAGTCCTTCCAAAAATCTAGAATATTACTTGCCCCAGTTCAAAATATTGAGGCTTTGAGTATCATGATTCCATGTGCATAACGCCAGGACCCTTTCTGTGGAATTTGGCGGGCCACGTTTTCTTCGTTTAAAGCGGCATAAAGGCCACCATATGGCAAATATATATAAAACAATGTCCTTGAGACAGTATGCCCGAGGACAAAACCTTTCTCAGACGCGTGTTGGGCACTATAGTCTATCAACTTTGCTCTACGGAAGCGGATTTTGCCAATTTTATAACAATGGATTGCTACTTGCAGATACATCCAATGCATAACCATTTCTCATCAATGTACCTTCCTTTTGAGGCATATATGGTACCTATATTCACTTTGCATTTCTTTTCAACCGCATTTTGAGGGGCATTTCTTCGACCGCAAGCAAAACTTTGAGCAATCCATATCGTCCAAGAAATGATAAGTGCGCGTGCACAAATGTGTGACAGGTAGTTTTAAATTGCCAGTTAGGTCCTTAAGGAGGCCGCAGAAACGCGAAAATCGGTGGTTACAGAAATAAATACAAACCACACTACAAGCAAATTTCTTTTAAGAGTAAGGTAAACTGCTCAGATTTGGTTATGTATGAAATACATGGTCATTTTGCCCGCTATTTACGTAATATTTGCGAAATCCCCTTCCGTAACTCAGGGTTGCCAGACTATAACACCGAGTATGAGTTCTACCTCAATCTCGATCTCACAATTTTGAAGGGAAAAATGCATAAACGCCTAATTCTGGCCAGACGCAATTACATACCCGCAACTCGGGGCAGGGTAGATAAATTGGCAATGTCAGCGAGGGAAGCAGAATTATTTATTTTTTTTAATTGCAAAACTCCAAATGTGCAAGTAATGCGGGTACAACATGTAAGAAAGCAAGAAATTTATCAAATTCTTATTTTTTTTTCAACCTTCAAGTAGAGAACGATCTGGCGAAAAGTAAAGTTGGAACTACACTTCAGTAACTAGTAGCCTGCTGGTATAGAAATTGCCCGCGGAACTTACCTCATTTTAACACTTGCGTAGTAGAAACAAAACTCCTCATAACTTAGAGTTCCACTGCCATCTTTGTCAAAAGCCTTAAGGACAGAATTTGTGTTCTCTTCCGCAAGGTCAGGGAGCAGCTTCCGTAAGACTTGGTAATATTCATCTTGGGTAAGGTGGCCAGAACTGTCAGTGTCATGCTGTCTGAACACTTCAAGCATGGTTCTCTGCCTGGCGGAATAAATAGCAGGAAAGATTTTCTGTCACTTATCGTTCATAGCATTGACAGGTGAACGTACACTTTCACAATTGTATAAGTATTTGTAACAATTTTTGTCTTTGAGGAATGCATGCTAATTTGGCTTTTTCCTTGGCAAAGTTTATTACTGTATATATTGTACAGCCTTGTGAACATAGCATGACTAGCACAACGTGTTCTGTTGATAAACAAAACTGTTTTTCCTAATACTTTATTTGATGCCTAATGTCTTAAGTTTGTACCTCCGCCTGTCTAAATTTTTGTGACAGCTGTGTATTCATAGTTTACGGCAGCTGTAAAGAGGTTTACCTTCTGACCGCCTTTTTGTAATTTACAGTGAGTATTTACGCTGTTTAACGATAATGAATAGAATATGTTCAATATGTTGTAGACCCTATACTTGACTGTAATTTTGATGCAAACTATACTCCCAGTGAATCACCACACGTTTATTTTGCTCATAATTAGCTGTGATACAAAATAAACAAGCGTAATTTGCAAGTACATTGCATTGATTTATCAAAGCAATACGCCAGGCGTACATTATGTGTTTCGTAAATATTTTGGGTGCAGTAGCAACCAAACTTGCAGAATGTTGAGTGCGACGAGCATAACATATTTCGGTAATTGCTGCAAGCTACCATCAGTGTGGTGATGTAAAATAGAAACATTCCCTGTTCAGCAACGTGCGACCCGAGAAGCCGAGCCGACAACTGAACGGAACACATATTGCTAAAGAAGAGCAGGGAGGCATTATTAGTTTTCGCAGCACCACACAGATGATGATGGTTTCATCTTCTGAAAAGGTGTCCATTGTTTTTAATAAAGGCCAAAAGTTGGGCATAGCATTAGAATTTTTGAGCGTTAGGCCTAAAATAATCCAACAATGAAGTTCATATAATCCTTTCTTTTCAAAATGAGGCTCCGGTACAGAACACAAATCAAAGGACTGAAACATTTTATTTTTAATTATACCAATACGCATGCTCTGCGACCATCCCTGGTACAACACGAAACCAAAATGGAGCTTCTCATAATGTTATACTTGGTGTTGTTATTATCCAACCTTGGTAGAAGGGCTCCAAAGTCAGTCCAATAGGGATATCAGATGTAAACTTTAATGTTTTTAAATGTAAGTAAATAAGTTGATTAACACACAAAAAAGACATAACAGAAGACAAACAAACAAGCGAATCTATCTATCTATCTATCTATCTATCTATCTATCTATCTATCTATCTATCTATCTATCTATCTATCTATCTATCTATCTATCTATCTATCTATCTATCTATCTATCTATCTATCTATCTATCTACCCAACCACCCACGTATGTGTGCAGTGTGAATGAATATGATGGCATAGGAAGTAATTTCAGATTTGGGTTTGCATCTTTGGCTTGAGCTTGGCTCTTTGGGTCATTTAATTTAAGTTTACTCGATTAACTCATTCCATACTGTGGTGACAAGCATTGCTCAGTGGTTCTGGCACCGCCTGGCAAGTCATGCTACAGCTGCCCTTGCGGCAGCTGCAGCATGACTTGCCAGGCAGTGCAAGATCCACTGACTTAAGACTATATGCATGTTGGTACTTGAATGAAAGCTCTTTTCATGGATAATTTAAATATGCAATTGTCATCTTAGATATAGGTAAATTATATACGGAAAAATCAGGGACTGGTATGGAATGAGTTAAAGCTTCAACACTTCTCCCCAGTTGCTTATGAACGCGAAGTAGCCCTTACTGTTTTGTCCATGTACATGCATATCCAAACATTCAAGCATCAAAAGTGTCTATAGAGATTTATGCTAGTGCAGCTTACGTTTAAACTTAGGTTGAATAAAAGGTGCCTTATATGTGGCATATAAATGCAAGGAAACCCTAGTTAACATTGGGTATTACACGCAGAATGGTTTCTGATCTACGCCTATACTCATCTACATGCAACAGCTCATACCATACGTTCCTATCACTTGCACTTCAACATTCTTATAAAATGTATTTGAAAGGTATGTGAGTTTACTATTTCATGACCGAGAACAAGAACAACCACAAAATATCAGGTCATCTGCAAGATGAAGCACTCATGTAAGGTGTTATTCCCTTTTCAGACTAGTGAGATCACATTGTTGCAGCAGAGGAAGATGGAAAATTGGCCCACATGGTGGCCCAAGCACCTCATTTTCCTGCACTGCGTCCAGTTTCATTTTCCTTTGCGACAAGTAAAGAGGGTAACTAGCTACGCAGCAGAGCCGTGCAATAAACTCACTCCTCTTTCATTGCTTCCCACAGTTCCGTCAATTCTTTTTGTAGCAGCTTTTTATCTTCATTTTTGTCAATTTTCTTCACAATTTTCCGAGCTCGTTCGTCTGTGACATGTGTTCTCTCTTTAACCCAGGCAATGGCTTCCTCCTCCGTCAGGAACACTTCCCTGTATCACACAACAAAGATAAATTTGTAACAATGGGACGCCCCCTGGCGGATAATTACTTCTGCACTCTTACGTATCGTTCAAAAAAGTTAATGGGAGCAGGTTAACAGTATACAGATTGCCGAACAAGGAATGACCTTGTTAAATAATTACAACATGCCAACAGGTAGACATACCTGTACAAATTGACAAAACTTTTTTTTTTTCATGGGAAAATATCATAGGGTTATGTTAGTAAGCAATCAGTATCGATTTATTATATTAGCTCACACTAGCGGGAAAATGTTCAGATCGTTATTGATCATATTCAATAAACTCAAGTGCATGTAATTAAAGTAGAAAGTTCGTATATAATTTAAATCCATCCTATAACAATATATTATCCAGTTACATTTATAGATAATTCTTATGTTGGTGTCCTAAAGTCGCAATTCACCAATTGGTTTCTTTATGACTTAATACACAAACGATTAATAGGTATGACGTGCCACATGCAGAAAGACATAGGGACGGTAAGGATCAATTCTCTGTCAAATTCGTTGTGTGTTGAATTGGTTTAATTGAAATGGCCAGCAATAAGTCTTTGAAGACCCCAGAAGGCAGCAATGCCTTGAGGATGATCATTTGCAAAATTTTGCTCATTTGCACAACAAATCCTTTGGAAGCCTTTGTTAAGCAAATAGCCAAATTTATGCAGACGAACACCGCCATGTGCTGCCATCTGGGAGCCAAATTTATGCAGATGAACGCCGTCCTGCGCTGCCATCTGGGGTCCGAATTTTTCACTATTTACGTGTCTCTTTCTGTTGAGCCTGCCCCGTTCTCTTTGTTCTCTGTGGCTTCTGGAGCGTTGTCTTTATTAGTCTGATCCTCTACAGCCGTGGATTTGCTGTTTTTGCATCCCATATCTATCAAGGATAAAATGAACAATTACTATATACAGGAACCGACGGCACCTTGTCGTGCTTCCATGAAACCCAACGCACGATCGAGTAAAATCTTACATTGTATGGAGAGCATACTTCACATTTTGGAGGACAAATTGGGGTTTTATTTCAGACGCATTTGCGTGTTGGTTATGTTGGTTATGGTGTTCTTTGGAAGACCCGCTCAAAGCGGGTAACAGAACCGTGTAAAAGTTCGTTCTCCATTCTGGGATGACAAGGTTTTACTTGCCACCACAGCTACCTGTCCTGGGGGCAAACTGATGGATTTGGCGGCCAAAGAATAACATTAACATCGTCATTGTGTTTCTGAGATTTCTGCAATGCCTCTATGTCTCTCTGTGTCTGAAATGGGAATGTGATTCGTTATTGTCTCTGCCTCACACGGGTTTCACTTATCTTCCGCTGAAAAGAACTTTAAGAAAGTACAAACATTCTAAAAGTATAAGTATTAAAGACTATGAAAAATAACAGTAATAAAATTAGACAGATGTAAAGACTGGGCTTCGCATTTTATAAGTGAATGTGTCGTTTTTCAGACCTTCATTTTGAAGTACCGGTTTCTTTAACATCAATGGGGCGATTTTGTTCATCTAGGTCATAAGGACGGTTTAAAAATCTTACTAAACCGACCTTCAGATTGTGTATAAGCTTAATAACTAATCGCAATATTTTGAAGTAGTGACCGTTCCTTTTGAAAGAAAGCCCTTTTTTAAATTCGGACCATCAATAAGGTTAGGAAACAAAATGCACTGTCAATTTCTAAAGGACACTGTTCTGCCTAATATATTTATTTTCTTTTTAAAACATGCATGAATTTATTCGCTTGAAAAATACTTCTAAAACCTTCAACGGGAACGATAACAACATAAAAAAGTTCTCCTATTTCTTTCCACATCATTATGCTATTTGAAATTCTCACCATAATATGCAAAACATGTAATTTTAAAATACATGTATTAATACTTTTTTGGTGTGCCTTATCGTGCGGAAGTAGAATCTTGTAAAATGCGAAAATACACACAAACGAAACCCTATGCATCACACCCACTGGGAGCCTAAAATGTTAAATGTATAGAATCCTTAAATAAATAGTTTGTGTAACTTGTGCAGGGTTAGGGTAGAAAAATATTTGAAATCCAACAAATATAAAATTAAAGTAGAAAAATTGATTTGTTTGTCAGGAAATCAGTCTATGTACCTAGAAAACTTTAAAAATTGCCTGTTCAGTATTTATTAAACTATAATTTTTTTTTCATGCGGCCATGTCAAAAACCTATAAATTGAAGTTGGAAAAGCAACTCAGTTTATTATAGTTTTGAAGCTATTCACGATGTAAATTTGGTGTATTTGCCTAATTGGCATACATGAAACTGCTACAACGTTGAATCGTGGTTTATCGGATGCAGCTACCCCATAAATATACCAAATGAAGTTTGAATGACATCTCGGTCTATAATAGTTTGGAAGTCATTCAACATTTAAATTTTGTGTATTCACCTAATTGCATAAATTAAAATGCTATAACTTTGGATCATGTTTCATAGGATGGGGATATGTCACACACCTATCAACTTAAAGTTGTAATTGTACCCCTATGTGTAATAGATTTGAAGTTATTCCATATTTAAATTGTGTGTATTTGCACAATGTGCACAAATTAAAGTGCCACAACTTTGGTTCATGTTTTCTTTGATGCAGCTATGTTACAAACCTACCAATTGAAGTGGGAATGGCACCTCTATCTGTAATAATTGTGAAGTTATTCCAGCCTTGAATTTTGTGCATTTGCCTAGTTTGCATAAATTAGAATGCTACCCATTTGGTTCTTGTTGTATTGGATGTGGCTACGTCACAAACCTACACATTGGAGTTGGAATGACGCCTCTGTCCTGTTATAGTTTGGAAGTTGCTCAAAAATTCAATTTTGTGTATTCACGTAATTTGCATTAATCAAAATGCTGCAACTTTGTTTCTATGCTCAACCTACCAATTGAAGTAGAAATGACACCTCTATCTATAACAGTTTGGAAGTTACTCTAGAATTCAATTTTATGAATTCACCTAATTTTGCATAAACAAAAAATGCTGTAACTTTGATTCATGATTCACTGGATTCGGCAATTTCACAAACTAGTAAATTGAAGTTGGATTGGCACCTCTATTGTGATAATTTCGAGATATTTACCTTTTAAATGTTTCAAGTGCTCCTAATTAGTATAATTTAAAATGCTACAGTTTTTGTTCACTGTTCACTAGATTGACAGGTGTCACAAACTTGTATGTACTACTTTAAATTTTGTCTCTATCCGTAACAGGTTGGAAGATACGGAACTGTTAACGTTTTAATTGCCCCCAATTTGCATAATTTTTACCATCATGACTGTTCCAAACAATATGGACAGATTCACTCCTAGGTCTATCACCAGGCCAAGTTTGGTACTTTTCGGAAAAAAGTGTCCGAGAAACACTGGCCCAAGTAAATGAATGAATGAATGAATGAATAAATGAATAAATAAATAAATAAATAAATAAATAAATAAATAAATAAATAAAGAAAGAAAGAAAGAAAGAAAGAAAGAAAGAAAGAATTTAGTATTTGAGGAAGAACAAGAAGTCTGTGTTCACACACCGGCCTAATAAAGATAAAACCGCAGAAAAGAGTCCCAAGGACTGCAGGTTTACTTTCTACATTACACTTCCGGTCACATGGATCGATGATATAATAGTCTGCTAAGACTGCTGTTAAAAGAATCTTCGTTCTCTTATATCAATGCAAAGAAGTAGATATACAGCCAGCGGGAGATTGCATTGTCATACGTTGTGCTGGTGTAAAAAGGGGGCAAGGGATAATGATTAAATTACAAAAACCGGCAGGTTGTGTTGCTTTACGTCGTTTCATACAATTAAAAGGAAAAGCATTATACAAAACTACAAAGGAAGCCGACAAATGTATCGCAAGCAGACCCCTCCCCCCCCCCGCCTTTTTTTTCTTTGTATTTTTTTGTTTTTTTGTTTTGTTTTTGTTTTTTTTTTTTGTTTCGTTTTTTTGTTTTTTGTTTTTTGTTTTTGTTTTTGTTTTTTTTTGTTTTGTTTTGTTTTGTTTTGTTTTTTTTTTGTTCAATTGCGTTTGCCTTTTTTTGGTTACTTTGAAACACGATACCATGTGTTTTCGATAGGATAGTTGCTTTATACATTCCATTCATAGAGCCACTTGCAAAACTTGGAACAAAATCTTGCCTCACGGCGGTACAGGGACTAAACACCACAATGAACCCAAGCAACACTATTTCTTTCAGATCTACATGTAGTACGGTGCACTAAATGCTTTATCCCGATTGCTGGATGGAAACCTTCATTTTGAACATTATTATTGCTGCAATGAAAAATTGATCGAGTCTTGAAATTAGGCTTAGCAACAATTATATAACTTTTTTTCATTCAATCATAAAATAAAATTATTAAAAGCTTATCTACAGCCGAACTTTAAAAGCTATACTTACTTGTTATGTACAGTCAGTGGTACTTGATATCACAGATGAGCTTTTGACGTAAAACTGCTGGTCCCCAGCAGTGTTGTGGCAGTCAAGCGCCAACGTGTTCAGGGACGGCAAAATCCACTAGGAAACGACCAATGTCTGACGTAACGATCAGGTGTGTAATGGTAACTAGCTGAAGGATCTATCACGCTGTAGGTTTTATTAAACAGACAAACTTCCATCAATAATTGAACCATCGACCTCGGTCGGCTTCCCAATATAAACCATGTTTCTCCGTTGCTGTCTAAACACGGAATTGTCTCCACGTACCCCACAAATCAATTATACATGTCATGACTGGTTTTTGTCTGAAAAAGGTAAATAACGTCAATGAACTTGTCGAATGCATGCACAAGTCAGTGGCACGTGTAAAACTTTGTTTAGCTAGATTAGAGCACATTCCGTAATCCTCTAATTTGGCTTTCTTGCTAAGTTACTCCTATTCTTGGGAAAAATTAACGTTTCTTCACACTTATAATTACTCTGATATAATACGTTCAGAGACATGCACATCGCCTCCAGTGCCGATGTCCTTGGGGGATGACCGTACCGCCCAGATAAACTGTTCCATAACGCTGCATGTGTGTGGCGTTTCACGCCAAAAAGTTACAGTGCCCAAGAAACACCGTTGTTGACAAGCAACTTTAAAATGAACACTTACCACGCTGTGTATCAGCACTCCGTCAGAAAACTGTAGATCTCTTGGCATCATGCATTTTAAACTGACTGGCTCGAAAGCTAAGGTGAACACAAAGTCACAGTCAATCAAACATTTTCCGAAAGCTAAATCAAGGAAGCAACTGAGGGCCAAAATATCCTCGTATTACGGTAAACAAATGAGAATAATGAAATCAGAAATCTCGACTTCCGGAGCTAAGAATGTTTCATTATAGCCACGAATCCCAACACAAAGAGTGTCATGTGTGATTGAATGCGTCGACCTCTTTCTTGATATTCCATATCGGTGACAAAAATTTGGCTATTTTGATTGCTTAAAGTTCATGATACAGTGAGAAATCATTCAAAACATGTCACTGTCTTTCAAAATAACAAAATTCCAAAAAATATAATTTGACCAAAACTATGGTTTTTTTCCTATGTGCATGATTTTGATATTTCAGGTTGTCTATTTGAGCGAGGAGTTGATAAATCTTAATCAATTTAGACAGCTTTTATGTTCAACTTGAGTGACAAGTGTAGATGCTGCAACTCAAGCTTTAAAAAATTTAATACAAAATATAACATTGTGAGGATCATCTTCGTTGTTTATGCAGCCTTCAAAATCTGTCACCTGGGGGCGCCACCAACTGCACGTAAAACGCTGTGGTAAATGGGCATTGTGCTTGTGGTGAAACCATGGAAGGTTTTATGGCATGCGGCGGTAATTCTCCAGCTAGTCTAATCATGTCAGAAATACAGTGTCATATTTTTTCGTCAACAAGCAAGCATTTGTAGTCTTAAACTCTTATCTGATTCTATTTATACAAATAATGATATTTAAAGTATAGAATATCCCATTCACTAAAATGTCACAAGATGAGTGTCTGGTAAACCACGTCTCACATCACTACGATTGATTTTACTCGTATTAGGTAATACTACCAACGACATCTTTGGGAAGAGATTGCGCCAACGACCTGGATTGTTGCTATTGTTCTGGTTCCCTTTTGTCTACTTCTGTGATCAAACCGCGAATGTTTATTGATAGTTTCTATTCATGTCTCCTTGTAGCTTCCTTGCACAAAACTATCTCTTCTGCGACCATGGTTTTTGTTTGTTTTTTTTTTTCATTTAAACATGAGAGCAAAACAGGCCAGCTTTTGTGTCCATGCGTTTCCGCCTTCAATGATTTCTACCCCGCTCCCTCCAATATTCCCAACAGTGCGAAGCGATTTAAGAGGAAAACGACAGCTGATGATTTTGACAATAGCAAGATGAAAGGCAACTTTTCATACCGAGATTATCACTTGTGGATAAAGTATTACCAATGAGAGGCCTCAAGACATTAAATAGAGAGTCCGGCGGTTTTAGTTACAAAGAGTTTCCACACGAAACAGACGCACTGTGGGCACCACACCCGACTTCTTTCCTCACGAAACACACGTACTAGAGGCGCCACAGCTAACTTACGGGAAAATTAAAAACTTCAACGTTGTTGTACGAGGATTCCGGATATTCATTAATATTTTGTAATGCTAGACTGGTTAACAGTAAATTGGTAAATTCACGATTTCCCATTAATGCTGAGTGGACGAGTGGTTAAAGCATTGGAATAAAGGCCAGTCACAATATTCATAATTATGAACACGATTTTCAATAAAATCATATTGCATTGCGTAATCTATATATTTTGTTCTTGTGGTGAAATAGTAGAGTGCAGGACACATCTTCGAATCGGCTCTTAGTTCATGCTAAGTCTCATCAGTCTCTCCGTCTGTCCGTTCGTCGCACAATGTACCCAAATTAGACAGTGTCATTACCATATCCAAACCGTAGTCCTAACAAAACAATTCCAAGTCAATTCCGACCAAAGGCAATGTTCCTTGGTATGTATAACTGAAAAATATAAATTTATAGTTCGTATTTACCCAAAAGAGATCAAAACGTAAGTGCAAAGGTCCATAGGGGGAAAAAACTTTATCTAGTTTTCACATGACAGAATGCAAAAAGTTTTGTTTGAAATTATAGGCCTATTTCAGTAAATTGGCTTGAACATTTGCATCATTCATGCATATACAGGATCATACAATTTATGAAAAGGGACCAAAATTTGCAGCACATCAGAGAATTTGTAAGTGGAGGTTCTTAACTTGTTGAAAATGTCAATAAAATTCAGTATTTAAAAAGGTACTACTTGCAACCACCATCTCAACAATGATCATCATCCATATAAGTCCACAAAGCGACACCAACACCAACATCAATCCATCAGAAAAGCCCTCTAGGCCTAAAATGACCAACAACATGATTATATGATTCGATGTGTTTTAGAAATGTAGTTAAAGACATGATGTTGTTTTAAAGGAGATAAACTAAGAGTATTTCAAAAGGAAAAGTGTTTGAATTTCCAAATATAGTAAGTACATTGGTTCAAATGTTAAACATCAGCCAGAAGTAAGTGACATTAGGCCTCACATCATTAAAATGTCGTCAAAAATGCATTACAACAGTCAAAATTTGTAAGGATAGCAGTCACATTTCAAGTTGGTTTCCAGAAGTATTTTTGAAAGGACATTTAAATGTTCAAGGAAGCATATAATCCCACAAATCATCTAATAAGTCAATTATTAGGGTAATAATTTAGAATTCCAAAAATGTAGTATGCCATTGTAAGTCATCTGTAAGTCAGCCAAGCATAATGTACATCTAACTCGTGGTTCTATAAAGTTCAAAAGGTCAAATTGTAAAACAGTCCTAATTATTGTAAAATTCTACTACATTTATCAGAGAAAGAATTCGGTTTTATAGAGAGAGAGAGAGAGAGAGAGAGAGAGAGAGAGAGAGAGAGAGAGAGAGAGAGAGAGGGAGGGAGGGATCATTTGAAATTCCTAAAGGTAACTGTAAGTATAACTGTTTTCCTGTAACAGTTTTAAATTATTTCATTTATTATCAGACGTAGTTCAACTTGTCAGTCAGTTGATTTAGATGCTAATTATTTATACAAGACAGAGACAGAGAAAGAGTAAACACTTTGAGCCAACCTGACATGACTTTCACAATAACAAACTATATTCATCAGACAATTATAAAAAACAACATCAGTTTCACTACACTTGGAACACTTACTGCACTGTAATATGTGCAGAAAATGCCTGATTGTTCAAATTGTTACCAAATATATAAGGGTTCCATGAAAAGAGAAGTGGGGATAACAGTTTTCAATGATAGTGATGAGACCAAACCGAATACCAGTTTAACATTGTCAGATCCAGGATCGTGTTGGCTTAAACATATTTTCATCCATGATAATACATTATATATGACGTGTAACAGTGCAAAAAGCTCCCGGTCATGGAACTCAATTGGCGAGGAGCGCCAAGCCCTGTTTGAACCCCTCTTGTTGAAAAGCGACGATGAGACAGGACGGACGAAACATGACGACCCCCGGCACCTTGTTCCCTGAAACCACGTAGCGCGTATGGCTGAACACGAAGAGTACTACCGACAGTGGAGCACTGTGTCGAGCTAAAAAGCAGAAAGAGAGACACACCACGTATTTCACGGGACAGATACTTAGTAGTGGGACCGCCAAGAGTGTTATAATACCGACAAAGAACCTTCTATTTGCGCCAAATCAAAGATACGTTTCTCATGTAATTTTAAATGCGCAAGAGCCAGCAAAAGTATCCACGTGATCCTATATAACAAGATCAACGTGACCCTACATAACGTGCAGGCAGAGTATCAAGGTCATATATCTGTAAACGGGTGCACTAAGGAAGCCGCAAACAAAAGACTGAAAGGTGCAGTGAACTTTGTTTACTGTTGTGTGTTGACACGCTATGTATACTCATCTCCGGTCTAAATCGACAAGACTCATATATATATATATATATATATATATATATATATATATATATATATATTGCATCAAGCACAACCAGTAAGATTTGTCAAATTCTTCGTAGCAACATACTGTACGGCTTTGCTTTGCTGAGTTTAATGAACAGCTTGGGACTGGAACGACAACCGGAAGCCAATCTTGTACAGAAATAAATCTGTCCATTCCACTCGAAATCATGAAGACTTCATATTCATGGATCAGTCTGTATAAGTTTAAATGCATTTCAAACGTCAAGTTTTGTTCATGAAACTGCTGCTACCTTATAAACTAGGCAAAATTAATAACCCTCCACTAAAAGCAATTCTTATATATAAAAAATACACACATATTTTGAATATATTCAATGTTTCTTTTTTTCTGTATACACTTTAGAGTAGATCTGTAGAGGAAATTCTGATCAAATGAAGTTACGCTTCATTGCACAGTGCCAATAAGCAGACAAAGTCTGAATCACAAGTTCGCAAGAGTACCTGTAGAGCGCTCAAACATGCATATGAACTGAGTGCAGAGTCCCATCATAAGTTATCACAGATGGTGCATGGTTGCATCAAAAGTTATCACAGACTGTACTTAAAGTTAAGGGATTTTCTGAGTTCAATAGAGCAGAAATTGACTCATCACTGTGTCACATAAAGCACCTTCAAATGTCCATCCAATAGGATGTGTAGCCACCATGGTTGTCAATGCACTGTTGGCAGCGTTTTCGCATGCTGTAGACGAGCTTTCTCACAAGTGCCTGAGGTATACTGTCCCACTCCTCCAGAAGATAACGCGGTAGATCTGCGAAGTGTGAGTTAGGACCCATCTTCCATTCAGTTCTGCTCCAGCAGAGAAAGTCAGTAAGAAAAAGGATGCAGTGAAAACCCCCAGTAAAGCAGAAAAACCTTTGAAAAAAGGTCACTCAGGCAATAGTGACAGAGTGACGACAAGGTCTACAGATAAAGTTGGCAGAACCCAGGTGATGCCAAAACAGAGACTATCATCCAACCCAGACATGCCTGGTGCAACAGTTCGTAAAAAATAGACTCTGAGATATGTGTGGACTGGCAACTACAAGGAGCCTTCTTTCTGGGCTCCTGTCATTGTTGTTTTCTTATTTCAAGGGACATTTGTTAATTATACTTACAACCACCATCAAATATAAATACACAAAGCACAAGTAACTTACACCTTCTAACATTAAACGTACGTGGACTTAGAGATAAGTTAAAAAGAGACACTATATTTCAATGGTGCCGTTCTCAGAAGGCACATGTAATGCTTTTGCAAGAAACTCACTTTACAAGCGAATATGAAAACATTGTCGCAAGTGAGTACAAGGGAAAATGGTTTCACTCTTATGGACAGAGTACTAGCTGTGCAACATCTATTTTGTTTTCACAAAATGTCGATTGCGAAATAATAGACCACCATGAGACACATGATGGAAGATGTATAATTATTAATGTGAAGATAAATGAAAAAATATTTTGTATTGTTAATGTGTATGGACCAAATGATAATGTTAAAAGAAAACAATTCTATAAAGAAATAACCACCTACATTCAAGAGAAATGCTTAGGTTCCTTGATTATTGGTGGCGACATGAATGATGTTATATGTGAAGAGAAAGATAGAAAAAAGAATGCACCAGCTAAAAAACACAAAACGTGTGTTAAAAACTTAGCTATGGTACTTAATGTGAAAGATGTTTGGAGAATGAAAAACCCTACAAAACAACAGTTTACTTGGAGAAAGATATATAGAAATAAAAATATGGTAGCAAGTCGCATAGACATGTGGTTAATTGACCCCATCCTGTGTAAAGATGTATACACATGCTATATTAGACCAGCTGTTAAAAGTGACCATCTAGCTGTGTCAATGAAAATTGAAGTAAGAAAAAATAAGAAAGGACCAGGGTATTGGAAGCTTAACAACTTGTTAATGAAAGAAGAATCATTTAAAGACAAAATAAAAACTGCTGTTAAATTGCAGGAAGAAGAGTGTCGGAAAATTAAGCTGGATGCCCGACAAACATGGGATATGTGTAAAGTAAAAATTAAAGAAGTCAGTATTGATTACGCTAAAAAGCGTATATCTTATCAAAGAACACAATTATCTTCTCTTGAAGAGGAACTATCTTTAGTAGAAAAACAGATTGATAATTTAGATATAAATGCCGACCCCACTTGTCTGATTGTACAAAAGGAAATGTTGGAGCAAGAAGTGACAAAGGTATATGAAGATCGAGCAAAAGGTGCTTTTATTCGCTCTAGAGCTAACTGGATAGAAAAAGGAGAAAAGCCCAGTAAATACTTTTTTGCTTTAGAGAAAAGTCGACAAACAAAGAAACACATTACAAGCTTAAAAACAGATACCGGTACAGTAAATGAACCTAATTTGGTGCTGAAAGAACAAGTGAGGTTTTATGAAAAACTATATACCAGTGAAAATCCAGATACAACTGAAATAGAGCAATATTTGAATGATCTACCAGTGCATAGTGTGCTTGATGAGAAAGATAAATACATCTGTGAAGGTGAGTTGTCAGAGATAGAATGTAAACAAGCTGTTTATATGATGAAAAAGAACAAGGCTCCAGGTATGGATGGCATAACAACAGAATTTTACCAATGTTTTTGGGAAAATGTAGGACACTTAGTTGTACAAAGTCTTAATGAGGGATATCAAAATGAAACACTTGCTATAACCCAAAGGAAAGCTGCCTTATCTCTCATATCTAAGAAAGGTGACCCAGAATGCCTTGAGAATTAGAGGCCGATAAGTTTATTGAATTGTGATTTGAAAATAGGAGCTTATGCCCTTGCAAAAAGGACTCAAAAAGTGCTGCATAAAATAATTTCTACTGATCAGACGGGATACATAAAAGGACGCTACATTGGATGCAATATACGCCTCATTAATGATGTGATTGACTATGCCGAGCATCTTGACTTCACTGGTGCTATTCTTTTCCTAGATTTCAGAAAAGCGTTTGATACACTGGAATGGTCTTTCATGAAATCAGCTTTGAAAAGATTCGGGTTTGGGGATTCCTATATAAAATGGGTCTCTACAATGTATAATAACATCAGTAGCCATATTGTTAATAATAGTTGGATATCGACACCTATCCAACTGACCCGAGGAATACGACAAGGATGTCCCTTGTCTGCACTACTGTTCATAATCTCTGTTGAATTCCTTGCTATAGCTATACGAAATAATAGTAAAATTAAAGGGTATAAAATTCTTGGAAAAAACACAACAGAAATAAAAATAGGACAATACGCAGATGATACAACTTTGTTCGTCCGCGATAAAGTTTCAGTAACTGAGTGTTTAAACACTGTAAAATATTTTGGCTTATTTTCAGGCTTATGTCTTAACCTGAACAAGACAGAAGGACTTTGGACTGGAAAAAAACCTAAAAAGAAAAGCGACATTGGAGGCATTAAATGGCCTAACCAACCAATAAAAGCTTTAGGAATATACTTTGGATATGATAAGCCACAATGTGAACATCTAAACTGGTCTAGAAAATTAGAAACATTATCAGAAGTTTTACGAAACTGGAAAAAAAGAAATTTAACTCTATCTGGTAAAACATTAATTATAAAGACGTTGGCAATATCTCAAGTAATTTTTAATGCAAGTGTATTACCTGTCCCGAAAAATACTGTGAAACAAATCAATAAAATCATTTTTGAATACCTTTGGAACAGTAAAAGGGATAGAATAAAAAGAACTGTCCTTATTGGACACTATGAAACAGGAGGTATTAAGATGGTTGATATACAAAGCTTGTTCGACTCTTTACATATTAAATGGATACAGCGTCTCCACTGTGGTGAAGACGCAACTTGGAAAATGTTACCAACATGGTGGTTGAATTTTTTTGGGAAAGACAATTTGGTATTTAAAATGAACATTAAACATATGAATGACCTGAAAAGAATGATTAAAGTAAATAGATTACCAATTTTCTATGAACAAATGATTAATGCTTGGCTCAGGGTAAGAAAGCTAAACAAAAATCCCACAAAGTGTGGAGAAATAAGAAAAGAAGTAATTTGGGGAAACAAAAACATTCTATTTAATAATAAGCCCATTTTCTTTCCACATTGGATAAATGATGGTATAATTTACATTAATGATCTGTTAAATGAACATAATGAATTTGATCAGCAAGATTTATATAAAAAAGTTAGTAATAAAAGTAACTGGTTTTCAGAAATAAGTATATTACTCCAAGCTCTCCCAAAGAAATGGAAACATATTTTAAATTCACAAACCTCAATAGTTACCTCAGTTCGCGTTGATCCTAATCTTTATATACTCCATGGAAAAAGAAGTTTTGATTTTCTTTCAGTTAAAGATAATCTTTGTTACAAAATTTTTTTGGAACATAAGGTTGAAAAACCATATGTTGAAAAATGTGGGTTATCAAGTTTGATATTAGTAACTTCAGATGGGATGCACTGTGGAAATTTATATTTTTTGGTTTAAGGGAAAACAAGATAAAGCAATTTCGGTTTAAACTGACACACCTTATATTACCATGTGGTCAGTTATTACATAAATGGAAGCTTAAAGCTACTCCTCTTTGTATATTCTGTGATTGTATTGATTCTTATGAACATTTATTTTTCAATTGTAAAAGACTAGATATATTATGCCAAAATGTGAAAAAAGCATTTAAGTTGTTAGGATTTGAAAATTTAGACCTCTGTTTGAAGACACTAATTTTAGGCTACAAAATTGGAAATGGAAGTTACTATTGGGTAAACGAAATTATAACACTTATTTGTTTTGTCATTTTTAAAAGTTTTTGTATCAAACAGGATGGAAAAAATGTGGATGTTTATATATTATGTAAGAAAGAGCTAGAATATCGACGACAAGTCTCAGAAGTAATTGATAAATATAAAAATGCGAAATATATTAAGTTTGTTTCGTTATTGTAAACTCATTTCAGTCTGCCGATGAAATGAGGAAATATTGTAAGGCGGATATTAAAGAAATAAACAGTTGATGATAAAAAAAAAAAAAGGACCCATCTTCTGGTACACATTTCTTTTCATATGGCTCCACAGGTGCTCAATCGGATTGAGGTCAGGTGAGCATGCTGGCCATTCGATCACCTCAACACTCTCACTATCCAGGTAATCACGAACCACAGCTGAAACATCTGGCCTGGCATTGTCGTGCATCAGCATGAAGTTGTCTCCAATAGCACCCGCATATGGAATAACATGGGGTTCCAGGACATCCGTTCTGTGCCGTCTGCTTGTCATTGTTCCTTCCATGATGACGAGGTTTGTCTTGCCATTAGCAGAGATGCCCGCCCACACCATGATGCTGCCCCCTCCGTATGCAACTGTGGGCTGAACACAACAAGCAGCGTGTCTCTCCCCTCGCCGTCTCCAGGTACGAACACGTCCATCACTTCTGTGGAGGGAAAAGCGACACTCATCAGTGAAGAGAACATTGCTCCATCCTGCATGTGTTGTACGGACATGTTGTCTTGTCCACTGCAACCGAGCAAAGTTGTGACGTGGGGGTAAGAAGCGGCTTTTTCACCATGCTCTGGGACCTTAAACCAGCAGCATGCAGTCTGTTACAAACAGTCTGAGTGGACATGCGTCTTTGGTGAGGATTGGCTCTCTCCAGCTGGCTCTGAATATCAGGACCTGTGCGGCTCCTACTCCTCAGTGCTGCATTGACTATGAAACGGTCTTGTTGCCTGGTGGTCATGCAGCTTTGGCCTTTCCGGGCGTGCTAAATCTGCAACATCATTTGTGTTTTGGTATTTTCTCAACAACTCATTGATGGATTTGTGGTTCACACCCATTGCCCGTGCGACAGCTCTGCAACTTTCATCAGCTTCAATGCGACCTATGGCTCTTGCCCTTTCCATTTTGGATAGCCTTGGCATGGTGATGTTCACAGTTTGACCAGTGATGGCGAATCCATAACTGACAGAAAAAACCCTATGCCTTTATAACCATGATTGGCACAGTTTCTGGCCACATTACGCAGGTGTGGTGAAAAAAATCAATGGTCAGGAGGGTCCTAACAGGGACAGGAAAGACCACACATGATCCTTTCTGCGAAGCGCACTTTTTGACTTTGTGTCACATTCAGCCCATGTACAGTCAAGCATGGGCTCCAACTCTGCTCATCTTTACACATGATGTAATCAAAGGATTGTGCTACACATACATGTGCGTAACGTTAAATTACCTAAAAAAAGTATGGTAAACCATTAAATTATTTAAGCGGAGGGTTATTAATTTTGCCTAGTTTAGTTTGATTATAGTGATCTCACCACCCATGTGCACACGTACGATCGAGAATAGTCTCTCTTGCATATTAATGAGTTGGTGCTCTCGTGTCCAGGGGTATCATTAGGCTACTGAGCTGAAATAAGCCCCCCCCCCTTTTTTTTTGTTTTTTTGTTTGTTTGTTTGTTTGTTTTTGTTTTTTTGTTTTTTGTTTTGGTTTTTTGTTTGTTTGTTTTTTTGTTTGTTATTTTGTGTTGTTTTTTTTTCTTTTTGTTTTTGTTTTTGTCCGAGTTGTAACTTACGCGACACCTATAAGGTCAATTCAACAAACATCGCATGGATTTATAAGCATGTGTTGCACAAGGACCTATACCGATTGGTTTGTCAAGCTTGTCATCTATAGCCAGAGTGACAAAGTCCCGTTTAGAACAACAAGATCTCCGATTTTGTACTTGAATGAGACAGATGGCACATCTGTCACACCAGACTAAGTATCGAAGCCATGTTTTCATCCAATAAGTCCATGCACTAACCTAGTGCCAGGACGATTATTGAGCTCACACTCATTCTTTCTGTCTATATAAGCGTAGATGCTTGAAGGTTTGAAACGTTCAGTCACTTTTTTCTTGGGGGGGGGGGATATCAATAGTGTTTACTCGCTGATTGAGTCACTGGTACTTGATGATGGTGCTTCGGTTTAAACATTTTTCATTTCAGAAAAACAATTGGCCAACAGGCTCACCAGCCTTTATGAAGGCTTCTTGTACATGAAATTCACAAGACAACATGAAGATTGCAAAACACCAGTTAACGGATGGAACACAAACAGGACTATACAATTAGGGAGGGGAAAGAAAATGAAACGGCGTGTGAACAAAAAGACAACTTAACCATATTCCATCGTATCAAATTTTGAACCTTCCCGATGACTTTATATATCTATGAACGGCCTCAAATATTTTTTCGTTCTGACTAATTGTTGAACCTTTCCCTTCAACTCCAAAGAGTCGAGTTTTCATATTAAAACTACCAAACGGTATTATTTAAGATTACAGTTCATTCCGGAGTAAAACATAATTGATACATTCAAAAAAGAAATGATAGACATTTTCTTGGTTTGCTCCGCAGGAGCATGATGGGGAATCAATAACACCAATTTTATACAGGTCACTGTTCAATGGGCTGCAGCTCATGCGCATTTTTGCGTGAATAATGGCAATTTTCCTTTCTCCAAGATAATAAATCTTTTTGCTTTTGGGTTTTGTTCGATTAAGTTCTCGTTTAAGTTCATTTAAATGTTCTAGAGTTCTGACCTATCGATATAATTCCCGAATAGTTGATGGGGAAAAAAAGAATTGTAAAATGTATTTCTCTTAGTTTCAAAAATTCTTATTTGTTTAGTCCGTTCTGAGACTGTCCCTGGTAAAAGATTAACTAAGTATAGTGGAGCCATTCCATTAATAATTTTGAACATTAGTACTAACTTTTGTTTCCTCCTACGCTCTGATAATTTTTCCAACCTTTTTCTGTATAAATTTTCTGAAGACTTGGGTGAGCAAATGCTACTGTCACGACCCTGGCTGCAGTCAAGTGAACAGATTCCAGACAATCTTTGTCGGTTTGTGAGCATCCATCCCAGACCAGATCTAGACTTGCATACTCTAAACAGGGGAGTACAAAGGATAAGTCCAGACTTTCAAGAGATTTCCTGTTTAACTTATACTGTAAGCGTTTATGGACCCCAACTAGTTTCCTGGACTTTGCTATAATATGATTGACATGGGTTGACCGAGAAAGATCAGAAGAGAGCCACAGACCCAGGTGTGCATGCACATCGACATTTTCTAGACAAATATTATTAAATGTTAAGTTAGGATGATCTTCAGGATTATTTTTCTTGCTTAATTTCATGAATTTAGTTTTGTTAGGATTGAAAAAAACTAACCATTGCTCTGACCATTCTGATATTGACTCAAGATCATAATTGATACTTTCGGCTACTTCAGCAGGATTGTCGACTGTAATATACAAAGTGGTGTCATCGGCAAAAAGACGTATTTCCGATTTAACAATCTCATCAATATCATTCACGTACTCGAGAAAAAAACAAAGATCCCAAAACTGAACCTTGTGGGACCCCTGCTTTGATATCCCCCCATGAAGAAGCCTGGTCTTGTATAACGACTCTCTGAGCTCGTGCATGGAGATAGTCCTCCACCCAACGAAGTAACAAACCACGGATACCTGCCTTTTTTCAATTTATCTATTAGCCCTGGATGGTGTAACTTGTCAAAGGTTTTAGTAATATCACAGAAGACTACGCGTACTTCCTTCTGAAGATCTATTGCTTTTGAGAACTCATGGTAAAGGAAAACTAACTGGTTAACTGTCCAATCTCGGGGTAAAAATCCAGACTGTTTTTCTGTCAACACATAATTATCATGCAAAAAGTTAAAGATGTGTTTGAAGACAGTATGCTCAAAAACTTTCCCTACAAAACTTAACAAAGAAATATGTCGATAATTGTTGCACGATTCACTTGCACCACGTTTATGGATTGATGTTACGTGCGCCTTTTTTCATTCAGATGGCAACCTACAGTTACCAAGAGAAAGGTTAGGTAGATCAGTAAGAGAAGGTGCAATACTGGGCGCTGCCTCCTTTAACAGCAGGGGACTAATACTATCTGGCCCACATGCTTTTTTTGTGTTGAGTGATTTCAATATGTCAAGAATACTATATCCACTTAAAACGATATTTCAAGTACATTAGGTGAGTCTTGGACTTCACTAGGTAAAGTAAAAGAGGAGACATCTACATCACAATGTTTAAGAAAATACTCGTTCAAGACTTCAGCTTAAGATTTACTATCAGATATTACAGTGTCGTTTGATAGTATAGAAGGTATTGACATATTTGAATTGCCAGACATAAAATGTTTGATCATTTTCTACCACTTTTTACCTTTAAACTCCCCAGTGTTAACAATATTACATTGCTTGTAATGGCAGTCGTCTTCAGCTTTCCTTAAGTCGCTGATATATTTATTTCTAAGCTCACGGAAATGCCTCCAAATTTGAGGGCTTTCCTTTGAGACCTTCGGCTTCTCGTGAATTCTATAGACTTTACACTTTTGCGTCCGAAGTTGAGAAGTATACCATGGTGAATCGTTTTGTCTTATACAGACAATTTGTTGGGTATACACAGTCGTGCAACATTTAGGAATTTAGTGGTCCAAACCAGGCAGGCTGAATCGACGTCACGGGAATCAAAGCAGGCGTCCAAGTTGACTTCGATAAGTTTTTCACGAAAATAATCAAAATTAGCTTTAGAATACTGCCAGATGAATCTTTCATAAGAACAGTCCTTATCAATCCGGAAACGTAAACTTGCCAACACAGTGCAATGGTTATTTTGAGCAACTGGGCTTAGTACAGAAGTGCTTGGAACAAACTGAGGTTTATTACTTAAAATCTGGTCTAAACATGTTGACGTATTTTCGATTTTTTCCCTTGTGGGCTCGTTAATATGAATAGTGAAATTATTTTGCAGACTTAAGCTTAACAAGTTCATCCCATGCTTAGTTCTAGGATCTGCGTTCAAATCACCTATAACTATTACCTTGCCAGATCCAGAACTACTGGCCTGGTCCACATTAGCCTGAAGATCATCCAAAAAAGACAACCCTGAGTTTGGTGGCCTATAAGCAACTGCTAAAATAAAGTTATTATGATGAAGCCCGATTTCCACTCACAATATTTCTAGTATGGAGTTGCCTGGGTCGGGACGCCTTTTTACAACCAAAGCCGGCGAAGCATAAAGCGCGACTCCACCCTCAAAACCGTCAGCTCGGTCCCGGCGAATGATCGGGTAAAACCCCGGTAGAGCAAGGTCAGCACTATCCTTGTGCGGTGAGAGAAAGGTCTCAGAAAGGGCTATTAAGTCATGTGACTGGGCTAACGATGACCTGATACATAAAAGTTTATCTTGCGAGAGGCTACGGATATTTGCATGACAGATAGTAAGGTCCCCAGGTGGATCTGTGGGGCCTGGGTTTGGATGCATATCTCCCGACAGAAGTAACAATAAGAAATGTATAATCGTAAGACTATCTGTGCAATTTTCAAGAGAACGGTGGTAGCGTAAAATAAGAATAACTTGTTAAAAAGTCAAGCTTTCACTTCGTTTGTAACATTCATTCCATCCCGTGATATATAACACGTATGTAATGCAAAGTAAGATCTAGAAATATATAGACAGTAAATCACATGAGTCAAGCATCAGAAAATAAAATTCTGTACCAGATTCGAATAGCTTTTTACACCCCGTACACAGAAATAAATATACCGCACTGATGACAAACTTACATGTAAAGGCTATTAGGTTATGCCTACACACGTATATTGTGATTATTCTTACTAAATTGAAGTACACATGTGCAAATGTTCGTTCGCTTAAAGATGGAGAAAATAACAGCTCCCAGAATTACACGAATACGTCATGATTATTACCTATGTTATGCTGATTAATGTTACACATTACAAAACCTATAATTGCATACATAATATACACAATGAAATGGAGAAACCATAAACAATGCAAGATTTGCACTAATAAGAGAATCCATGCTTGTAAAGTTTAATGAGTATTTTCCGAAATTTGAAAAAGAATGGCCTTGTTAAAAATACGTACCTTTTCAGAATATAGTACAAAAATAATAAAAGGCTCGTCACAATACAAGTTTCATTACCATTACAAGAGTTATGCGTAAAGTTGCTGAGTGTTACAAATTTTAGTAGTTCGTGCACAATAATGATATTAGGGAGTAACACACTTATTCGCATCGATGGATACAGTGCTGAAATTCTGCTCGCACGTCGCACGGAACCAGTAAATACATATATTGATGGAAAATATAGAAAAATGCACACACCGGCACAAAAGTGCCACATATCGACACAAGTATAAAATGTCAAAGCCAAAAACATGTAGAAAGATGGCTTTTGACAAACGGAGTGACTTGTCGCTAGTACTTGTTATCGGTGGAACTCGAGCTAGTTTTAGAGCATGTAGTGGCGGCTAGATATGGGTACTTCGTGAGTAGTTAGAACCATCTTAATGGACTTAAAGTTAAGTAATACAGTAACGTAGATTGAAAAATACTAATTGCCCAAGAAAAGATAGGGCATATATTCAACCAATTAATTTCAATAATCATGGATGATAATTTAGACCGTACATAGTTACCGTGTATTATGATCAGAATATATCCATTTCCATTAATGAACGAACTTTGTATACTCACTGTAATAAACAATGAATCACCTATATTCAATTTACTTCAATAATGATGGACGGTAATTTAGACACTTCACTGTTACCATGTATTATGAGTCAGAATATTTCCATTTTTATCAAAGAGCAAACATTTATATGCTCACTATGTAAGAAACAATCAGATATATATTGCGTTTACTTCAGTAATTATAGATGGTAATTTAGACTGTACAAAGTAATCATGTATTGTGAACATTCTCTTTGTTTGGCTGCATCTTCGTTCAGTAAACTCGGAAATGATTTAGAACTGAATTATGTACACTAGTAAAGAATGTAGTTTTTAAACCCCTGAAACACTCGGGTTTTGCTCCTTACACATGCAAACGCGTGTACCTTCACATGAATCGTCGTTCACATGACCCAATCAGACCTGGTCCATCAAAGCAGCACTAATGATTATTGGCACTTTTAATGAAGGGGACTTCCCACTAGATCTTTCCCCCTTGAGTTCTGCAGATGTAGTTTGTAGCATCTGTACCTCTAATAATGTGCACAGAAATGTGCGCTCGGATTTCGAGTATTCCTCAAAAATTGATACAACACTTCCTTGTCAGGTTGATAAACACCACATACATCATGCATGTACATGTAGGTAAATAACTAGCATGTCTCGTCAACATAATGATCAGTTTAACATAGTTTGGTGATAATAATAATAATAATACAAGGAAAGATGAAGTAGAATATACTAAACTTTCAATATGATATAGGACATTCGGATCGTGTAAGCATCAACTGCATAAATATAAGGTGACTTGTAAACATATAAGAAGTAGTCCATCAAACTTTACTTGGAGCAGGGAAGTGCAAATGGCACTTCCCTGCCCGGACATATAATATGTCCATGGACCAGTTATAACACTGACAAACAAGAAGGGAAAAGTGATATATCAGTCAATTATAGCACACATGGGCCCCCTAGTGCCAAACTGTCCGGTAACTCTTCAGTGTTAGAGGTAGGAAAACCACAAAAATATACACTTCCGGCAACAAAGAACGATAATTTGCGCATGTAAACTTGCCTAAATATATATCAAAATTAACGTGTATTGTCACAAAATATGTGATAAATGACTGATAATTCATAAATTAATAGATATCAAGGTTAGAAACAGGTTTAAGGAAAATACCAACATGCACCTCCAACACAAGAGAGTGCCGAACAATTTAGCTTTAGAGAGCGCATGTGTGTAGGGTGAAAAGTCTATGACTAAGGGTCCAAGTCGTTTGCATTTTTAAATTGAAAAACACGAGTGTTGTCAGAGTTGTGGTCCTTTATTTTAACCTTCCCATTATACGTCCAGGTATCAAGAATTTTCCTTGACTCGCGAAGTGATCTCACTTTCCCCGCAATGAATGATCTTTTTTGGGTCAAGTCTTCGTTAGTGTAAATATCGGAGCCCTTCAGTCTTTTCCTTGCTGTCAACAGGGACGTATCTATAACACGTCCCTGCTTTCAACATCCTGGTTCTTTGTCGGTAACTGACAAAACGGACAATTATGGCTCTTGTTCTCCTTGGGTTTGGATTACCAACTGGATGGGATCGCTGAATGTCCCTCTCGTCAACGGACAAACCAAGTTTGTCTCGGCACAAAGACAGGATTACCGAGTCTATATTGTTCTCTGTGTCTAACTCTGGAATGCCATATATACGTAGATTTAGCCTACGTCCATATTGTTCCAAATTGTCGCAGCGCTGTTCTAAATTTCAAGTTGTTAAAGTGTGTGTGTCAACACTCACTTTTCTGTTTTTCTAGGAATTCTTTCTTTCTTCTTTCTTTCTTTCTTCTTTCTTTCTTTCTTTACAGGCAAATTTGTCCGACATTTCATTTGAAAAGTATTATATGTAGAAACTCCAAACTTGGCACAATAATACTTCTATGGATAAAGTCTGGCCTTTTTATAATGAGAGGTCATGCTTTTCAAAATTATGCAAATGAGGGCTAATTAAAGTTTTAAATCTTCAATATCTTGTATACTATGGTAGATGTGGCTCCGAGTGTATCGGAGTTCGATCATAGCAGGTAAAGGTCATCTCAAATGTCAAAGTCATGTCAAGGTCAAAGGTCATGTCAAGGTCAAAGGTCAATTTAAAGCCAAAATGTCATTTTTGAGGTCAAAGTTCACTTCAGGTAGAGGTTAACTCAAGGTAAAAGGTCATTTCTAGGTCAAAGGCCACTATCGATGGTGGCTTTCTTCTAGCCATAACTTGGTCAATTTTTATCCAATTTTAATCATGTTGGGCTCAAATTGTAGCTATTGTAACCCTGCACATTTTTGCAATTTACATGTGACCTCTAAAGTTCGAAGGTCAAGGTCACATGGACCTTTGAATGTTCCATCCAGTCATAACTTGGCCAATCTCCATCCAATTCTAATCATGTTGGACTCAAATTGTAGGTATTGCTACACTGGACATTTTTATAAGAACATGTAACCTCAAAAAGGCAAAGGTCAAGGTCATTTCGCCCTTCGAAAGTTTCATCTTGCCATAACTTGGTCAATTTTCATCCAATTTAGTTCATGTTTGGCTGAAATTGTGGGTATTGTAACACTGTGCAATTTACCTGTGACCTGTAAAGGTCAAAGGTCAAGGTCATTTGGACTTTGAAATTTGCATGCAGGCATAAGCTTAATGCAATGTGAAGTACCAAAGGATAAAAGTTGTAGCAATTAAAATTATGCTAAATAGCACCATTTGAAATTTTAAATTTTGAATAACTTCAAAGCTATATTACATAGAGATACCATTTCAACTTCTGCTCCTGTGTTATGGAATAGTTGTACATTGCCATACCAATATGCTTTGAAGACACACACACTGATTTGCTATGCAGCAAATCATCTTTCCTAGTTGTATTTTGGACTCCAACTGGCTTTCTAGGCCCCCTTCACTATCTGCTCAGTATCACTGGCTGATGCCGCCAAGGCCCGTTACATCTGTCTCTAATCTAGAAATTACTTCAATTGACGAGCCAGGCTCTTTATCAATTAGATCACAACTGAAATCGTCAAATGCAGCCTTGATTTTGCTTGGTATAACAGACTTCATTTATTCATCAATAGTTTCAGTCACAACCTTAGTTAGGGCTCTGATTACAGAATCACTGAGACATGGACCAGTCAGTATTTCAGGCAAAATATCTGCTAATCGTGAACTAAGATTTGCAGTGATAGCCTGGACGGCAATAGATCCATCCGTCTTGTTTGTATCAAGGTCTGGTTGGTCAGGGGAACTTGGTCCTCTTCTGCGCTTATCTAAAGGCTCACTTGAAGAACTTTGCAGCTGCGTATGAAATTTTGCAAGTCTCTGAGTCACTTTTTGGGCCAGTAACAGCATTTTCGGAGATAGCACTTGAATTCTTGGTCGGGTTCATCTAGTCCATTGAGTCCATTGTCTCCAAAGCAAATTATTCACTAAGAAATCAAATAAACAACAAACACAAACAAATTAATTTAATAATTTTTTATTTGGTCGTAAATAAACACAGACTTTTCCAACAAAATACACAAAGTACAACAGGAAAAGTCAATAATAGAGCCCTCGCAATGCCAGACTAGCTAGGCGCTATCTTGTCTCTCCTCTGGTGCTTTGGTTCTCAATCATGGACATCTTCTCTCATGGCATTCACCTCAGAAAACAACGACAGTTGGCCATGTTGGGTCCAATATGAAGCCTAGATGAAAACAAGCCAGACTTCACAAAACTTCACCAATGTTTTTAACTGACAAGAAGAATTTCTAAATCTTGTCAAATACAGGTTTAATAGAGTATTCAGTCTTGAACACTGTAGCATTTGTATATATTTAATCTTGCCAAATATGGTATTTATTGAGTATTCAGTCTTAAGTACTCTACCATTTGCATATTATAGTATAAACAAAGAAAAATGGAAGCTTACTTGAGTATTCCGTCTTGAACACTGAATTATTTGCATATGATATGAAACATAGAAGATATTCGGTTCTTTCTGTTTTGTCTTAATCTTAAAGTTTGCATCCTAAGGGCTCGTGCCTAGTTATTTGTATTCTACATACATAAAGCTAGAATCAAAAGTGATAAAGCGGGCCCAAGGCTGCAGGCTCTACCGTTATATCCCCAGTTTGCAGCAGCATAATGCCAATCAGGGGCCAAAATCAAACTAGCATGTTTTGATACGTCCTAATATGGTACAGGATTAGTTATCCTCATACGGTAGTCTACATAGCACTGGCATCTTTCACGTGTTGATATTTAGACAAAATAGAGAGTTTCAAATTTTTTGCATTAACTTCTTACATTGCAGAAACCCATTCGGAAAAAAACGGATTTTGGACTACCCACAGCAGCTCAGACATTTACGTTAAATGCGACTTTATAACCCAGGTACAGGTCATATGGACATACGCAACCCGTTCCTTGTTAAAGTGACTATACATCCCTGCATGAACTATGGTGGTTTTAACACAAATGCTTCACACCTTTGAGAACGATAATGTCATTATAAAACAAATTCATAAAAACAGAATGAATTATAACTCATTGTATTTGCTCTTATAATATATATATATATATATATATATATATATATATATATATATATATATATATATATATATATATATCCAGTAAAACTTCTCTAACCGAACACCTCTGTATACCGAACACCTCTCCATACTGAACACCATTTCTCGGTCCCAAATATATACTTTCAATGTTATCAAACCTCCCTATACCGAACACCTCACTATACCATCCACTATTTTCCAGTCCCAAGGATGTTCAGTACAGGGAGGTTTTACTGTATGTATGTATATATATATATATATATATATATATATATATATATATATATATATATATATATATATATATATATATATATATAAAATATATATATATATATGTATATATATATATATATATATATATATATATATATATATATATATATATATATATATATTGGGGAACGTTTTGTGCTTTTGGGGGTGGAATTGGGGTTGGGGTTGGAGTTGTGTTTTTTTGTTTTTGTTGTTGTTGTTGTTGTTTGTTTGTTTGTTGGCTTGTTTGTTTGTTTGTTTGTTTGTTTGTTTGTTTAATTTGTTTCTTTTTTTTTAGCTACTAGAACCAGCAGTTGCAGCAGTTGCAGCAGTTGCAGCACTTGCTTGTATTTTGCATAGGTTTCACAGAGAAACAAAGCAAACAAGAAGACCAAAAAGGGTCCTGGACACTGCCGACAGGTCATTGGAGAAAAATCACAACAGGCCCACAGGCAATCAAGATTGTACAGAATGTCCAGTTTTACCCTGATTACTTTGCAAGTTGTCTGTCGGAGACCATACACAAAAACAGGAACCATATTTTATCCTGAGTAGCATATAAGAGAAACCAAATCCACTAGAACACAAGTATACAAATGGCAACACTTCACGGAATCCTTTCAGAATACGGCTCTGAGGAGTTCGTCGCTCCAATGGAATTAAACTATATTCAATGATCTGCTGCATAGCCGCAGCTGCTGCTACACGAAGCTTCAATGCTCATATCCTTCTAGCCTGAGCCTTGAAAAACCGTGCCAGATATCATGCTCATAGGACTGTGCTTTACGAGCGGTATAACCTATGGTATTCCATTCCATACCAAAACTTTCCAGTGCAGAAAACATCTGTCGTGTACTGAGTTGAAGCTGGACCTAAAATGTATTTGTTTTGGGTGGACAGGCAGACAGACAGACTGATAGATTTGCAGATGGACTATTTTCATATTACATTGTCATTATAGTTCGTGTCATTAGGTCTTTTCCTTACATTTTGTTGCAATTGAACGTCTTATCTTGACTCAGAATACAAGCTCCAATTTTGTGCGGACTTCACATTTTGGGGGTACACCGGTCTGTTATACAGTCATGTCTTCTTGCCTGTCATACACCCCATCCTTGTATTTTCGTGCTTTGATATTTCTTCGATTAATTTGCCATTGGTTTATCATGTCAGATGACGTGCTATAAATTAAGTTGTATTTACAATTGAGATAATACCATGTAAGATGACGAACGGTCTTTTTCGGTCCGCCGAGCTATAACTTGGCGCTGTTGACTTGAATTTGGTGTGTCACACCCGCCTTAGCTAATACATTTGCATATAGATCTTTCTTCATTTGTTGTAACATGGCACGGTCGTATCCACCACGAGGTATGGTGTGTTTAGCCACTTTGATACTTGTGCGAATAAGATCCTCCGGCACACAAATTGCTTTCACGAAATTAAAAGCCAAGGCGTCCGCTGCTGTGAAACGCTTCCCAAGGACTGCCAGTTCTGTTTGTTGTGGTCCGGAAGCAAGCTTGGACCTGTATGTGAAGAACATAGCCTGATCAGTTATCAAACTCAAAGGGAAAGTATGTCAATAAAGACAGGGAACATCACTTTGCTCAGCAAACAAGGTTCGACAGTGCTATATATTTGCCGAGCTGTTGTACCAATGGAATTCGGCCATGATTATTTGCCATGCTGTTGAGCCAATAAGGGTCTGTATACGTGCTATATTTGCCCAGCTGCGGTGCTAATAAGATTTTATCGTGCCTTATTTGCCCAGTCGTCGTGAAAATGGGATTTTACTGTGCTAAATTGAATTTGCCCAGCCTTTGTTCCAATAACATTTTGGCCAAAGCATCCATCTGCCCAGCTGTTGTGGCAATAGGGTTCAGTGGCATGAATATTTCCCCAGCTCTTGTGCAAGCAGGGTTCAACCACGCTTACATTGCCCAGCTATCCTGCCTTGCTCATTCGCCCAGAGGTTGTGCCAATATGATTTTTTCATGGCATCTCTGCGGCCAGCTGTTGTGCTAATCAGGTTTGGCACCCATGCACATTTGCCTGGTTGTTGAGCATAAAGCCAGTCTCCTGATTGAAACAAAAGAACCACAATGCAAAACAAGTTTCATTCTATCTCAGTTCTACTCAATGAAAGCTAAGTGGACTTGCAATTACGCACTGGCCTGTCGCCACTGCGGCCGGGGTTCGATCCCCACCGACGGCACAAGTTGTCCCCTTCCAGGGAAGCTCCCACGACACGTGTTGAGTCCAATTTCTCAGAGGGATTTCGCGGCGTTTGTCGGCTTGGGGATCGTCGTCGCGTTTGGCAAAGTTCCCGAATACCTGTTGAGCACCTTGGATTTTCTCTGGGATCTCTGTTTTCATCCAATATTAAGTTCGGGATATACATGATAATTGGGCTCAGATCTTGCCTACTAAACCCTGTGATAGAACAGCCATAGGCTGAACAGGCTATCCCGTGTTAAGATGTTCAAATATTATTATTATTATTATTATTATTATTATTATTATTATTATTATTATTATTATTATTATTATTATTATTATTATTTCATCGTACTTGGGTTACTTGCAGGTCCATGATTTACTCTGCAGACACAAGTTCCTGTGCTGAAAAAAAGTGTGAAACTGCTGGCCGCAGAGATGCCATGAACTACTTACCGTATTAGCTCTAACAGGAACTCTCCGATCGGGATTTTGATGTGTACCTCATTCGCGCATATCCATCCGCGCTTGGTATTCATCACACGAAAGTCGTGTGCAAAGGCCAGAAAAGCACCACCAGCAAATGCGTGACCTAAATTGAAGAATGTTGATTGAAAGCACATGTAAACTATATATCTGGAACCTTAGCTGTTTCTTTTGTATGGATGATTACATTGAATGACATTGTGAACAAGTAGCCTATTCACAAGGAACTTAAATCTAATTCTGGCTATAATCCTTCAAATCATGAATGATTTCCTTCACCTCAAAAATGCTGAGACGTCACAGCATTTTTCATCAATTCATATTAATGTTATCTTGATCCCTGTCTCACTGGTACGGAAGTCTCCCTGCCCCCCCCCCCCCCCATGTCTGGCATTCCTTTTGCCATTGGGCTCAGCCCAGCCCAAAATCATCATATGAATTTACATTCTTTGTGAACTGGGCCACAGAAGATGTGATGCAAATACCATATTTCCACTGTCTCTCGTAAAACATCATTAATCATCCAAATTTGACACCACAATATAAGTCTCCAAAACAATTGATGGAAGTGTGTCACCTAAATCAATGCCGTTGTCTATGCACAGTACGTGAAACAATTATCAATCTGCAGCGGTTCATCATTTAAGATGAACTAAATGACTCATTCGTCTGATTGGATGCAAGTTCCATCGCAATGAAGAACACACGGCATTTTTCGTGTAATCCCTTTTGTATATTACGACAAACCCTCATTCTGTTTAACTCTTTCCGTGCCAAATTTTGACTGAGTTACCAGCTTTCTTCGGAGTTTACCTGAACCATTTTCCAAGGCATGTTGGTACTTGAAGGAAATGTCAATTAGAAATCTTGTGTTGTCAAGTATAGATTCAGAGCATGCATCGATTTCCGTGGGAAATATCAACGAGAGAATAAGATTTGCGTTTACTTTGAACTCATTTACGCGTAGGACACAACAGATCCCTACCGTTTAGCGCCGCCACCGTAGGGAGGGGAAACGTGACAACTCGTGATATTAAAGTGTGCAGCTGACGCTCAAATTTAAGGGTTGTCTCGATGTCCTGCTGGGCTACCCAGGCCAGATCAATGCCGTTGCTGTAGAATTTTCCTTCTCCAGTGGTCACCAATGCTACTACGTCGTCTTTCCTTGAAGCAATAACAATGTGAATGGCTTTCTGTATAGAATATTTCTTCAAACTGCCCCTTTTGATGTTGTCATTACGTATTTATCAGAAACAAGAGTCAACATGAGTATGGGCCTTGGAAATAATGTTCCGAGCATCTATCATAGCTTCAGATATTTATTATCACGCTTTGTTTGTGCCATAATACAATGCAATCCGTGTCATATCAGCCAGTCGAAATACAGTTTCGTTCCAAAACGCCATACGCGCAAGTCCTATTGTTTCATAAAATGCAACAAATAGGACGTCCACTAACAATAAGAAGAAAGGTCACTTATCTGGCGGCATCACAGAAATAGGGACTACCTATTGAAACCCCGCAAACAAAAGACAAGTCCTTTATAAAAACGAATACACACATTCGAACAAAAAGGAAAATGACGAATGCGTTCACAATTATTAGCAAATGAGCGTTTAAATAGCCCGAAAAGGCGATGAAAGAGAAACTTTGGTCGTAAATATGGTATAATACTGTTAATGGTTGAGGTATGTTAAAGCATCAAATTTGAAATCTGGCTGTAATGATTACATTACAAATTATTCCGATATGTTTCATTGTATCAGCTTTGTTTTATTTCGTGATTAAGATAATTCTTCCCCGGGTCTATGAAAGAGAGATAAAAAAAAGATGATGCACGAAGCATAGATATATATCACACAACACGGTTGGTCTGTTTATTGGGTGCAGAATTAATAGAGGGTAATCATAATCATTTAACTACATTAACTGCGGACCTGCTCTGTTCCCTTCAGTTGCTAGGCAACGGACCTATACCCCCGCCATTATGAAGACACTTGTACTAGTTATGTTACTTATTAACCAACCGGATATAATACTGTAGCTGCCAAACAAATGGAATTTTCTAAATACGTTTATCGTGTTGTATATTTTGAAACTTAGTGTATTACTTTTCTTAACCTTCTTGTTTTCTCAAATTTGTACTTTGATGATAGAAACATGAGAAACTCATTTGGCCCTGCTTACATGAACCTGCCCTCCTTCCTGTCAAGTTCCTTGTGCAGCCTATGTAACAGCAAAGGATCCCAGTTCATATGAACACCTCCTATAAATCTCCAGTCGAAATGCTGAGACATGAATGAGATTGATTGGCTACCAGCCTGCCTCGGTTCCAAGCTAAGCCTTAGGCTGTGACGTCACCAAGATACACAAAATCCAACACGGCGGCCATGATATTAACTGGTATCACATACAAATAAGAAATTTGTAAAAAGTGGTACAAAAGATGTGTTATGATCTCTAAACTTTATATGTCCTCTTTCCACAGATTTAAATCCACATTATGGTATTATTCCAGTCTAATAATAGGGCCATGGTAGTCCAATATGTCCATTTCATTTCTGATCTGTCAGCCATTGCTGACCCAAATATCCAGAAGTCATGTTCATGTAATTTGATCAAATTTTGTACAAGCAATGTGATGACAAAATATTTTGCCATCTACTGCAAAAATACTTTCCTGATGCAAGCAGTAAGATGTAAGTCCAAATTAGAAAGAAATAATCTTGTGACCTGACTTTGAATTTCAACCTCTAAAATCCGCCATTTTGCCAAAAAATCCACGTTTTCTACAAAGCTGCACTTTTGTAACATGTGGTCTATTACCGGCAATTTGCACCAAGAATGCACTGCCAAAGCATACAGATCCATAATCCAATGGGGGTGGTGGGATAGTGAAAACCCTGTGTCCACCTTTCAGCCAGTTAGGAAGGAACCCCAAAATGACATATTTAGGGGGTAGGGCCCTTTGAATTTTGATCAAATCTGTACAATTTGCCCCAGAATGCTCAAATATATTTTTTTCACAACTTAAAATATCCGTAAGTATGAAACTTAGCCTAATCTATGTTATTACAGAAAATGTTTTATTTTATCAGTAGTTCTAAACCCCCATTACTTCTGATAAAATGGACTGTTCTGTTATTCAAATTGGACCACTTGTATCTTGAAAATTTAACCCCATCCAGCCCAAATTTATACCCTCTTGAAAAGCATGAACACTTGTTGGTCAAGTTACAGCGTGAAAGGGTCATGGATCTGTTTTAAATTAAAATGCCAGAGCAGTATCTGGTTGGTGGGTGTTCCAAACAGGCATCTCTTGTGTCTTCAGTGGGGTATCGGGTGACAGGATGCTCGTCAAATGACCATTAATCGTAACCCAATAAATGCACTGACTGTTATATACAGTAAAACCTCTCTAACCGAACGCCTCCATATACCGAACACCTCTCTATACTGAACACCATTTCTTGGTCCCGAATGTATACTTCCAATGTTAGCAAACTTCCCTATACTGAACACCTCCCCTTATGGAACACTTTTTTCAGGTCCCAAGGGTGCTCGGTATAGGAAGGTTTTACTGTAAGTGGTAAATGACTTATCACACCTCTTTCGTGTGATCCGCCAACACCTCAACACTCCCAAATAGCAAGGACCAAGATGTGCCCATGCGTCTTTGTTTACATAAACACTGCCCAGCAATGGAACCGAGAACGAGGCTGCTGATTTGACCCCTAATCTCGCATCTCATTAAACCCAGGTCAGCATCTCGACTGCTCGTCTTACCGACCAAGCTTGGCTGAGCAGTAACACGCTCGTGTTCCAACTCTGCGACCTGGGTTTGGTTCTCGGCCCGGGAAGCGAACCGAAAGAATTCCTTCCCATGTGTCTTTGCACGGTGATTTTCTCCGAGTCATGCGGTTTCCCATTATGCCTCAACATTTGTGTCATGGAGGGTTATTAATATTAATTTACCTACTTTGCAATCCATAATCAACAAACGGGTCGGTATTAAAATAAAAAGTTTAACTTATGCTGAAAATGATTTGACACTTATTTGTTTTCAGCGGATTTATCGTGATTTAGCAAGAAAGAGAAATATTGCAGTTTACTCTGGAAATGGTAATTTTTTTATTTTAGGAATGGCGATCTTTACATACTTAGTCGAGATACATCCTTAAAACTTTGCTTTAAACATATTTATTCAGGAAAAAAGCGATTGGGAAAGAGGGCGCAGCCCTATATGAATCACCTTCACATGACAAAGGGAAACAGAAGTGGAGATAAGATACAATAATGAAACGCTACAATCAGAATGAACACCACTGCACGCAGACAGATAGAACGGCAATGCCACATAATAAGAACTGTTGACAGGAGAAGACGTACAGTCAGAAAAAGATAATGGGGTATGCCATCATGAACAGGCACTACTCCACCAACCGTAATTACGCCTATTTGTAAAAATCATGTAACACTAACAGCTCCAAGCCTACCTGTGGACTTGATGCACGATCGAACAGCGTAAAAATATGCTCGTTTCCTTGAAAAGTTCAATTTTTGGAGCCAAATAATAAAGCTTGCAAGGTGAATGCAACAAATGGAATTACGCTATTTTGCACCCTGTCTCGTTGCACAATAAAATTCCCACACTTGAAAAAGTAATGAAAAACATCCACATTTGCAGCACCACAGAAACACCTGGGTGAGTTAGCGGAACCATTTTAAAGTAAATCTGCTTTGTGCATGCCACACTTCATACGTGAACGGGCATGTAAACCCGCTACTTTTCTAGACCTAATGTAAACTAACTTTAGGTTTATTTTGATTCATTTTAATTTTGAATTGGTCTAGAAACTCGGCATAACGAGTGGCAGGTGGCAAATCGCTTCACAGACGAACAGCTGAAGGAAAAAAGGATGCATTGAATAAATTATTTCGTGTCTGAATTAAAGACAAATTGCTTTCAAATCTGACATTATACCTGTTTCGTTGCCTCACGGAAGTTGGCAATAAATCTGTCAAATATCGGGGTGCATCACCCTTGAGAACTTTGCAAAACAAATTAGTTTATTTTTACTTCTTCTTTCTAACAATTTGTCAAAAACCAGATTCCTGATAAGTTTGATCGTGACTCGTTCCAGCTGTCGCTCCTGTGACAACTCTTGCAGCTGCTAGATTGACTTTTTCTAGATCCTCACAGTCGCCACTAGTTCACCCATCCCACACGACAGACCCGTCCTCTAAAAATTGGCCGTATAAAGGAGAAATAAAGAGTTTCCAGAGATTTTCTGCTTAAACGGTATTGTAGATATTTCAAAATAAGACCATCTTCATGCCTTTGGTGATTAACTCATGAATATGACTTTTCCAGCACAAGTCAGACCGTTAAAACTTTGAAACCAACAAATTTGTCATATCAACTGTATACATTACACAGAAAAATGCATTTCCACAAAAGGTTGTGTAATTTGGAAAATTGCATTTTTGAAATACTCCTCATATGTATATTCACAACACACATCTAAATATTATAAAATTACATATTCCACAAGATATCGTAATCCGTGAGCTTAATACATTTCCATGTGTGTATGGAACAGCGTACGATGCACATAATTCAGGTCATTACCTGTATAGTACATTGTGCAGTAACCTAATTGATATGCATGGGACATTATATATCTGTATTCTAACGACATGTGACTGCGTCGCATGAACGAACTCATCATTGTTTGCGGTGAGCATACACGGCTCCTCCTAAATGCACACACGCGTGGACCAGCTAAAAAGTACACACAGACACACACACACGTGTGGGTGGGTGTGGGTGTGGGGGTGTGGGGATGAGGGGTCTGCAAGATTTGATAAATATATGTCAGAACTATGGTAAGGAATTTGAAGCAGTGTATAAAGGGAAAAATCAGTAACTATGTGCATTAGCAAAATACAACGTGGTGATAATCTTTCCTTTAATTTATCAGACAGTGGCCTAAGGAATGTCACCGAGATCAAGTACCTTGGTCACCTCATCACTAACTCGCTATCAGATGATGCCGATATGAAAAGGCAGCTGAGGTCTTTATATGGTGGAAGCAATATTGTGGCAAGGAAGTTTTACTTGTGTTCCTCACAAGTGAAGTGTTTTCCATATAAAGACCCCTATAAAGCATACTGTAGTACCGGTAATATGTATTATTGTTGCCTGTGGGCTAATGCCAGTAGAAAAGATAACTGCGAAGTTAAAAGTGGCATATAACAACCCTGTACGCATCATTGCCTGGTGGGTTAGAACAGGGTCACCTTGTTGTTGTGGCAGGACAACAGGGTGCTGACCCCTTCTTGGCCTGTTCCTAACCACAGTTATGCATTTATCCTGCACTTAACTGGCAGTATGGACAGTACAAATTGAACATCTTTCACCAGGACATGGACTTATATATGTTGGTTCGAGGAAGTTATATGGTCCCACACATAATAATTATTAATGGCTTATAGTGTTGTCATACAGTATAATTATTATTATCATCATCATCATCATCATCATTATCATCATCATCATTAGTGATCTACAGTGTGATCATAGGTATGTTATTCATTTTTCTTATTTTCACACATGGACTATACGGGTACTACTCATATATGTCTGCAATAAAAATATTGAATATATATACATATATATATATATATATATATATATATATATATATATATATATATATATATATATATATATATATATATATATATATCTTGTTCATAAAAGGAAGTTGACCAGAATGAAATATAAAATAAAGCGCAACGAAGCGGGGAGGTGAAACATTACTGGAGCATGACTATCAAACCACAGACGTGTATGATGTGGCTTTGACCTGTATACGGAGACAGTTATTTTATTTCCGCCCTCCCTAACGTTTCTCCCTTTCCATTCTCGAATGGGAATAGAAAGGGAGAAACGAGACACACCACTAGCAGGCACCCTCAGGCCCTGCCCAATCTCTGTTTCCAAATGATCGGGGTCCATGGTCAATATTCTTTCAACGTGGCTGGTGCTTGGACTGCAACGGCCGCGAAAATTTGATTACATAAACCGAGAACACACGTACACTACAGGTATAAACTTGAGTGGGTTGTTCATCGTGTGAGTGTTATTTAAGAGCTTCGACCTACTGCAGAACAGCGTCCAAGGCGTTGTTCATGTACGTCAAGAACTGTGCGTTGAGTCTGTTCTCATCGTTCTTCATTTGAAGCACAGCAACATTGTCAGTATATCTGACGCTCACGGGGCCGAAGTCTTCCTCAGCCATTTTGATCAAACCAAACTTTATAGTCACATGACCATTACAATTACGAGAAAGGCAGTGTGGGTGTATATATATATATATATATATATATATATATATATATATATATATATATATATATATATATATATATATATATATATATATATATATATATATATTTACCTGTGTATGTTCAGAGACAGTTTGTTTTTCCAAGTTTTTTTTATTTATTTATTTTTCTCCTCCGTCAAGTTTTATTTCAACTTTTTCTAGGTAATTTTAATAACCTGCAATTTGCCATGGATACGACCAAAGAGCCTAAGCTCCTTTGTATAACTCGGCAGATGAAATGTAACATATGATTTTGAATTCTCAAAATGTCCAAAGTTTCATGAATAATATGCACTTCCAACTTCTACCTTTAAGTTATTTTGAGGCAGGCGATGAATATATAACCCAAGCCAAAAACTTTTGAACTGATGCGGGATATGTCTGAAAATTTTAATGTTGAACGGTTCTGAAATTGTACGTTACAAAATAAAGATATTCCAGTTCCCACCTGTAGGTTTGCGATACACGTACATCTAATGAAATGATGACCAAAGCCACAATTTTAAAAATTTATGATAATTAGGAGCAATTCCAAATTTAATGTTAATATCTTGAAAACTATGAACAAGATAGGCCTATCAACCCAACGTCCACTCGTAAGTTTTTGATGTGGACTTGTCCACTGTAACTTCATCACCACATTAAGATTTGTGCATCGCCAGGTTTAGTTTCTCTCCCCCCCCCCCCCGCCCCAAACAAGAGATGTAACCTATTTAGGTCGCCGATTAATGTGTTCTTCAGCACGTACAGAATTCATGTCATTGGATACTGATAAATCAATACTTCATAGGCCAGTGCTAAAGTTCTCGGGCTACTACTTATCGTTTGCATTAGATTTGCATTCGGGTCAAACTCTTAAGTGCAGTGGTCGAACAAGTCACTTCAACACCGGCCGACTAAACGTCAAAAATCCTCGACGCATCGGATTATTTTTGTCCCTGGCAATCTGCGGCAGCATCAAAAGACAAGGTAAGACTTAAGCGCACCCGATCTTTTGATCTTGTGTACGAAATTAAGAAACAGAAAGTCAAGTGAAAGGTACATGCACAGTACCGTGATGCGATTATGAGTGATAAAAACGACATGCAAAACTATCGTCAAGTGATGATCACATAGGGCAATATTTGTGACACATACGAACATGGAACGTGTGTACAGACATTTGAAAGACACACATCTTATGATAGTCAAGTGACCATAAAATATATGGACGTCCAGACAAGTTGCCCGCGGGTGTTTAGCGAGGCCTTGTACCAATCCCAACCAAAACCAGAATGTGCAATCACAAAAGCTCTTACGCGTGCATTATGGATAAGACGGGAAAATACTGAATAAATTTTATAGATTTTATATATTAACATATATTGAAAAGGCACAGCCAAAAAATGTCATCATGAAAATATAAACAGTTTTGTGTTTGAATAAAGTTAAAGAGGACGTTATTTCTTAAGAACTGCAAAATTAGTTCCCATCCGATTCCCTGATCAATTTTAGAATTGTCGCTTTTAGTTTATTTTTTTAGAGACTAAGAATTGACGCAGTAAAATAAATTACACCCGAGAGTTGTGACCGCTTTCTTGGTAAAAAGAAGATAAACAAAATCGAGATTTACATTGACTCAAAACGTGGACTCATTTTTTTCTTGCACTAGTTTATTGATAAAATATTTTTAAATCGTTAATGATGATGATGATGATGATGATGATGATGATGATGATGATGATGATGTGTTAATTTGCGCATTTTTGTGGCCACACGTTCAAACCCCGTTAAGTAAGTATTAGACATATATGGAGACCCCCTCGATTAGCCACTCAATGGCTATTGGGCAATCCAGCTTTTTTTCGAAATAAATATGTTTACAATACAATAAATGAGACGTGGGGAGGACACGCCAAGGCAATAAGACGAGTAAACCATACGTGCGCATGTGGTCAACGCAACATACGTTTGAAATATTTTCCATCATTGCTACCCGCCAGCTTTTTTCTGTTCAACTGGTCAGAGTGTTGCATCAATCCCACATGAAGCTAAGAGTATAAGAAGTTGTTTTCTCAAGTGATATGTAACCTCTCGTTCCAATTCAGACGAAATAACTACCCTACATTTTGAATGTATCTGGTTTTGCCAACATGTAGGTAATCCTTTTAAACTTTCGCACGCCGCATTCTGCATCTGGGCGCTTCATGTTCATTTATTGGTTTTTAACCAAGGCGTAATATCAACATAAATTTGCCTTTAAACATGCGGTCAAAGCAAACTGCATTTATATATATATATATATATATATATATATATATATATATATATATATATATATATATATATATATATATATATATATATATATATATATATATATATATATATATATATATATACATTTATAAGGCGAAGGACACAGGCGACAGGAATTAAATCGACCGGCCACTGTTGCTCGATATGAACCGGAAAGTGTTACTAAAATAGCCATCAAACAAATACTTCGTAAAGTTACTATTTTGAAAATATTCTGGATGTCAATGGGCTTCCCAATATCTAATAACACCGAGCGACTTGTTTTGTTAGCGACACGCGAATAATAAATGCACATTGTAATCCTTCAAACTTGGCCACTCTGCATAAGTCCTTTAAGCTTCTGACAATTGACCATTGTTCGTGATTTCACGAGTTCCATGTACAGGTATGGTATGCAGTTGTGATCTTAAGGGTATATATCAGGTTACGCGTGAGTCTTACAAATGACTTAATAAAAGTCTGAAAATACGTTAAAAGTACCATAAACTATATATTTCCTGAAAGCTAATAAATCTGGGAATAAGTTGATAGCATTTTCATTTTTACAAGTTCTTCTGTGTTGACACAACAATCAGGTAAAGTGATCATAAAAAAATCACACAATTATTAAATCTACTTTTTTATTTTGAGCTTGAGCATGTGCATTTCTGTTGCAAAAGCTAGCAGACATGATTTTCTTCACAAACGTGTCTCATTTTTGTCATTGTTTGCGCTATTGTGGAGATACTCCCGTTTAAAGTTGAAAAGATGACATTCCATTCTTACATCAAAGGTTTTGACTTTTGGCTCGCTGTGGAGGGAAAACCACTCAACATAGAAAAAATCTGAGACACGTTTTTAAAGATTACATTCTTGTGAACAGTTTGTCACAAACCCCAGGTCTTTATGAGCAAAACTGACGAAGTTGATTCCACAAGAAGTTGAGATACAAAGGCCAGGAATGATGCCGAGAAAAACGCTTTCAAAGCAAATGCCGACTTCAATAGGACTCACGCTATTCTTTGGGCCTTTGATCGCAATGACACCTTGGTATTCCGTTACGCACTCCTACCTGTTGAGTAAATGGACAAGTTTGGAGCATCAAACTTCAAAGAATGCTTTATTTTAGAGGTTTTACATCCAAAAATGTTATAATCATGCTCATCTGTCACTTTGGATTCCATGTTGGGGTTTCTCAAGTTTAACCTGATTGGCCGACAAATGACTGACAGGTGGTTACGGGGCAACCGGGTTCTACGATGTTTGCCGTCTTGCGTGGGGCCCAGTATAGGTGTCAGTAAATCGGAACTTCAGTCTCAGTTCAGAAAGTTTCTATCAAGTTCACAGGATCGTTGCTTACATTTGTGTGATTAGAAAGTGCTATTGCAAAGATGCCGAGAAAGAAAAAACCTAGGGGCAGACCGATGCCCGCGTCAGTTGCAAGTGAACTCAAAGCGTCTGATCTAGGATCATACTACAATCAGTTCCCTCCAGTGGAGACGACCCTGCAACCCGACGTGAGCCTCACGGAGACCCCGGGCGAGTCTGGCATTGCATGGTCAGGGTCGAACGAAGTCGCGGCCAAGGTCACGGATACTGATTCGGTGAACACCACAACATCCACAAGCCAACCCGGTCTGGACAAACGCTTCTGCAGTGCTAGTGCCCAGAAACTCGGAGACTTTGTGGTCCACGAGGCTAGATCTACAGATTGTTGTGAACAAGGAGATGTGAATGAACAGCCAGAGGGATACCGATTATGGGACTGTTCTCAGTTGCAGGCTTGTATTGATGCCGCTGCTGTGTGTGCAACTTGTAAAGTTGGAACTCTGAAACTGAGCGAAAGAACAAGTATTGGAGCAACAAGAGGATGGAAGTCTGAGTTTATATGGATATGTTCAAACGAGAGTTGTACATAAAGCGATAATGCGGTTTGCCTGCCCAGCTGATCGTAGTCTGCTTGTGCGGAGCGTGCGCAGAAGCGCTCACACCTGCTGTATGTAAATGAGGCTCCTGTTGGATTCCTGCAGGGTGGAGCTTAGAAGCTTAGCTAGTCCCCAGCCGAAGCCACACCAAACAGTGAGAACCAGGCCCAATACTTTTGCCAAAATTCACAATTTTCCTTTACACAACCTGAAATCTGATTTCGGCATACAAAACTTAAAGGAAAAGTGCATAACATGTGTGAAAATAGCAAAAATGATGGTTTAACCCATTGTAACCTGATATATATCCTTAAGTGTCGATGAACCTAAGAAATGCAAATATTGAATTGAGAGATTAAGAGGCAAACACACAAGCAAGTGAAAAAATAATGAATGACAGAAAAAAGGAAATGAATGAAGGAATGGAAAATGGAAGACTGGAAAGGAGGACATAAGCAAGGAAGGTAAAAGTAAGTAAATGCATTGGATGAATGAATTTATAGATACATAAATAATCGAAAAACTAAACATACATTGGCCCTGTGTTTTTAGCCCTAAAAATTACGAAACCGTGGTGGAATGGCTTTTTCAATGTGTGTTTGTAACACCTCACTGTCTCTAAAGGTATTTGGAGAAAATAACGTACTCTTGAAAGATAAATGGACGATTTTTATCCATCTGTCTGTCATGTGTTTTGGCAGATATGTCTTAAAAATGAAGAATGAATGTGGTGAAAAGTTAAGAACTTTTACGTTGTTAATTTACATTTAAGGGGCTAGTACATTTTGTGACTTCCATGTGGAAATATCTAATTATTTCATTCGTTTTTCAAGCGAGACTATCAAAAGCATATAATTCTTGAAAGAAAAAAATTGTCTAAATTTTCACTCACTTTTGAATTTCAGATTTAACAATTGCAATTATTTCAATTTAACTCAAGTTAAAATTTGCTAAATTTACATAAAATGAAAAATAGCATGTTAAAAAAATTAGCATACAAGTTTGCGTGTAATATCAAATTAAAGCTAGCACCTGTTTCAAAAATACCTTATCTCAGATTTTTTGAAACAGCTTAGGCAATTTTTGATAGATCATTGAAATTTTGAAAAAAATGAATAAAATTTAAAAAGCTTTAAAATTTGAACGAAACCCTGTACGAAAAATTGAGATCAGGTTTTGCAGTCAACAATAACCTCTATCTTGATCAAAACCAAATACTTATCTTGAAATGGGTTTGAGCTAGTTTTTTTTATATATATACTCAAAATATGACAAATTTAATTGCAATTTAAACTAATTCATATTTAATGACTAAACAGTTACAAAAAGATCTGTTGCTGGTTTTATATTTGGCAAGATGTCTTCTTTTATAAAATGTATAATTCTTATGGGTTTAAACAAAAGTTGTAGAATACACAATATAGTATTCGACAAAAACTAGCACTTTCTAATTTTACTGCTGTAAAGTGTTCTGGCCCTTTAAAGAGTTTGGATGACCTTACCTCAAACAATCTTGCAAATGAATCCCGTGCAATATTGCAGCGACTTTTTATTTACCAATATTTATTTCTGACGTATATATATATATATATATATATATATATATATATATATATATATATATATATATATATATATATACATATATATATATACATATACCAACGGTGGTCGATAAGCTGTGTGCATGCAAGTTAAGAACATTTCAAACATTCTTCATACTAATTTGGTAATGACCAGAAATAAACACCAAAAAATTGTATCACTGTAATGCGTCATCAGCCTGCACCACAAATATAAATAGCCCATGTCCAAGACAGGGGCAAATTTCACCGAGCAACGTCTAATAATGATATTTGTATCACTGTACAAATTGCAAACAATATGTATGTATGTATGTATGTATGTATGTATGTATGTATGTATGTATGTATGTATGTATGTATGTATGTATGTATGTTTTTGTGCATGTATGTATGACTAACTGTATGTATGTATGTATGTATGTATGTATGAAAAAGTTCATTACGCCGGCGTTAACTACCGTTACTAATACATAAAAATTAATGATATATCATGAAGGTCTTTCAATTATACATCATACCTTTTGCGTCAACAACAATACAGGCGTGTGGCAGTGAGAGTGCCTGTGTTCAATAAAAATACACGAACTACTCTAATGAGCAATATCAATGTGCACATATTTATCCACGCTACAAAATATATATTTAGAGACGTCACGTAAAGTGTGTAAAATCAAAAGTCTGCGTTACATATCACAATTTCGAAATGGAAACGGTCTGTAATTGCACGTGTTCTGTGTCATGAAATACATTGGCAACGATAGGAATTTTTGACGGAATTTTATACAAACTCGTAACACATGGAACTATTACGATCTGAAAGTCAAATTTCAAGACAAAATAGACACGACAGAACAAACAAAAACAAACGAACAAAAAATAAAAACAAACAAACAAAACCTGGATCATTTAAAATAAATGATCTCTCTCTTCTCAAATATCTTGCGTTGTAAAAAAAAACGGTTATTCTAAATGTTGATATAACGTCTCTCTCTCTCTCTCTCTCTCTCTCTCTCTCCTCTCTCTCTCTCTCTCTCTCTCTCTCTCTCTCTCTCTCTCTCTCTCTCTCTCTCTCTCACACACACACACATTGCATTGGAACTTGCTGCCAATTGTGTTGGTTGTAGACAATAAGTCTTTCATTTCTCAATACGACAGTGTCAGTTGCAATTATAGACCCCCCTATCGTCTTTCTGTAAAACCAGATACATTACTAGTATATTAAAAATTACATCGAAATATTGAAAAATTTGGGAAAAAATTCTCTAATAAATTAGACAAACTTACCTACAAAATACAGAAAGTCCGGATATATTACAGCCACATACTTAAAAATTATTGGACCTTGCTGGTAAATTACTGCAAATTTTAGAGAATAAACAGCTTACTGGTAGCAATTTGATATAACCTAACCCTGTACTTTACAGTGTACTGGACGGAGAGCTGGAATCTGTCTAAGTTTAAAGAATAACTATTCAGGATGGCGGAAAACAAGGCTTATGTTTCCGAGGAGGCGCAGCCCGTCAACGATGTGGCTCTAACGGAGTCTAGTGGGGCGGAGAAGGGGCCAGACTCTCCTCCTGTTTCCCCAGAACACACTGCTGTTGACCTGAAAAGTGAAGAGGTAGGTCACAAGATAACTCTTCGCAATTGCATTTGGTGTGGTTTCTCGGCAGATCGAGGAAATTTTCTTGTTATCCTTCGATGATTTTCTTGATGTAAACCTTATGTAAACTTTCGTCATCGTAGATTGCAACAAGAGAATATGAATGTGTTTACGATACTTCCACCAGCAGGCAAAGCCAACCTCAAAGTTTGTGTCTCCTGTGTGTACATGTAAGTACATTGTATCACAGCCTGTGACAATTAGGCAAAGCGATACTCATCAAATTTTCACAAGGTTGTTCTGAATGAGAAAAATGAAACGAGAAAAGAGGCTGAAGATCAGAATATATACAAAAATGGAAACTTCTGCAGAATTGGTTACAATACGATGGAGAGCGAGCCAGATTGAAATAATTCTGAACAACAAATAGTGCATCAGACATAATTATATTATATTATATTATATTATATTACATTACATTACATTACATTACATTACATTTTATTATATTATATTAATTTATATTATATTATATTATACTATATTATATTATATGATGTGTTATGCCCTTGTTTATTTGTTTTCATCGTTTGCACTTCCTGAATACAATTATGAGTATGACCCTCATCGACATGAGTCAGTATGACTTGTGGCCTTTCTTGAATCCTTATGCTAAGAATTTGGTTATTCTAGGAGAAAGGAAAAGCCACCAAGCCTTATGCAGGCATGGGCAAAGAGGACCTTCTGAGATTTTCACACACGCCATTTTGGAACCGCTTACGCATGACCTGCCTCATCCTCTTCTGGTTGGCTTGGTTGGCCCTTTTAGGAGCTGTGATTGGTTTAACTATTGTGTTCCCGCGTTGTAAAGCGCCCCCTAGCGAAACATGGTGGCAAAACACGAATTTTTATCAGGTGTACATACGGAGTTTCTACGACGCGAATGGTGATGGTGTTGGGGATCTGAAAGGTGCTTACAATGTATTGCAAATAATGCTGAATCTGTGAGATTTTTCAAATACCTCATTTTATAAAAACACAGCCATTTTACTGACGCATAATGTTGAAAAAGGAAAAAAGGAAGCATGTCCAAAATTATAGGATGATGATATAACATGGATAAAGTCATGTGAGGTCATTCATAAATACTTTCCAATTATTGTGCTATAGGTCGTGTGATGCCTTTTCAGTAATTCGAAATACACAAATATATTCACATAAATACCTCTACGCGTTAACAAGGATTTGATATTGCAAAAGTAATCAACTTGAAAGTAAATAAAATGACATCATACTTTTGTTTCCTAAAACAACTGATTCAAATCTGGCTAATGAAAATTAAAACGTCTATGTTACAGGACTAGAGGCAAAGTTGGATTATATTAAGCTACTGAAATCTGAAGCCATCATTGTAAGCTCTATATACCAGAGTCCACCAGGCGGGGATCTGGGTTATGACGTCACCAACCATACAACCATAAACCCTGAATATGGATCAATGGCAGACTTTGATAGTTTCTTGAATGCGGCACATGAAAAAGGTATGAACCGCTTGGTAGTCAGACAACAAACAAAATAGGAATTGCCACGAACCTCGATATATCGTAAAGTTAACTTCAGTCAACCGGCGAGAATAGAACCCGAAATTTCGGGCTACGGCGATTAACTGATACTGTCTAACAACACCATCTCTCAGCCAATTCCCAATCCAAAAAAGATGGGATTGCTCACTACAAGTAATTATGCAAGAAATAGGCAAATCAAATAACAACTTTGCCAACTTATCCCAAGAAGACTTTTACTCGTTTGAATTATATCATAATAATAATAATAATATTTTCAAATTCAGATTAAAAAAAAAACTTTCGTTCAATACCCAGCATGCCTAGCATTTGATTAATTATTAATTCAATAATTTCAGGCTTAGGTTAGATCAACGTATTTTCTTGGCGCGTTCAATGTACAAAACGTACTGACGTAAGCTTTCAACTCAGGTCAGTTCCTAAAAGTGGAGAGGTTACACGAATTCGGCCCATCTCCAGGTACACACTCATATAAGGCGGAATTCCTCTACTAACTTTATTCACTTCAACACGTTTTGTTTTTGACATATTTGAGTATGGTTTGATTAAATTTTGCTGCTGCTAAGTCGCTTGCAAACAGTCATTCGTCTATTTTTTTTCTACTGTCGTTTTACTGTTAGGCTTGAAAGTGATAATGGATTTTATTCCCAACCACACCGGGGACAAGCATTTCTGGTTCACTGAGAGCAAAAAATCATCCGACAGAAATAACGAATACAGAAATTATTACGTGTGGGCCGACTGCGGCAATGGTACGACACCGCCAAACAATTGGGTAAGCCTGTGTTCAATCATGAGCATTAGCCATATGTCACTTGTTATTCATTTTTATGATAAAATAATTTTTATTATCAGAATATTGTCCGTATAAAACACAGCGTGGCAACATGGAAAGTACTTCATTTTCGCCTAAGACCACGAAATCTGAATCTATTGATGGTTTGCAACAAAGTTCTACTCACTCAAATAAAAAGATTCAACTGTACATGTAGTCACAGGTACATGTAAGTATTAGATCTATATCATTTATATATTTCCGGTGACCCCAGGTAATAACAATACTACTACCGTTACTACTATTAGGCCTATTGCTTCTACTACTACTACTACTACTACTTCTACTACTACTACTACTACTACTACTACTGCTACTACCACTAATACTAATAGGTTTGCTCGGGAAACTACTTCGTTACAATGGGTACCGAATGGGGTTATTCCTGTCATGTGCCTAAGAAATAAATCGACATGGGCTAATGTAAATACAAGTAATCGTTATGGTACAAATGATTCAACCTTCATCTTGGAGTAATATATGGACCTCTTCTTTTGTATTTACAGTTTACTTGGTAGGAATTAAACGTTTCTTTTTCGGTACATGAATAAAGCAAAACGAGCATATGGATTCCTCAGAGCAAACTTCTTACTCCTTTGGGGCACTGAAATCCAGCATTGTGTATAAATGGAAATATTCCCCAGGTTTTCATTTTCCCAATATTTCCCAATTATAACCCCCCGGGAAAATAAAAACCCGGAAATTATATGTAATAAAGAAGAAACTATTGTGGATCGGGAATATAAAGACCGTGAAATTTTCATTTTGAGCAAAACCGTGAATTTTTCCACAAGGGAATATTTCCACTCACACAGTACTGTCCATTATGTTCCCGGGCATATTTTTTGGTGTACAAATTGAAATTGACATCTCCCTCTTTACGATGGCGTCCCAAAAATCTCAATGTGTGGGAAACGTTCGAGAAGATCGTATTTTAAAAAATCAAGATCTGTTAGTGTCCATAGTGGTACATGAGTCGTAATTACACAACAATTATTTTTTATCACCACTATTTAAATAACTACGATGTTCTCACAACAAGGACAATTTCATTGATCATTTTATTTATTCTGGGGGTTATGATTGATTTATAAATTAATTTCACATGAATAGCTAAGCGTCTATGGCAATTCTTCCTGGACATATGACGTCACCAGGAAGCAGTGTTATCTGCATCACTTCCTAAAAGAAGAACCGGAGCTGAATTTGCGAAGCGCCCAAGTTAGAGAACAACTGGAGGTAACCATAATATACCGTCTATCTTGTCAAGATGAACTTGAAAGTAAGAGTTCAAATGATCAGATTAATTGTGTAAATTATGTAAATGTCATGGGTAACTGGACAACATTAAGCCACCATAGAAAGTAGTTTGGTACAAAATGTTTCCTCGAGTATGTTCAGCAAATTGATAAAACGTATATTCTTTTTTTCTGTTGCCTTGTCCACCCTATATTCTAGTCACTGTGTCAACAGAAGCGAAAGTTTGCAACAAGCTGCAAGCACTTCATCAATGCATAAAGACAAAAAAAAACACGTTTTTTCATCTATTCAGGCAATATTACGGTTCTGGTTGGATAAAGGCGTGGATGGCTTTAGAGTGACATCGGCATCCTTCCTGTTTGAAGACTATGATTTGAGGAACGAACTGCCCTCGGGCAAAACCAATGACGAGGCAAGTACTTTGGTACATAGTTGAATAATATACACTTGGCCAAAGCATCCAGCCCCCCCCCCCCCCACCACGGCAACAGGAAGAACTGTATTCATCAGGGTAAATAGGACTCCAGTAGGCCAGCCTTCTGCCAACAGGCCCGACTGGGTCCAGCAACAGCCTGGATGAGGGTGGATATGGGGTTTCCGTACTGGCGTATTGGGGCTTTTTATTTACCGTACTGGCGTACTGGAAGCCCTCTTGTTTTACGTACTTCGTACTATCCAAACTTTTGAAAGATTTTTATTTTCCGTACTGCGTACTCTAGAAAAATAATTACCTGTACCAGCGTACCACCCCCCCCCCCTTACCCCCTTCTGGATAAGAGTTTCAGGAAGATGACACATGGCCACATACTGCCTGAGTCAGCATACAGTATCTCCAGCATGAGAACATCCAACTGTTGTCAGCCCGATCTCCTGATCTGTACCCCACGGAACATTTATGATATGCGCTTGACCGCCGAGTCGAGGTCGAGATATGAAAGCATTGGCGTAGAAAAGGGGGGAGGGGGCTGGCGTCGCCCCAGATATAAACAAGGGGGCGGGGATGTGCCCCCCCCCCCCCATTCCTAGGTTTATTCGAGAGCAAACTGACATTGTGCTATAATTGGCATTAAAAGGCACCAGAATGCGCATATTTTACTCTAATTGTAAAAAATTTCCCGGGGGAGCGTGCCCCCTCTCCCCTCTCCCTAGACAAACTTCGCGTCTTCGGTACTCTCGTGGCCTCAGATCTTACCCCTCAAGGTTCAAATACATTTCTATGGTGAGGTATCCAGGAACATGCCAAAGACGGTCCAGGTTTGCATGCAGAAAGTGTGGTGGTCACACCCGCAACCGATGCGTGCAGTCTTCAAACAAACAAAAAGGGTCCTTTTGACCGCCCCCCCCCCAAAAAAAAGAGGTATTAAAGCACTGGAACAATGAAAAATAAACTATGTGCCACACACACATACTCAATGTTGACGAAGGGGAAGGGAGGGGGGGGTTGTGACCAGAAGTATATTTTAAGTGAGTCTTCCGAGATCAATGAGAATGGTGTGTTAAACACACACACACATACACATATATACACACACACACACACACACACACACATACATACATACATACATACATACATACATACATACATACATACATACATTACTCCAGAGTTATGCCAAGCAAGCTTTGTCGTAACTCTGGTGCTTAAACCGGGAAAATGCATTTCAAACTGGTAATTGTGATGCCAAGAATTAAATCTTCAGATTTTACTGCTTTTTATATCACTGTTTTTCTCATCGGTATGATGAGGCTAAGTTAGTGGTTTTATAGCGTCAGTTGATGAAAATGACAGTAACTTGTTAAAATCGATATACAATTTAGTCACAGAAAGTGTAATCACTGAATAGTAAGGCGTTATTGTACCTTTTGCCACAACTTTTTTATTAAACTTCATCATGATTGCGAACAGCTACTTGCAATTTTTATACGCATTCCAAAATTGACGCATGGGGGTATATTGGCAGCAAGTATTGCTGAAAAGTGAGTGGCATACCGAAATTCAAGACCCTTGGCATTAATATAATATGTGCGATTTCGTCTTTTTGAAAGATATAAATGGAGCTGTTTAATTGCACATTGCAGAATGATTATGATTATTTGGATCACAAGTATACACGAGCACAGCCAGAAATTTACGATCTCATCGCCAGGTGGCGGTCGCTCTTGGATGAGTATTCAACAGAACAATACAGGTAAATATGATGGCCTTTGCGTGCAGACATGTAAATCGTTCCTCCGCCCCCTAAATATTAAAAGAAAAAACACTGTTTTTCGGTATGCATTGGTGATATGTTGGTCGCCCTTCCATTCTTCCTTGTGGAATAAAATCCGTGGACCAACAATGACGCACTTGTAAGTTTAGTTGGCCCATTTTCCCTCAAAACTGTCCATACAGAAGCACGGTCACGGTGATTTTCTGGTCGTGACAGGCAGTGCAACAGCAAGAATAACTAGAAAAGATGATTTGCTGCATAGCAAATCAGTGTGTGTGTCTTCAAAGCATATCGGTGTGGCAATGCACAACTATTCCATAACACAGGAGTACAAGTTCGAATGGAATCTCTATCTATTATAGCTTTGAAGTTATTAGAAATTTAAAATTTCTAATGGTGCTATTTAGCATAATTTAAATTGCTACAACTTTTGGTTTTAATTCATTAGGTGCGCAATGGTCAACAACCCCCTAGTAGAAGTTGGTCACATGTAGATTACGCAGTGTTACAATACCCAAATTTAAACTCAACATGAACCAAATCGGATGAAAATTGAACAAGTTATGACTAGAAGAAAGTTACCATGGAAGGTGGCCTTTGACCTTGATATGACCTTTGACCTTGAGATGACCTCTATCTGAAGCAAACCTTGACCTCAAAAATGACATTTTGGCTTAAAATTGACCTTTGACCGTGACATGACCTTTGACCTTGACATGACCTTGACCTTTGAGATGACCTTTACCTTGCTATGATCGAACTCCTATACACTCGGAACCACATCTACTATAGTATATAAGATATTGAAGATTTAAAACTTTAATTAGCCCTCATTTGCATAATTTTGAAAAGTATGACCTCTCATTATAAAAAGGCCAGACTTTATCCATAGAAGTATGATTGTGCCAAGTTTGGAGTTTCTACATATAATACTTTTCAAATGAAATGTCGGACAAATTTGCCGGTAAAGAAAGAAAGAAAGAAAGAAAGAAAGAAAGAAAGAAAGAAAGAAAGAAAGAAAGAAAGAAAGAAAGAAAGAAAGAAAGAAAGAAAGAAAGAAAGAAAGAATTCCTAGAAAAACAGAAAAGTGTGTGCAGACAGACACACTTTAACAAAGTGGTGGAAGATAGACGGAAAGAGTGCCCTTGGCGCGCTTCAGATCTACGTTTCCTTTTATTATCCTACATCACGTTTTTGGGCTGAGGTTTTGGGGTAAATGTTCATTTGCAATTTATTTAATTCCTGAACCTGAGTTATCCCTCGTGCATTTTCAGGAAACAAAAGTTGTGTCAGTGCCTGTCCCATGAGACCCAAATCTATAAAGTTGACCGCGTCAGCGAAACATTGGAATGACATATTTTACACTTGGAGCATCTCTTATCGTACACGCCAAATCCTGCTACCCCATAGTCTCACTTTATTTATTTATTTTTTTATTGCACGCTCCAAGGTTTTAACTTCCTCGTTTCGTGAGTTGCCAAACTGTTCTGCAGAAACGCTTGACGTTGGTGTAATTCGCAAAAACACAATTAAAAAAACTGACATCAAATATTAATACAACACAAAAGCGCATACATACCTGCTTCCTTTTGAGATACTCAATACACGTAACCTGTGTTTTTCGTGGCAGAATTTTGCTAACAGAAGCCAAGGATGATATAAATGAGACTATGAAGTATTATGGCACCTATGGGCGGTCTGGTGCCCACTTGCCGCTGAACTACGAACTAACGAAAGCCAATAGTTCTTGCGGAGGGAGATGCATGATGCAATTGGCGGACAACTGGATTTACAAAATGCCACGAGGTTCAGTCGCTGATTGGTTGGTAAGTATATTCGTGCTTCAAGTATGACAATAATACCTTAGCTGATACGTCAGTCAGCTATGCTTACCTGTTTCTCAACAATGCACATTTTAGACTCATTAATTTCTTTTATATTTCCATGATTTTTAAGCGAGGGTGGGTGGGAGATGGGAGGAGGGGTGGCAGAGATCTTAAAAGGGCTTTAACTTAGAACACACCTTTAGGGATCTTTCATTTATTTTGTTCTGTATGTGACGCTGCAACATTTTTCTGTATAGTCAATCTCCTTACAATCAGCACAATTTTGAAATTAAGCATGTGATATTCATGTTTTTTTCAGGGTCAAACAATGCGTCTGAAAGCCTTACAGCACATTTATTTTAGCACGTGGAGACCACATTTTATCAGATAGAGACATAATACACTGTCAAGAATTCTCTAAGTATATCAGTAAGCCTACACAGCAGACATAAACATTTGTTTTTCATCAATAACACATATATGCCACAATGGCGAAAACATTTCATTTTGTATACATTGTTCTTCATCAAATGTGTATGTAAACTGATAGAAGAATACGATTTAATCTTTCAACCAGACAGGAGACCAGGACTCGCCAAGGATTGGGTCTATTCGCGGACAGCATTACGTCAATGCATTGCTCATGTTACGTATGACGTTACCGGGAACAAGTATAACGTATTATGGGGAAGAGATAGGTATGGTAGACGCAAATCTGACGCATTCGGACCAAAAAGATCCAGTCTGGAAGATTAATCCGGTAAACACGACACTCCCACAACGTAAATCATGGGCGGGTCCATTACTTTATTTTTTTTATTTTTTTTTTTTTAAGGCGGCTGATATAGTGGATAGGGTGCGGTCTCGGAGGCTCCCACTGGGGTCCGGCGCAGCGCCATGGCGGAGGTCCAATAGGTCGAGTTTTGGGATGCTCGTAGGCTTATTGCATTTCTGGAGGCCAACAACAGTGTTTCGTGGCAATGAAAATTGTCTTCATTGTGAAGGCAACTTTTTGCATTAGTCTTTCGCTGGGCATCAAAACAAGTTTCTGTGAAAAAAAGGCCTTTGTTATTGAAGGTATCTGCTATAAAGAGTTGCCTGGCCATATCAATTAATGAACAGGGCCTAGGTCCCTTTTTTTTCCGGCGGTCGGGACGGTTCAAGCGATCCAAACCCTGGATCTGTGCCTAAAAAAAGAATCCTGTCTACGGTTCTTGATAAAGTGCTTCTTAACTGATGATATAGGTACCAAATTATGCTTCACGAGCCTGTCTTAAACAGTTTATTATATGTATTTTTAAATTCATAATTCAAAGTCTTAGAAATATAAACCGCCACCATGATCACCACAAATACTCCTTCTTTTTAATACACTTATTGAAGATAGAAGTATGAGTGACATCTGAAAAAGGCTTTTCATTCACCCACCTTATATTAAAGATATTCAAATTGTATGGACCGTACCAAATTTGGTCGTAGTGTTTAACCACATGACATTAATCAACACATATATATCTTGCAAAAAAAGGTCAACTAAAACGTCTTTTAATTCTGCTAATATTACAAGTATTGGTTGCGCTTGGAATGTTGACTTATATATGAAAATCTGTTATTTTCTTGGGTCTATTCTCTTCATCAAATCCAAAGGCTAGCATGTTTACTGCATTTGGCAAAAAGAAAATCCAATTCACCAGCCCCGTCTTAGAGAAGTTGCAAAGTTTAATCAACAGAATAACCTTGGACCTCTTGCACCTACTTGAAAGAATATGTATCTGTCGTACCACTAGAACAACCACATGTTTTGTTGCATAATTGGCATCGTAAATTTTTCCCCAGCGAAAAGCCCGGGATTCTTATCGAACCCCGATGCAGTGGACTAATGAGACACACGGCGGGTTTGTCAATGGTTCTGGCACACCCTGGCTGCCGGTCACCGCGGACTACCCTTCCAGGAACGTTGAGGTAAGGTTTTACAACCTGACAGCTTTGAGCAGACTTCAGGCCTGAACAACATATTTAACGTGAGGGGTTGCGTGCAAAAGCCCAAATTTGTGGTAGATGTATGCCACCAGAAAGTTACAAAAAGCCCAGCGCTTGATTACAGTACTTTTTCCAGAAAAATATTTCCTTTGGGAATTTTTCAAGAAAATTATACAAAATAAATTATTCTGTACACTTGGCGATTATTTGCAGGTCAGTTCCATTATCAGGGCTGTCATCTTCACCGGTCAGTCTCTGCAGCCTTGCTGGAGATCTTGTCCTACTCGGCCTTTGGAGCTTCTTATTTATTCATTTCTTGGGGCGACTTATGTTGAATCTGCATCTGCCTATAAAGGCAAAACGATTGTTGGGAAGAGATACAATCGTAAAGTGTGGTAAAACTTATATTACAATAATCATTTATCCGATCTTGGTTTTCATACCAAAATATACACTTGAATAGTCCCATGTAGTTTTGCAGGTACAGTGTGCAGAATGTCTGCTTTTTGCTTTTGAAAAAAACAAATGGAACAAAAACAAAAACAAAAAACGAGTCACGATTATTATGTACTTCACAGGCACAAAACGGCATAGAGAATTCTGTGTTGCATTTGTACAAGGAGTTGGCAAATGCAAAAGAGAAATATGGTTCGCTCAAGTTTGGCCATTTCCATATCTCCACAATAGACGACAACTTCTTGTCTTTCCTACGTGACTTTGATGGACAAGAAAGGTAAGTCTTGTGTTTGAGAATACCCCGTGTCATTAATTGAATTACAGGTTATCCATATCTAGAAATATATATTGCAATTGCACTGAAAGTATACAGTTCCGATATCAAGCATAAATCTCTGTTGTAGTAAAAGGGACTCTTTTAGAAAAGGAGAGAAACTTTTTCAGAAAAACAATTTTTACGCAATTGCATTGTCAGGAAAAAAATCACACATATCATTTTTGACCAACACACTTATGTGCATATATGCCAACATGGAACAATATAAGGTTTTATCCCAATATATGCATATCTCCATGATGTACACACACACACACAAACAAACAAAAAAACCAAGAGGGCTCTGATGAGCTCTTGCTCAGCCGACCTATGATGAACAGAGAAAAGTAAAGTACGCCCACCTTGATTGGTAATGATATTGGCCCTGCTGTACATGACAGAAAAAGAGTAAAATTGCGGTTTATGAATTCAGCTGGACATCAAATTGTAAAATTATAGGAGCGTGACCACTTGAACAAAATTGGTAGACGCCCACCCAAGGTACATCCTCACCAAGTTTGAAGTGAATCTAATTAACAATTTTGGAGAAGTCGAAAATGTGAATTTCCATTGCAATCTCCATTGACATGCATTGTAATCACTAGGAATGCATAGGCCGACATATACCCGAATTGAAAAATTGGTTGAAAATCAGGGATCCAGAGTATCATCACCTAGTGAACAGATTTGTTTACCCCTTCAACAAGCTACATGTCCACCATGTTTCAGCACAATGCAAGTGCCACTTTTGGAGAAGTTGGAAATATCCTTATCACGCAAAATTGGTTAAAAAAAAAAAAATAGAAAAAAAATTCAGGGCCACTTCTTGAGCAAGTTAAGAGCTGGGGTCCCCTGAAGTGTCCGCTTACAAATTTGAAAAAAAAAATTGCTCGAGGTTTCAATGATTTTTAAAAAATTTGGTCACAAAAAACCAATGTAATTCATAAAAAAAATCTATAAACACTGTAGCACGACCATTTAAACAAACTTGGCAGGGACCCACCTGATGTACATATCCACTAAGTTTGAAGTAAATCTGGTTAACGATTTTTTGGGGAAAAAGTCAAAAATGTGAATTGCCATTGCAATCCCCATTTACGTACATAGTTATCAATAGTAATGCATGCAATAACCGACAGATACCCGAACTAAAAATTGTATTAAAAATCAGGACTGCATAGTATTACCACCCAGTGAACAATTTTGCTTATCCCTTTCACAAACTGCATTTTCAACAAGTTTCAGCACAACCTGACGGTCAGTTTTTGAGCCAAAAACAGGTTTAACACACACAAATTTGTTGAATAAAAAAAAAAAAAAAAAAAAAAAAAAATTAGAGGATCAGGACTGATCCTGTGCTCAGGTGAATCATAAGTTGACCATTTGAACAAACTTGGTGGAAACCCACAAGAGGAACATTGCCACCAAGTATGAAGTAAATCTGGCTGACGGTTTCGTCTGAGTCACGGTATTGGAGAAGAAGTCGAAAATAATGAAAACACACGCACAGTCATGAAAAAATGGAAAAAGATTGCAGCGTCACCTGGTGAAAAATAGTCAGAACTGGGAGTCCCTAGGAATGTTTCGGTGTGATATCTGAGCAATTGGGTGAGCAGTTTCTCCGGAGATTTTTTAAGATTTGCCCCCCAAAAGAACAAAAAATTTCATTAAAATTCCAAAAATCACTGGAGCATAACCATTTGTCCAAACTTGGTAGATACCCACGCTAGGAATATTGCCACCAAGTTTGAAGTGAATCTGGCCAGCGGTTTCGGAGAAGACGTCGAAAATGTGAATTAGCATTAAAATGCCAATCGTCTTACATAGTAATCAATAGGAAAGATGCATTTACCGATAAATACCCGAATTGAAAAAATCGTTAAAAATCCAAAGCAGTGCAACCTGGTGAACAAACTTTTCTGACCTTTTTTCAAGTAACATATTCACCAAGTTTCGGCTAAATCTGTGTGACGGTTCTGAAAAAGAAGTCGAAAATTGTGAAAACACACAAAATTTCATTAAAAAAAAAAAAAATACAAAAAAATCATAGCACCACCTTTTGAACAAATTAAGGTCTGGGGGTCCCCAGAAGTTTTCCTGTGCAGTTTGGAAGCAATTGGCCAAGCAGTTTTTGAGAAGAAGATTTTTGAAGATTTACCCCCAAAATAAAACAAAAAAATTCATAAAAAATCCAAAAATCACTGGAGCATTATCATTTGAACAACTTGGTAGAGACCCACGCAAGGCACATTTCCACCAAGTTTGAAGCAGATCTAGCGTGCGGTTTTGGAGAAGAAGTTGAAAATATAAATTGTTTACGACGGACGACGGATTTTGAGACTATGGTATCAACTCAGGTGATATGATTACCTGCGCTAAAAAAAAAAAAAAAGAAAAAAAAAATGAAAAATCGCAGCACCACCTCTTGAACAAATTAAGGCCTGAAGGTCGCAAGAGGTGTCTCTATGCAGTTTCGAACCAACTGGCTTGTCGGTGTCCGAGAAGATTGTTTGAAGATTTGGACGAAGAATGAACAAAAATATTCCCCCAAATAAAAACAATTTGGTCGAGATCCACTCAAGCTACATTCCCACCTAGTGTGAAGCGAATTTGGCATATGGCTTGGAGAAAAAGTAAAAAATGTGAATTGTGAGAGGACGACGAACGACAGACCATCCTATAAGTGCAGCTGACTAAAAGCTTGCCAGAATACAGATGCTGGTTTACTTCGGCATATAAAACAGATGTTCATAGCAAGACAAGATTATGGTCCGGTATGTGGTGAATGCGTCACTAATAAAAGGCTTTCGACTAGAGGCATACTACATTGTGTCATAATAGTTCGAGGCTTTGATAGGTATTACATGCACAGTTAGCACGAAAAATGTTTTGTATTCACAAGAAATTCAGGTCAAGGAAGATCACAAAATATTCCATCCATTTACATCTTTGCGCCTTGGATTATTTGAGTGTCTGTTTCCTTTTAGCATCCTTGTGGCTATCAACTTTGGAACTACAACAGTGACTCTCAAACAGGAGGACGACTACCGTATTCCGTCACGAGCCACGGTGCTTCTGAATAGCCACAATAGCGAGCCCACGAAGGACCAGGAAATCAATATCAACGATGTTAAACTGGCACCAGCGCAGGGAATCATCCTTCAGTGGCCGTTCTCTCGCGGCTAGTACAATATACAGTCATGTCACTGTGCCCCCTCCGCCACCACCGTTCTTTCCATCCATTAGTCGTTTTTGTGGTTCATGACATATGACTTATATCACAGTGAAAAAGGCAAACTATGATCATGCAAGATTGCCTTGCATGATTTTAGAAAAAAAAAAGAAGAGAAATCAAGGGCAAGATCCATTTAAAAGCCAAATAAGAATTCACGTATTCTGGAATTTCAATAGAACTTCCGGACTGCATACGTTATGAATGTTACGGTTGTGTCAACTTTTTTTTTTTTTATATCCAAAATGCAATATTTAAGCAATGAACGTCACTTCCTTTGCGTGTATGACCTTATAGCCCCCAGGGATTGACACTTTTTTTTTTTTTTGTTCTCTGAAGCATGCTTATAGCCTGCAAAGGTTTACAGGTAGTGCTTCATGGTACAAATGCCTGTCAATTACAGCAACCTTAAATTTTCACAAAATAAAGGTTTTACCTGTGGAGCTTACATTCTTTTCGAGTTTTGTGTCATCTTTTTGTGACCCTACATGCTCAACAATTTTAATTGGCTATTTTGAAATACCGATTTGATTAGCAGTGGTATGCTGTCCATTACTATGATGGAGGTGCACAAAGACTTGGTGGGGTTTATTTTTCACTGCATGTGCAACAGTCAAACTTAGCAAAAATTCCCACCAGAGGGCAGCACCTACCTGTGTAGCTCTCCGCTGAAGGGAACTTGTAAACTTCAATGTAACAAAGAGTGAAGAAATTATATTAAAATAATGGTGAAGATGGCAATCTCTACACATTCGGCTGACGTCACAGCAATAAAGGTATTTTGCAATGATCATGCAAGCGGACTGGCCAGGACCCACTTTTTCAGAACAAACTTTGAGACTGAAACCCGAGTGTAAAGTTTTGGGACTTTACATGATTTTGGGATAGAACTCTCAGTAAAGAAATCAGACAGATAAAAATCCAGTAACCCTCTTCAAAGATCATTATTTTACGTTTTAATTGCTGAGTAAAAGAATCAGTATCAATCATGTCCCCTACTAACTATCAATAATTCATTAAAGACATTTTAGGACACACACGTAACCTACACGGAAGCTTTCAAAAATCCACATTATCCAAATAATTAGAGAGAGAATTATTTTTCCCCAAGATATCAAATTAAGCCACTTTTTTGTCAATTGTCATATTGGATGTATTCCAAAGTCTTAACCAAACATAAAACTCAGGTATATTAATGTAATAAAAACACAAAAACAAAAACCTTTTACTTGAAATTATGGGACGTTGAAAATAAATTTACACATTGAAAAAAAAATGTTCTGTATGTACAGTTTGTTAATTGCCAATAGAGGGCAGCATCAGCTGATAAGTCTATTGCCTCCCTTTGACAAAAATACGAAGACAATTGAACCAGTTTTTCAGAGACATCTTTACAGACGCAGATGAACACAACACAAAAAAAGTTTCTCACATCGTGAACACGTTGCAAAGATACATGTACACTTTATTTAGGTTTATAATTTTTCCTTTTTGTTCGTACATACACAAACATTTATCGCAGGAAACGTCTCTATTTTAGTATGTGTGACGGAAACTGTTTACCAACCCACTTAATGTTTTGGGGGTTTTTTTCACTGTACAAAGAAAGAAGCCTTTTCCTTTCAGTCACCTGAAACACGAAGTTCATTACTGAGGAATAAAAAATCATTGCAACTTGAAAGAATGTACCAGATATGCACGTTAATTTTTTTATTTTATTTTATTTTATTTCATTTTATTTTATTTTATTTTATTTTATTTTTATTTTATTTTATTTTATTTATTTATTTTATGCTTTTCAATACTATGCCGCCCTTATTAGTAAAATTTTCTATACATTAGGTTTAACAAATTTTTATATAGGATCAAACACACAAAAATAATTGTCGTTCCCCTGGATTAATATATTTTACTTCATGAAATTTTACATTATAGAATGGAGCTTTAACAAATGCTTTGCAAATTCGTTTTCTCATACAACTTCTCACATTTTTGTATTGCAATGGCGTTTATGTTAATTGATGAAGACAGGGCCATATTTTGGAACCTCAACCTTCAGTAACAAGTCAGAGTAGCATCTCACTTATTACATGTCAATACTATTAGCCATGTATTAAATATTGTATTCGGCTGTATTATGCCTACTTTTTTTAAACACAGTCTCTCTCTCTCTCTCTCTCTCTCTCTCTCTCTCTCTCTCTCTCTCTCTCTCTCTCTCTCTCTCTCTCTCTCTCTCTCTCTCTCTCTCTCTCTCTCTCTCTCTCTCTCTCTCTCTCTCTCTCTCTCTCTCTCTCTCTCTCTCTCTCTCTCATGCAGCGCAGCGCAGTTGCGAATTAATTTTCACCCGTATACAAAGATCATGAAAAGTACTTTATCAATGCTGAAACATTTTATCGGCCACTGGTTCACCAACAGAAGAGGAAACTAAATATTCTCTAAAACAAAATGTTGCAACGTAAAGTTTATATTCTTATCTATAGGCTTAATAAACCGATGTCTCAAAAAGAGTTGCAGACAAAACCTACATGCTCACTTACTAATAGTCTTGAAGGGACACTTACACTGTATAATATTACCAAGATACATTAATATTTACTATTCGAGACAAATATGAAAATATTTAAGACAGTAAAAGATACAGTTGAGCCTGTTAAATCCGTTCAACAAGGAGAAAGATGTAGAATACGTATTTCACTGAATGGTTGCCTTTATCAGATAAACCCCACTTGGATTTACTCTACAGGAGAACACACTATGGGGTGTCAAAGTCCCAAGCGCAAGATCATCAAAGAGTTCATTGATCTTGTAGCCCTGTGGGTGATTCAAGCCAATCTCGTACAGCTTGACGGAGACTTCTATCGGGGCTCCTCCGCTGTGAGTATACAGGAACGCCACTGCCATACTGCCTTTTGGCATGACCGGACGAGTCCATATGGACATATACCCAAGCTGAAATAAAAGGAAAAAGGACAAGAACACTTTTGTACATGTGTGTGTGTACCTCCTGCCATCTGGAGGGTATACATGTATAACTGCAACTCACTTTACCTTGAAAGGCAATTAGTACTGGCCAATTGACATGTGACACATTCTAAAGGGCAAAAGAGTTCATAAGATCCTTCTTTAGGTATGAAATTATAACCTCTTATGATTGGGTGTTAAACGCCTGTTAGGGCCTATAAGAATATAATATATCAGTATATTATAACACCCGATAATTTTAATTGCTGTGAGAAGTTATATGCTCGATAGTATAAATTAGACCATCGAACATATATCGTCTAATTATAATTAAAATTTTAAAACAGCATCTAAGTTTTCGTCCCTAAAAGTTACTTACATCCTTGATACGGACACCCTGAATGCCCATGGGGTCTTGATTGATGGCAATGACTCGCTTATTCTGAAGAATAGCCTTAGAGGAATCCCGTATTGTCCGTAGATCAACTGACATAAGTAATGGAGATGCCATTATGGCCCACATAGCAAACTGCGCCCTCTACTGGTCATGGCTCAGACCATAGTTACCAATAACCAACTGGAATTTGTATAAAACAAAACAACCTCACTGTTTCAATCAAACATCTTTCTACACATTATATTATAATTGTGCATAGATAAGACTATCATATTGCTTTTTTCGATTCCTGACATTTCACATACCCAAATCTTCAGTGAATTTAGCTACATATATGGGCCCAAGTGGATTCAACTCTAAGTCACTGGGAATGAAAGCACCTGGAAAGCATGGGTGCGCTTTCCAGTGTCATACGAGTTGACCATTTTGAACAGATTACATATATATATATATATATATATATATATATATATATATATATATATATATATATATATATATATATATATATGATATGAATTGAAAATAAAGATAATTACATGATTGTACACCTTAAAAATATTATACAAAGAAGCAACAGTGCCATATATCTTCGGTGTTGTTCTAAACCGAAAACATTTACAGTCCAATTTCTCTTCGCTCCATCATATCCAACCCATAGTCGACTTTTCAGACGGACACTAGGTAGAGAAAGCTCATACAGCATGTTTGTCTTGTTACAGAGTGATCTATATTGCGAGATCTGAGTGACGTACCTGAGCTCCACCATTGAAACACTACCCCCCCCCCCACACACACACACACCTGTAAAATGACTCCAACCTTTTTTTAATTTCCAGCAATTTTTACATGTATTTTTATGGCAACAGTGCAAATGAAACAATAATACCAAAATAATAATAATAATAACAATAATAATAATAATAATAATAATAATAATAATAATAATAATAATAATAATAATAATAATAATAATAATAATAATAAAATAAATAAATAAATAAATAAATAAATAAATAAATAAATAAATAAATAAATAGATAAATAGAAAAACAAATAAATAAATAAATAAATAAATAAATAAATAAATAAATAAATAAATAAATAGATAAACAAACAAATAAATAAATAAATAAATAAAATACTTGGGGGAGGGAGGGGCGATTGTACATGGGTTATCTAGATTTAAAAAATAAGTTCATGAACCGCAATAGGTGGTGGAACTTCGGCCACCAAAAGCACTGAAGAACAAACGCCATGGGGTGTTTACAGGCACGTACCGTTGAAAGTGCACTTCAGAAAAAAATATTGAGCTTAATGCCATCTTGGCTCCATCCAGCCGTACGCTGTGTACCAGGCTTCAGATTTGTGTGAATGTCTGCTGGTACACATGCAGTATAGACAAAGGGAGGCAACCTAAAACTCTTAATCTCAGGTGGTGCTAACTAGATATATGAATATATCATTAGTATTCATCGGCCAAACGGCATTGGTTTTTATCGACATCTTGACACACATGAAAAGCGAGTGCATGTTTTGTTTACATTTTCTGCCATTAACGGGTTTCACCTATCTGTTTTTATAACGCTGTGTTCCGATTAAAATAGTTATGAAACGTCATTCGGTGAAAACGAGACTCCTGCTTTCCAGTTCCACCACACCTTGACACTTTCAACCAATGAATTATAAATCCGCAGTAATTGACTGTTTTTAGAAACACAGTCAGCACTTGCCCGTTGAGGTCTCCTTTTAAATCCTTGGCTATTTTTTTTAGCTCTGCTAACTTATCAGTCAGTTAAGCTTGTAGGGTGGATGATGCGTTTGGAGAGTTAGAGCTGTGTATTCCCATTAGTTTGTATGTTAAAGCAACCCTAAATAAACTAGTCACTTATGTAGCTGTGGTTATATGATTTTTGTGAGGTATTAGTTATGCATCTAGATTTACAGTCTCAAATTTGGTGTTTGTATGGCCAGTATATAGTTTTCAAATTTTTAAGTTGCAAATTTTTAAGTTGCAAATTACAATGTAAAGTAACGGTAATACACAACACTAGCACTCCAATGCCTGCCAAGCCAATTGCTTTAAAACTGCACAGGGACATTTTGAGACCTTTAGGCCTTAATCTGTTCGACGGGCGGGGCTATGATAATTTTTTCACTTGTGTGTTTTCATTTTCTTGACTCTTTGTGTCAAAAGGTGAGCAGAATCCGCTTCAGGCTTATTTGGGGTTCGCTGGACTTCGTCTCCACCAAATATTTTACTACATGGTGGCATTTTCTGATTTTTAACAAATTATCAAAATTCGGAAAATCGGTAAGAGAGTATCAGTATGTTCATATATAGCAACAGTGATGATGGTCTTAAACAAGAATACCTTGATATTCTGAAGTTCACAGGACTATCTCAGTCTGGAATGTTAGGTTAGCTGAGCACAGGACCGTTACAGTCCTCTTACTTTACCCAACAGTTTTTCGAGCCAAGGCAATGCAAAGTAGACCAACGGTTTTTCGGTCGTGCACAAAGCCCTCTGATAACCTCCCGGCCTGTCTAAGGCTATGCCAAAGTAGCAGATGGGTGTTCATTTGCATCGTGAATCACACACCATTTCCTAACTTTACGCGGTTTTTTGTTGTTCCCTGGTCGCATATACATTCCCCACATTCGTGTTTACAAACCTGCACGTTGCACAGTGTGCATAAATAATGAGGTGCCAACTCGAACGTGCGGACGTTGTCCTCCTGCCAGCTTCAAATAAGCATGTGACCTCTGTTCCATGGGCACTTAAGCAAAGGAGAATTACATTGCCGGTCTTGGAAAGACCACACGAAAATGTTGCATCAGCTTTCTTTCAGTATGAGTTTGTTCAGTATGACTACTCATATACTGCTTTTTAGTGCTGTTAAGAGGTTTATTGTAAGCAGAGGAACCCAAAGGTATGTTGACTCTTGCAAGCTCATGGTCTGTATTTAAAATGTGGGCCTTCTTGGTTCTTAGAAATGGACTGTTGATTCAAACGGCTGAAACTGCCCTGCTCCAAATAAGTGTCTTTCTAACTCAAATTTTGGGGATGCGCATAGCAAATTGAACATGTTACAAGCTTTGGCCACCAAAGTGTAATCAACTTAGAAACAGACAGAAACACTTTGTTGCCAAACAATCGTATCCATACCTGGTCAGGGTCATTCCATGATCCAGGACCGGCAACTTCACTGAAATTACCAGCGTCATCTCCGAAGTATTTGATCATACCAGAGACTGCATCCCAGCTGTCCTGGACGTCTCCGTTATGTCGAAACGTATTACACGTGTTTGCAACCAGTTTGTAATCAACCTGTAGAGCCATGGTAAAATATGTTACTGATATTATATCACACAAAAATTTGCCACGTACATTGGCGTTCAAGTCTTATTACACGTTTTATACCAAAACTTAGTAGCCGTGCGAATGTAAATTATTCGACACCTGCCCTCAAATAGGCCAAAGAAATCCAGATATAAATAATCTCATGCTTTCGTGTTTTTTACTTAAATTGCACAAAAACGTAAATGACATCATGCCCCGAGTCAGTGGGTTTCCCCGGTGCAGGGTGGCTGTATCACGCCCAACCCAGAGCAAGAAAATTTATTGACTCATTGTCGTCCAACCAGGAAAGAGTTAAGATTAACATTGAACATGCACGTTCTTCGTCAAGTTTCATTCAAGTGCTTACATTATAAGTTCCCACTCTGTGTATTTTTGGATTGACTGAAATTACCAGACTCCTGTCTAAAAGTATCCAATAATACCAAAAAAAAAAAAAAAAAAAGGGAAAAAAAACGAATTACAACTGTCACACTATTAGTTATTCACTGTTTTAGTGTGAAATACAGGAAGTATCTCCCCCAAAGACAGCTGTATTACCCGAGGCGAAGCCGAGGGTAATACAGCTGTCTTGGGGGAGATGCTTCCTGTATTTCACACTAAAACAGTGAATGACGAATTTATCCTATTTTTGATGATGTAATCGACGTTTAACTTTTTGTGGCTGCTCTTCGCTGCTCGACCCGCTGCTGCTGCAGTCCACTTCACAGACCTCTGGTGGCTGATCGATGCAGTGACCAGATAGGGAGATACAGCTAGAATACCGCTGTATTCCCCGGTCAGTTTCAGGAATCGAGCTGTATTTCACCTTTGCAGTAATTAATGCACAAATAAGGGTAATACAAAGAGTGTACCACAGCTATTAACCAATCAGAAGCCAAGGATTCTATCAAAAATGGGATAATATTAGTTATTCACTGTTTTAGTGTGTAATACAGGAAGTATCTACCCCAAAGACAGCTGTATTACCCGAGGCTTCGCCTCGGGTAATACAGCTGCCTTGGGGGGAGATACTTCCTGTATTTCACACTAAAACAGTGAATGACGATTTTATCCCATTTTTGATGATGTAATTTCTTGCCCAAAAAATACACATGTTGTCAGAACTGATATTAGATTTGATGTGAGGTCTTCTGGTGGCTGATCGATGCACTAACCAGATAGGGAGATACAGCGAGAATACCGCTGTATTCCCCTGCCAGTTACGAGAATACCGCTGTATTCCCCGGTCAGTTTTAGGAATCGCGCTGTATTTCACCTTTGCAGGAATTAATGCACAAATAAGGGCAATACAAAGAGTGTACCATAGGTATTAACCAATCAGAAGCAAAGGATTCTATCAAAAATGGGATAAGTGTACATGTCCCAGTCCATCTGTTACTATGTGTTGTAAGTCATGCCTCACCTTCCATGCTGACCGAACTATTTTAATCATAACCACCACATCATACATATCCATTCGAGTTTTCAAGCACAGCTGAACCTGCCTATTGACATCGTGCTTGGGATACTTAGCATGTAATCACACTAGATAAGGTTAGTTTATCACATTTTTACTGGTTCCTCCTTTGACATACCCCTGCCTTTTACAGCATTTGGTAGGTCCCTGAATATACAATGCAATCTATATATAGAGTTCAAAATTTGGCAGGGATATTCATTTATCCCAATTTTATGTAGTTTCTAGGCTTCTGATTGGTTACTAGCCATGAAATGCCTGCCGCACCTAATTGAAATTATGGTATTACCCACATGGGGTTGGTATTACTGTAGTAATACCATTTGACACCTAGCGGCTAAAGTGAAAACGGCTCTGACAGGGGAACGCAGACGACAAAATGGCAGAACCGGAGGCCCTAATGATCCTATATGATGATTGGAAAGATCCCTAGTAAGTTAGAAACTACATAAAATGGGATAAATTCGTTACACACTGGTAGTCTGGGTAATACAGCAAGCATCTCCCACTCAGGGAACTGGTATTACCCTCGGCTGGCGCCTCGGGTAATACCGGTTACCTTCATGGGAGATGCTCGCTGTATTATCCAGTCTACCAGTGTGTAACTAATAATATCTGCGTATATTTCAGCATACTATAAATACAGAAACAAGTGAGTAGGTAACACAATATATCCTTTAATGATTTCTCTCACAAGAAAAAAATGACAATCGTTCCCACTCACTGACCTGGGTAAACCAGGATTTACAACTGAATTGAGCAGAAACCATTATCACAAAAGTGCTTAGCATGCAGTATCACTGCATCACAATTCACATCTCGCACATAACAGTGAGCTTTCACCAATTTGTTTCTCAGAGCAAGTCGGTATATTTTAAACAACAGCGCGTCTGGGATCCATACTCACTGATAACTGCCTGGCATCGTTTCTTCATACTAAATATATCAGTTTTCTGAATGACTTGGGGAATCTCCCCCATTCCTGTACAAGTGCATCAGCAAACTTAGCACTATTATTTTCGCTCAATTCAATTGCAAATCCTTGTATTTGAATGTGCCCAGGTCATGCATGGGAACGATTGTTGAATTTTCGTGTTTTCTTTCTTTCTTTCTTTCTTTCTTTCTTTCTTTCTTTCTTTCTTTCTTTCTTTCTTTCTTTCTTTCTTTCTTTCTTTCTTTCTTTCTTTCTTTTTTTTTGTAGGAGAAATCATTAAATGATATATTGTGTTTCCTACTGACTTGTTTCTGTATTTATAATATAGTCGGATATACGCTGATAGATGACTATCCCTATCAAATTTTGAACAGTATAGTAGTCAATTCTTTGAAAGTCCATCTGCTTTATTTGACCCCTTTTGTCTTGTTCTGGAAGTGGTGTCCCAAAACGGGACAATTGTACACAGGGATATCGCCTTGCCAGTTGCACATACATGTGTGATGCATGAGGTATAAGCAGTCAACTGTGATTTTATTGCATTTTGAAGGCTAAAATATGTTCCTGGTGTATTTAATACAGAAAAGCTATTGGTTAATATACATATAAGTTACATGCGCTAAAATTACATACATGTATATCAAAATGATGCTCATCAAACAAAACATAGTCTCATTGCACCTTAAAAGTCACATTATGCAATTTATCTAAACCAAACAGATGCTTGTTGAATGTTGTACATTAAGCGTTGCATTAAAGAGGTGGGAAAGAGTTTGTTTTGAAGGATCAAAGGAAAATCTCATCACCGAAGGTGTGAAAGAACAGGTTTGCATGTATGGATACATCAATATATAACACTAAGGAAAACAAAATAATAGTTCTAATTATGTTTGCCACATTGAATACACCTTGTAGTGATATTAATTTTAATACAATGCAAGTATTCCGGGGTAAATTTATGACAAACATAATTTAGTTAAGTGAGTGTAACAAGATCTGCCTATATATTTCAAACACGTCTTGATGTCTTACCGTGGCACCTTTCGACTTGGCATACATAGGCCATTCACACGAGTACACAATGTGGCGACCTGTTTCATTCAGGAAACGGGTCATGGCAGGGTAGCCTGTTTCAAGCAAAACGAAAAGAGAGAAAAAAAACTTTCAATAAAGTAGTCTAATTATTAATTAGCTGAAAATATAGATTTGGAGAAATAAGGCAGGCTTTCACCTGGAAGCAGAGGAAATCTGCTGTGAGGAGGCGAGTATACAATTACTTGTATTGGTAAGTTATGCATGGAGAATAGCACATGCAGAGAAAGATTATGAGAACATGAAACTTTGGAAAACATTAGCATCATCAGTCTACAAATGTCGCCTCAAATTACGTTTATGAGGAAGTAACTGAAGAAAGATGGAAACTTACCCTCACAGAAATAATTCCATTGTGTCAAGGTGTAACCCTTTCCAATTAAAAAAGACCAACAAGTAACTGATACAGTAAATATCATTTGCTTCAGTTCTTTTTAGTATTTAAAATAACATGACATCCATCAGCAGCATTGCATTTTCTCAGTGCACTCTTGGCACAATGTACCCAGAGTGCACTGAGGAAAGCTGTTGACCCAGTCTTATGACGCTTAAGGTATGGGAAACTCATTATTTCATTTTAGTGGCCTTACCATAAGAATACTGTTTCAAGGTTGCATTACACCCATCGAACTTGAGCATATCCACGCCCCATTCAGCAAATGTCTGGGCGTCTATCTGAAGGTGACCTTCAGACCCAGGGTACACGGCGCACGTGGTGTAACCAACGTCCCCGTACACACCCAACTTCAAGCCTCGTTGGTGAAGCTGTTCTCATAAAGCAAAGAAAACTGTATGGGTATCACGATACTTGCTTTCTTTACTCTAGACACTTGTCTTTAAATTGTATTGTTTTGTGAATAGATACATTGAAGCAAAATGGTTTTAATCAAACCAGAGTATATTTAGAAGCAAATACTCTCAAACAAAACAAAATAATGCATACTGCTCAACAAGGGGCTCTACTCTAATAAGAGCCCCGGTACCTCGTTGCAACATAAATGACAAAAATTATGCCAATAGGTCTGCACTTAATCATCTTTTTACAGTATATTACCTCTATGCTCATACCATGGTTCTAAATTGAAGGTTTTTTTACATGGCAATTTTGTCAGCACCATGGGTTGCGCTTAGAGTGAAGGATACGGCAATATTTGTTTCTGTGTAAATCACCTTAGTCAGTCTCACCATTGCTTTAAATACTGCTTCCTCATCTTTTTCATTGTTGGTTCTTCGGGGTGGGGGTGTCTCTTCTTTTTCCTTGCTGTTTTCTCTTGTTTGTTTTTTCCACAGCAAAATTGAAAGAGTCATGCGTATGTACCCTGATGCTCTATTTTGTATGTGTGTGTGTGTGTTGGGGGGGGGGGGGGGTGGAGTTGAAAAATCAGAAGTAAAACTGCTTCTGTACTAAGCCCCAAACTAAACATTTTTGGGGAATTTTGAAGAAAATATATCACAGATCTTTAGGTATATCAAATAATGGGAGACCTTTATGCAAAGAACATAAACATATATATATATATATATGCCCAAATTAAATGACGTATAGTCATATAATTACATACAGATGTGTAATATACTTGTAGATGGACTTAAAGTACTTCCAAAAATGCTGATACCAAAAAAAAAAAATCTGAAAAAAAAATTTGCACATTCACGCACAACTCAATGTTCCATCAACGATTATGTTCTCTTTACTAACCAAACAATAATTAAATTTTTCTCACATAATCTGCCAATGCCTTCATACCACTGGGGAACCTCTTGGGATCAGGTTGAAGTCGTCCCTGTCTGTCACGTTCCCTGGCCATCCAACAATCATCCACAGACACATATTCATATCCCACATCTTTGTAGCCATCTTTCACAATCCGATCTGCCATTGTCATGAGTAATTTCTCACTAAACAAAACAAGATTTGGGGATAAAAGAAGAAATTTTTAAAATCATTTTAATAAATAAAGACATCTTTTCTTTACATCACGAAATATGACAGGATACCAGAAATATTGACAACATTTTCTCACGTCAATATGAAACTGGACATGAAGTTTCGATGTTTGTTTTCCTTCATTAGTCCATATATGGTTAAAACTGGTCAAAATGCACAATTCCAAATCATAAACTGTGAATTTTAGTCATATAAGATAAGGGCTTTTGCCACCAAATATATTATTGTTCCTTGTCAATCATGTGTGTCGAAGTTTATAAACACAACGACATCGACTTCTATTGAGAGCCAAATATTTGTGACATCCTTCACGGACATAAAACAGTACAGCCAATGACTGCAACAGTCTTTACACACACACACACACACACACACACACACACACACACACACACACACACACATATATATATATATATATATATATATATATATATATATATATATATATGCCAACGAATAGCTCCTTTTTGGCCATGGAGGGGGACATGGTTGCAATTTGGTCTCTGTTTTCATGTTTTGAAAATGGTGTAGACAATCAGTTTCTCCATTTAATAATATATAGAGGTGCTTTCCGTACTTGTCAAGTTATCAAACATTGTTAGGATGCTTTATTTTCAGCAAATGTATGCTAAGTTAGGTCTTTATTTGATTATATTTTGACTGTAAAGGCCAGACGTAATGTACAGCCCAAGTGGCAGATGTCTTCATTGTCTGAGAAATGAATCAAAGATATAAACAGTCTATTGTCCTTCTGGTCTTTTTTAGCAGGTTTTCAACTATTTCATCAGGTTGTGTCAAGACAAGAGCCTCTACTTTTCCAGGTATTATTTATGTAGATAATATATATAAGCCTATATCTAGCAGAGTAAAAAATATGACAAATGAGAACAATGTATATCATTTTTTTTTAGTTTTACGTTTCCTTGCCTGACCCAGATAAATGCCCGACCGTTTCGTGGTCAACCACCCCTCCCACCCAAACTGGGCGTCAAATTTTCATATAAGTGAGCTTTAATGAACAATAATTTACCAATACTATACAGATATATCTAATATAAAGAGAAACTTAACAAACCCAAATCTGTAAGCCCAAGTACCGTTTGAACACCATCAAGTCACTGATTCGACAGGGTGGTCTGGTATTTATATGCAATTAGGTTTGACAAAAAAAAGCTTATAATTGTAATTAATCTCCCACGAAATAACGGTTTCCCTTTTGCGCTAAGACAGTCGACAGCTTTCCTTTGGGAAAGCAATGTTGATAACGTTCTTCCGCCATTTTCTTTATGTGTTTCATTTATATTAAGACTGATAAATAACGATAGAAGCACACAGCATTATACCTCCAAACGGTTTCAGGGTCAAAAGGTATATAGTTTATTTCCTGCTTAGAAAGAGACCAAATCGTGTCTGTGTGTGTTATATTGTGATTGGCGTTGAGCGGCACTCATTGCGCAGTCTAACATGTTTACGGGAAATGCATGCAGGTAGCCTACTAGAATATCTGACTGTTGCTCAGCGTCAATACTGACCACCATAGTCAGACACTGCAAAAAGTTCAACATGGCCAGCAAGAGTAGTAGATGGCAGCTAGAAATGCACCAGAAGTTCTTTATTTTTATGTAGAAATTAGGAAAATGTTTAGTTAATTGACGGATGTGTTTTCAAGAAAGGGAAAAGCAATTTTGGATACTGATTTTCAAATCCCAGCCCTGACTAACTAGTAAACGTTTTTGTTTTAATTGAAAATAACATGAATACATGCAGAAGGAACATGGTAGGGCAAACATAATTTATTTCTTCTTGTTCATGCAAAATGAATCAAATAGCAAAGTGTTAAATTCACTGCCCAGGGGCGAAACTGGACCGCAGCTAACAGGGTGAAACATTTGGTAGCCATCTGACTTGTTCTAGCTGTCTTTGTATGTACAACAGTGGTCAAGACTTTGGTAAATGATTTTTTGTGAAATCCTGAACTGGTGCTCGTAATAATTCAAGAGTAAGCAACTTGGTGGAAGCAACTCAACAGTATTGCTAAACTCGCATTTCTTCATGTTCTTACCAGACAGAATATTTTTAGTTTGATCAGTAGGCTAGCGTTGAATAAAGTTTCTATATTAATCAAAATTAAAGAACATTTAATGTAAAGCCATTTTGGCGGAAAGATTATTAATATCTTTACCTAGAACAAACTTTTATTCGCCCATTGCTAAAAGGCTAACGACTGGCACCAGCCTAGAAAACCATGTTCCTTGTGGCAGCTGCAGCATCACTTATTGAGCAATGTCAACAAGAGTTGAGAGTGTTGGAGCCTTTGCTTGTCTCTGGAGTGTGAGGTCTGCTCACAATGAGGACGTATGAATATGCAATTTCTGCAAAATTGTAGCCAAGTAAATACATGCATGTAAGCCAGCAGCATGTACATATATGTAAGTGTTATATTGAAGGAAACTAATTATTATAGTTCGGCACAACATGATATGCATATGAGGTTGTATCTGCTTGAACCTTCGGGAAGAAAAATTCTGTGTAGTCCCAAAATGCATTACGTTCCAAAATTTGGAAGTGGCCATTTGGTTTTGCTCTAAGTGTGTGCATACTTGATAAGCTTATGGCATGTACTAACCTGATACAGTTGTCTGGATCAGTGTCGCAGTGTATATTGCACTCAAAGCGAACCCATGACAACCAGCCCATTGGCGGAGTTAAGGCCACACCATTGCTGAGACCGTGGACCAAATGAAGGCACACAAGCGTGGTCACTAACCACAGCACCATTTGGACACTGAAAAAAATCACAGATCTCACAGGCTTAGGATAATTCCAGGCAAGAACGGTGGCCACCTTCTTGCTACAAAAATGGAACTTTTTGCACTTTGTCCGCATTTCATGACAGCCTGGTTATACAGTTTTTGATTAAGAGGCTGCATTGTTTTAGCATCTTTAGGTCTATTCAGTGTGCTGTAAACGGAATTTTGACAGCAGCTTTTAGACAATCATGAAATCTTGAAATCTTACTCTGTCTTAAAATGGAGCAACCTTAAAGCATTATTATTCCAAACCTATTTTTATTTCCAATTCAATATGATCAGAATCTGTAATTCATGCTTATTCATATCCAAAAATGTATAACTAATGCAGTTGGCTTTGTTGTCAGTTATGGGATATTTTAAATGTCATGTGCTTAAATGTTATAGGCTTATCCTAAAGTCGCATAGGCATACCCAGAAAAATACCGTAAATTCTCTAAAAGAGGACGCATCTCTTTTAGACGAGGCGCCCCTACTTTGTGGTATCTATACAAAGTCATAATCTCCGTCACTTTGATCACAGAAAACCACTAATGAAGACGTACTCCGACTTCAGGCTCTTGCGCACCCACTGATCAGAATGAAAAGTCTGTGCCCGAGTTTCGCGTGTACCGTCACGTTCAAAACTTGTAGTCCATGACCATATTACGTCTTTCTTCTCCTTCGTTGTCACGTGTTTGTATAGAAATAAAAAGGTATTTGATAGCGGATTTTAAATTTATTTTTTGATAGCGGATTTTAGATTTATTTTTGATAGCGGATTTTAGATTTATTTATTTGTTTATTTTAACAGTCTATAATGCATTGTCTGTATCACAATACAAAGTATAAATGCAAACCCTGCGTTATTAATTGACCTCATAGTCTTATGTGTTCCAGGTATGTCCACTCATAGAGCTGCCAGAGTTCATTAGGTCATGATACTGTGGGGGACTCCCTATTAGAAGACGCACCCTGACCGTATCATCTTCGGTTTGCTACAATGGTTTTGTATTCTAATAAAAAAGCGTCTACAATTAAGATAATTTAATTTCATGGTATGATACTTTGATGGGCTGCAATTGGTTTATTAAATTTTATTGTACAAGCAAATGGCAATCCATCATACAGCTAAAATAATGTCAGCAACACTACAAATTCATCATATGTCTAAAATAATTTCCGCTACACAGAAAATGGTAAACAATAAGTGCAACGAGGACATGTTTGTAAGTTATTCTTGTGACAAGTATCATAAGTTGTTAGTGGACTATGGAATATAACAGAAAGTGGTGAACGATCAGCACAACAAGGAAACGTATGTAAATCGTTCTTGTGTCTAGTATCTTAAGTACATACTTTTATATTTGATGTAAACATACCCAAGAGAAAGGAGGAAACAGATATTTGTTGATTTTATCCATATACATGTTAAGTATGACATGTAGTCACGGAATATTGTTTGCAATTTCATAATATTAAAACCCAGAGGCAAAGGCTCTATGAGTGCATAAAATTCCGAGAAGGGCAGTGTGCACATTTCCTTTTGAAATTTCACCAAGGGAGTTCCAAAGATCAAACTATGCAAGAGAGAGAGAGATAGAGACAGAGAGAGAGAGAGCTTCCTTTCGTTTTATATAGAATATTATATATATACATATATATATATATATATATATATATATATATATATATATATATATATATATATATATATATATATATATATATATATATATGTATATATGTATAATGATTTATATAATGATTTATATGGAATTGCATACACCGCTGTATTTTTTGCAATGTGGTCCAGGAGCACTAATATATTATTGATCGAGTGCATTACAAAACTAGGAATGATGATTTGCTGCATAGCAAATCAGTGTGTATGTCTTTAAAGCATATTGGTATGGCAATGTACAACTATTCCATATCACAGGGATAGAAGTTGGAATGGCGTCTCTATCTTTTATTGCTTTGAAGTTATTTAAGATTTGAAATTTCTAATGGTGCTATTTAGCATAATTTGAATCGCTACAACTTTTATTTTTAATTCATTAGATGCACAATGGTCAACAACCCCCTGGTAGAAGTTGGAATGACATCTCTATCTATTATAGTGTTCAAGATGTTCAAGATTGAAAATTTGGAATACTGCTAACTGGCATAATTTAAATTGCTACAACTTTTGTTTTAGATTCATTACATGCGCAATGGTCAACAACCCCGTCGTAAAAGTTGAAATGACATCTCTATCTTTAATACTTTTGAAGGTATTCAAGTTTTAAAATTTCGAATGCTGCTAATTAGCATAATTTAAATTGTTACAACTTTTGTTTTAGATTCATTGGATGCGCACTGGTCAATAACCCCCTAGTAGAAGTTAGAATGACATCCCTATCTATTATACTTTTGAAGATATTCAAGATTTAAATTTTCAAATGCCCCTAATTTGCATAATTTTAAACATCTTCATTCCTCTGTATAAAACGGTCAAACTCCTTGTATGGAGCTACAATCATGCCAAGTGTGGAGTTTCTATGTATAATATGTATATCTTTATTTCATACACGTAGTACACTGAATGTATCATAGGTTTACATAGTATAATGTAGATCGTGATAAATAGAGAAAGAAAAAAGGGGAAAAAATAGCAATACAGACTTTACGCTAAGCGAGAAGAAAGAGAACAGTCATTATTACCAGCAAGCCAAGTTAATATAAAGACATCAAGCAGTACACAGATAATAATAGTGTCCGAGAAAAGTGTCGGACAAATTTGCTGGTAAAGAAAGAAAGAAAGAAAGAAAGAAAGAAAGAAAGAAAGAAAGAAAGAAAGAAAGAAAGAAAGAAAGAAAGAAAGAAAGAAAGAAAGAAAGAAAGAACAGAAAAGTGTGTGTTGACACCCACACTTTAATTTGTCCTGGAAATGAGAGCAAGTTCAGTATGTGGTGGTCATTGTATGTAGCACTGCGGTCCACGGTACGAGCTCAGTGGTAGCATGGGATACACTGGAAGCCAACATGCAGCGACGTGCGGATAACAGGCAAGAGGCTTTAAAGTAGGTTGATATGTGCAGGATCGTCCCAAAAGAATGGAGAATGGTACATTGCGCACAAATGCTGTACGAATCTCTCTCTCTCTCTCTCTCTCTCTCTCTCTCTCTCTCTCTCACGCACACAGAGCAGGAAATATATACTTTACACAATATATGAAACACGGGTATGCGAACGCAGAATAAGATTTATTGCTGCCAACATTATTTCTTATTTTCTTCAAAATACCACTGACTTTACTGTGTTATTATTTAATATTATTACAATTTTGTTTTCTTTTCGGAGGACAAGCTCACCGCGCGAAACCGTGCGCTTAACTGGCCATCTGGCAGGTCGGCCTCCCTGCAAGTACCTGAGAACTCGTGATGCTACATTAGTCGGAACCAGTTTTCTGTATGAAAATTGTGCTAGGACTTCAAGTTCATATTATTGACAATACACAGGAGACGTTCACTCACCTTGAGCGCTCAGGTGCCATGTCTATCAAGTTTGCTGCCTTAGGTGTGAAGAAACTCTGCTCACATTTCTACTCCCAACTCAAATTTTCATTGGAATGTTAACTCGCGTATGTAATTAATTCCTCATAGTTTGTTTCCTCATTTCTATCGATGCTTTTGCTCTTGTGTTTTCCCGGAAGTTTTTCTTTTTTTTTCGGTTTGGGGGAGGGGGGGGAGCACATGATTTTCAGTTGGTATAGGACTAGAATATTTAACCATTTGGTTTAAACATATTTTATTTGTAAATGCACTGGCCGACAGGCTGACAAGCCTATATCAGGGCCTCTTCTGACCATCAAAGCGCTGATTTCAGACTGAGTCAATAGCTTTCCTCAGGGCATTCAAACGCTAATGTTGCCATGAGGAATTTGCGTCTTTTTTGATGGTCTGACACATTAAATCTGTCACAATGTCTTCTCCTCTGCAGTTAATGTAATCATAGTTACCAGTGACAATTCTTGCCGCAGCATTCTGCAGTCTCTGTGCACATTTTGGAACTGTCACAGTACATGTACCCCAAACAGTATCGGCATAATCAATACATGGTAAAATTGTGGAGTTAAAAATTAGTTCTAATGTTTGTTTTGGGTAAAAAAAGGCTAAGACGTCTGAGTACTGCAGGCTTTGGCATGACCTTAGAATGCATTTTCTTGATATGCTTTTTCCATGTTTGATCATCATCTACAAAAACACCTGTATATTTAACACAATCAACCTGGTTAACTACTTGACCATCTAAGTAAACCGCGAAGCTATCCTTAACATTTCCTTTTACGTTTATTAGCACAGAATAGGGTTTATTTGCATTAATTGACAATCCATTGCAAATGGATTGTCCTCATGTGAAATTTGAATCATTATATGTTTAACGGTAATGAGAAAACAACTATAACAATGATTAATTAACACTTTAAGGGTTAATCATCTGGTGTCGTGTACACAGCATAATGAGCGCCATGACATACACACAATGGACTTTGTCAAATTATCTTGACCTTCAATGTAGGGGATAAGGATTTTATTTAATTTTATTTATTGTTAGTCCGCTTGACGATAGCAGTGCAGTAGGCCTAATATCTCCCCAGGCCTGGTTTCCACGTCAGCCTAGGGACACACACACACACACACACACACACACATATATATATATATATATATATATATATATATATATATATATATATATATATATATATATATATATATATATATATATATGTGTGTGTGTGTGTGTGTGTGTGTGTGTGTGTGAATGACATGTGCTGCATTTAGCCTCGTTGTAGTACCTGAATGAATATTCATGATAGGATATGATCACCTGACCATCTGCAAGCAAAGTCGAAGCCTTCGGAAAAAAGTCATTAGATATTTCTCAACATCAAGGTTGTTTCCCCGACGAGTGTACGTATTTGGGGCTGAAGATGGGTACTCTCGTGAGGTCACCGTGTCATTCTATTTGTGGTACCCATGTCACAAGGTCACAAAAATCTAAGTCAACTAAGTTCATCCCATACATGTAGGTCATCGGTCGCCTGAGTTATAGGCCTAATCATGTGTTCGGTCACCAGGTCGACCCTAATTCCCACCCAGGTCGCATATCGCTTTGTGCCTATCAAGAGCCCCATGTTTGTGCCCATGGACGCAGGCAGAGTACAGAATCCGAGGGATAAAATGCTGGGTAGGCCTGTACTGATAGACTGTAATTCAGGAGTTCATAGTGGACACACGGAGGCCTAGGTCTAGTTACACATACTAACATAGAACTGACTGGACCCAACAACTTTTTCAATCCCAACTGCGACTACAGCAACTACCGATACTCAAGACGAACTGCTCTCAATTTTAATAAGCATGCTAAATTCATTGTCCTTGTGCAAAAGACCTTTCATTCAAGTACCAGCATGCCTCCTTGTTCCAGAGAATGAAATGGCTTCGGCCAACAACTTTCCTGGGCGCAATCCAGGGGTGGGGGGTGGGGGTACTTCCATGTAGGATTGTACTGGGTAAGGCCCTGTTTTCATTACTCCCAGGATTAGAAAAGGCCCCCAAAAATGTACACACCTGGATTAGGATAGGGGTAACAATTAGGATGCACCAGTGCAGCACTCCTTTCAACGCATTACAGGATTAAGAAAGGGTACCTTTTTACATCTGGTGTAGGATTAAGATAGGGTATTGTATAAAAATGTCCGAGGCACACACCCAGCCTGATGTTGAATATGCGCCCCTCCTCCGCCCCCTCCCCCCGGGGGGGGGGGGGAAGCGCAATGAAAGCGCGCCGAGGAAAGCTCCACCCAAACGTTGGCACTGAAAGAGCTAATATAACAAAAACATTATTTTGGAGGACTACATTTTTTCACTGGCCCGACATCAATGACAAGCACCCGATACTGTCATTAGCGCCCCAGCGAAGCGAGGGTGATAATAACAGTGTAGGGCTGCTAATCATTGAAGGGCCAGTGAAAAAGTCTTACACCCGACAAAATCATGTTATTACTATTATTATTACTTCTAACAAAAGTAGCGGGCCTCCAATGTATTAGCACATGGGTCGAACGGGTAGCGCACAGGCCAAGTGTCACGGGGTTTTACCGTGTTGGAAAAATCGAACTAATCTGCAGAAAACGTCCTACTAGTAGTAAGTAACCTAGTATTGCTGTTAATTACTGTGTCGTTGTTATGCAGCAAGGACATAGAGCGTCTCCCGGTCAGTATTGCAGCTGCTCGTTGCTTTATCCCAGGGACGTGGATAAAAATCCCCGTCCCTGCTTTTTCCCCAGAGCGCATCTTACATGTAGTACTGTGCCTGATGATACACCCGACTACGTCACCATTTGCTTTAGGCGAACTTCTGCAATGCCTGCAGCTGCAATAACTTCTTTGGTCTTGTTGATAAACTTGCTCCCACAAATCTTGGCGCAGGCTCTAAGCTGTCAATGGAATAAGAAAATCAATTTGGGTTGCCTTTATCATTATGATGATGTAATTTTGGATGTTTTGAGAGCTGCTGCTGAAAAATACGTGGGTTTTTTTTTGTTTTTTTTTTTGGTCGAAAAGCTTGGAAATCAGTTGTATTTCGTTTGACATGTTTCTGATTATCATGCTTGATGGCTGTACTGTGTAGAGCTACCACTGAAATTCAGAAGTTTTCCCTGAAAATAAGAAGAAGAGGCTGAAACAAAACCTACTGATCTCCTCTCGCATTTGCCAGTTTTAAGCTGTTGCAATAAACTTCAGACCATAATTATGGAGAGAACAGTGCAAATAACCAGAACTTACATAAAATCTTGAATATAATGCATTTATGTTTAAGAAGGATTTTGCGTGTTCTCCCCCATGAACAAACACGTCTTTAGGGCCTGGTAGCACCATGCAGTTCAGTAAAGATGAACAGGGGCGGATCCAGCATTTATCAAAAGGGGGGGGGGCCAAAAGGTCCGGGGTTTGGGGGCCACCTAGGCCCCCAACGGGGGTTTGGGGGCAGCACCCCCAATGGGGGGTCCAGGGGGCGAACCCCCCGGAAGCTCTTGCATTTTCACCATTTTCAGGGGGTAAATAATAGTGTTTCCTGGGAGGAAAATCCTGTAAGAATACATTTTTTTTGAGGGGGGGCCAAGGCCCCCGCGGCCCCCCCCCCCTAAATACGCCCCTGATGAAGAAAAGATAGCACAAATTTCATGGCGGTTCACCTGCGGAACATCGACATGTATGTACAAACAGCAACCCATTTCATAGAAGAGTTTTCACAACATTGCAGCAGATGCAGCAATGTACTGCTGCTGTGTACTTATGATTACAGACACATGGTCCCAGAAGTTTAATTTCCCATAACTTTAATATACTTAACATATCCTCATTAGGCCTCTTTATGTAAACTTTCTTCATCTTTAGCCAGATTACATACTGACAAAATTTTCAAACTATTCTGTCAACTGTTCTGCATGGTCCCACAGCTTTTTATCCCACAACTTTCTCAGAGGAATGTGGTAATATAGGCCCACCTTCCTTATTTTCGCAAAGTTTCTTCGCCTGTTCGATTATAATGAGGTAAAATTTCAGACAATTTTGTTTGGACGTTCTGGAGCAGAAGTCGACAATAGCTTTCACACACAAAAATCACGAAACTGCTCAACTTAACTTGCATACAGAGACTGAAGTCGTTCTGTGACCTTTGAAATAATATCAAGGACACTTTTCTGTAAGGCTATCGTCGCTGTTTACATTATCAAAGTCTTTACTCACTCACAGCGTTGGAGTCCTCATTTTTGAGATGACAAGCGAAATACGCACCATTAACAAGATAAAAGCCAAAATGTTTGTTTGACTTTTCAAGGTCAAAATTTACAGGACAAAAAAGTCTATTGGTAATTTCTTTTTATTGTTTAATAGTATCCATAGGAAATGGATCCACCATTACCTAGGTATTATAAGCCAGGATGTAAGTTTGACCTTTTAAGATTAAGAGCACCGGAACAAACCCTATAGGTACCCTCCTATTAGTGTTTAATAGTAAACATGGGCCTAGGATCCACCATTACCAAGACATAAGCCAGCAGGTCACAACTGCTGATATCTCTATACAACCAATACCAACCTGTACATGGCCCTTGCATTCCCACCAAGCTTTCAGAGAGTCCAACATGCATTTTGGGAGATGTCCAAAATAGTGAAAAATAACCCATAAAAATATTTTAAAAGTTACAGCACCACATATCCACAAGTTAAAGTCTAGGGGACCCCAGATGTGTCCCTTTGCAATTTCAAAACTATTGGCCAGACACTGTTGCAGATGAACAATATTTCAGATGTTACAAAAAAAAAAAAAAAAAAACAAAACAAAACAAGAATCTGCTCCCAAAAATTGACAATCACTGGAGCATGACCATTTGAAAAAATACAATAAAAACCTACATGAAGTACATCCCCACCAATTCTTAAGTAAATCTGACAAATGCCTTTGGAGAAGTAAAAAATGTGAATTACCACTGCAATCCCCATTGACTTGCATGATGGTACTGTAATCATTAAAATGGATGCATCAACTGACATGCACCGGAACTGAAAAAAAAAACAAAAAAAAACAATGTTTAAAAGCAGGGTTCCACGTTATCATCACCTAATTAAAAAAAAATTATTTAACCTTCTAGAAGGTACACTTCCACCAACTTTTAGTACAATCCCAGTGGTGGTTCTGGAGAAGTTAAAAATACCTTTAATATACAAACATTTCGGAACAAATTGAAAATAATAATAATAATAATAATAATAATAATAATAATAATAATAATAATAATAATAATAATAATAAATAAATAAATAAATAAATCATAGCACCACCTGGTGGCCCAAATGTAGCCTACCTGGCTCCAGATGATCCTGTATGCAATTTCAAAGCACATAGCACAGTGGTTCTTATTTTGTTTTGTTTTGTTTTTTTGCTTTTTTTCTCAAAAAGTGAAAGAGTTGTGACAATCCTGTGCTCTGCTATTGGAAATCTGCTGGTTCTTAAGTGTGCACTTTACTGTTCTATTACATGTGCCGTATTAATGTTTGCCAATATTGGACAAGATGTTGATATAGCGAAGACACAGCCAGTATATTAGTTTGGCCCTTAAATGTCATTTAAAGTGAAAATTATCAATGCCGAAAGAAACCCCATGTGGCACCACCCGCCGGCCAAAATGTGAAATACATGACATCAAGTTACCCTGTGTGCACTATAGAAGTAATTGGCCCAGTAGTTTTTGAGGAAAATAAAGTTGTTTTATTTTATTTTATTTATTCATTTTTTTTTTTTTTTGAAAAGTAGATTTTAAACATCATATAGAACAACCGTTTGCATCATCATCTCTTTCACAGATTTGGCAGAGAACCACCTGGGTACCATCCACACACATCAAAATTTTTCATGCATGTCTTCAACAAGCAGACGAAAATGCAAAATATGTAATGGACAGATAAATGAATCAAAGAACAGATGGATGCAAAAAGATTTCATAAGCTCCTCTGAGTGACAAGTCAGCAGAGCTAAAAATTTATTTTAAAAATATATACAGGTTATTGCACTCATAGAAGACCACCTAGGGGACATCCATTTCAGAAATCAAAACATTCCATTCTGGTTTTTGAAAAAATTAAAAGTGTAAAAAATAAATTAAACAAGAGGGAAGTGTGAACAGCTTGTCTTCAGCTAACCTTGACATTCAACCCATAATAAGTCCCACTCTAGTCTAGGGGATGAGAATTTTGGAGAGGATATAAAACTGAAGACTGCAATCCCCGTTGACTTACATGGTTATCAATAGGAATGTATGTATTAACTGGCAGGTACCCAAATTGTCTGGCCCTGTCACTCACCACAAAAGTGGTAGCACATGATAGTTCCATAAATTAATATGCACCCCTTTTTCAAGGATTTTATCCCCCTATTTTGATGAAAACAAGGAGATTTTTTGCCCTGGAAATGTACTCCTATTTTTTAAAACAAGGAGATTTTGACCCTCAAAAAGTACCCCTATTTTTCAGTTTCCAGGATCCAAATGTAGTGGTCCATGCCTTAAAATCTGCATTATGCAGCATATAAGTGTTGTTACATTCAAATCTGGATTAAACTTAATTGTAATGAGTGAAACCATTTTCATTTTCTCCATGCTTTTTAATGATTTGGGTTTAAACTTGGAACTGACATTATCGACTATTGAAACCTATAGATCCATAGCCTGTATTTTCCCAATCCCATTTATACCCCCTATTTCATAAAAAAGCGAAGGTTGTACAAAACATACCCTAATTTAAGATTTCGCAGATCTTGACCAATTAAAAAAACCCCTAATTTCCGATTTCGCGGACCGCATCGAAGCTCAAAATATACTCCTTTTTCCACGAAATTTAGAACGATCAAGCGTACATGTTTGGTCCTAAGTGTGGGGGCCAGGCCAAATTGACAAATTCATGAAGAATCAGGGATTCAGAGTGTCACCATGTACTGAAAAATGTTGATTTAACCTCCCACAAGCTACACATCTATTAATTTTCAGAAAAATCTGACAGACAGTTCTGGAGAAGAAGCTGCGTATAGCCTAAACACACAAAAATTTATTTAAAAATTCTAAGAGAAAAAAAAAAGCAGCACCACTTGTTTAACAATTTTAAGTCCAGGAGTCCCCAGAAGTGCCCCTATGCAGCTTCAGAGCAACTGACTGAGCAGTTTTTGAGACGCTTTTTTAAGGTTTTGCCAAAGAGTCATAAAAAATCCAAAAAACATTGGTCCATGACCATTCGAACAAATCTTGTAGAGACCCACATAAGGTACATCCCTTAAGTTTCAAGTGAATCTGGCTGACAGTTTTTAAGAAGATGAAAATGTGAATTGTGGACAGATGACAGATGGATGACACTAGAACCTCAGCTGACTTGTCAGCTGAGGTAATAAATAACAGGGAGAGTGACAATGGATGCAAATGAATTTCAGAAGCTCTGCCAACTGACAAGTCAGCAGACCTAAAAACCCAGCAATTATCTTCAAACATCAATAATTTTGTTTTAATTATCGAATGCATGCACCTGCATTTTACGACTGCCTAAAACTATGAATTATTTATCAGAAACTTTAAGACAAGACACATAATCTGTAAGAAGCCACTAAATACCACAAAATAAGAAAGTTAATGGGGGTATTCTGAAAGAATGTTTTCTTAAAATACCAATTCAGCCACAGTGGTGCAAATGATTGCACTTGATGTATTGCCCACCTGGCAGTGACAGTAATAAATTACATGCATGTAGGCACAGAATGGATTTTGTGACTACCGTATTCCTTGCGCTCATCACTCCTCCTCTAATTTATGCCCAAATCGCTGGTGGGGTCATGAAAATGAACAAATGGCTACTAATTATTCTATGTTTAATGATATTTTTCTAATAGCATTGTACTTGTAATTTTCAAAAAATATAGATCCAAAATTGAGTCTTATCTTACTGTACTTTGGCGAGCATGCAGGGGACTCATAGATTGGGTGGAATATCATATCTAATTTTAAGCATTAAAAATAAAAATGAAATGAAGACATGGAATGCAAGACGTTTACACAAAAACTTTATTAGCAAAACCACAGAACTTATGAACACAAGTGTATACACTCCCAGCATGTCCTGCATGCACAGCTTGCATATTGCCACCAGAGGGCAGCATCAACAAAAAGTATGAAGAGATCTGAAAAAGTAGTTCAGGGACGTCTTTACACATGCAGATGAACACAACACAAAAACGTTTCTCCCATTGTGTATATATAATGTGAAAATACATGTAGACAACATTGAGTTTCACAGTTTTGCCTTTTCCTCCATCTTGCACAAACATTTCATGCAGGAAACATGTCCATATTTTGATCTGTGTAACAGTAACATTTCTTCCCACTTCGTTAATGCCCCTTTCATTTAACAAGTGAAGGCTTTAATTATCAAATTGGTCAAACTCTTAGGTTCCTGAAACACAACAGTAATTATTGGGCGATCAACGAAACATGGCAATTTCAAAGAGTGCACCATTATACATGTTTATTTCACTTATTTACTCATTTATTTTGTTGATAATTAATTCTGTGCTGCCGTTCTCAATACAATTTGCCATTCTATATTTTGACAAAATTTTACATAGGGTCTGACACCAAAACAACAAAAACTTTGTTCTCCTAATGCTTTGATATGTTGCCCTCCATGAAATTGCGCATTAAAGAACAGAGCTTCGACAAATGTAGTGCAAATGGATCTGCACATAAGTTTTCTTATACTCTTTTTGTATTGCACTGGTGTAAATGTTAATACATGTAGATGCAAACACAGCCATATTTTGGAACCACAACCTTTAGTAACAGGTCATAGCAATTGCTCAGTCTTTCATGTCAACACTTTTATAAGGCATGCGTTAAACACTGTATGCAACTGTATTATGCCTTTTTGTTTAGGAATGCAAATGAGTTGCTTCTTCAGTGTATATAAAATACAGTAAGAAACAGGCCTGAGAGCAAACATTCTCCTTTATACAAAGATCACAAAAAAATATGACTTTATCCATGCTAAAACACAAACTGCATTGGTTCACCAGCAGACAGCAAGGAAACTTAATACAAAAGTTAACGCAGGAAAAATACAACTATGTCTGTCTTTTTGTTTTTGTTTTTTTTGTTAGCTCAATGAAGACAAGGATGTTGTATAAGTAGTTCACTGAATGGTGGCCTTTATCAAATAAACCCCACTTGGATTTACTCTACAGGAGAATACACTGTCGGGTCTAAAACTCCCAAGAGCAACACCATCAAAGACTTCACTGATCTTGTAACCCTGGGGGTGATTTAGGCCAATTGCAGACAGCTTCACGGACACTTTTGTTGGGGCTCCTCCACTGTGAGTATACAGGAACGCCACTGCTACACTGCCTTTTGGTATCACTGGCCGAGTCCATATGGACACATACCCAAGCTGAAATAAAAGGAAAAAGAAGAGGAATCATATTTCTGTACATGTATGTGTACATGCATGTAGGTGTTGCCATCTGGAGGGTAAACTGAAACTCACTTTAGGTTGAAAGGAAAGAAGTACAGGCCAACAGACACCATGTGACCCATTCTCCCATGTCTGATTGGTCACAAGATGTCATGTGACCCTTCTTTAATTGTGATTTTGTATCCCCTTGTGATTCATGTGCTCAATGCCTGTCCCACCAAAGAATATATAACGAATCACAGCAAGTAAAATTTATAGCAAGATCCCAGTTTTCACCCCCTAAAGGTCACCTACCTCTTTGATACGGACACCCTGAATGCCCATGGGGTCTTGATTGATGGCAATGACTCGCTTATTCTGAAGAATAGCCTTAGAGGAATCCCGTATTGTCCGTAGATCAACTGACATAAGTAATGGAGATGCCATTATGGCCCACATAGCAAACTGCGCCCTCTCCTGTTCATGGCTGAGACCATAGTTACCGATAACCAACTGAAATGTTTAAAAGACAAAATGACCATATTATTTGAGTCAAGCGTCTTCCTACATATAAGATTTTAACTGTACATAGCCAAAAACACTTTGCCTGTACTGGATGATTCTCTTATTTATAATCCACATGGGTTTGCCTCCCTAGCAGACTTTCTCTGGTCCCTGGCAACTTGAAATTGAAGCTTTTTTGACTGAATCCATCAAATAAAAGTACTTCCATTGATCTCATAAAGCTAATTACAGTGGAACCTGTCTATTGCGACAATGCTTGGTGCATTTGCAATGCAGTGCACAATAGACATGGGTCAATTTGCACAGGGATGATTGTTCTACATATACCTGGAGATCGAGGGCCAGAAGCTGTCATGCAGAAGTTTTGGTCACAATGGGCGATGATGACACAACAAAGCATTTGAACAGTTAAGCGACATAAGCCATTACTTGAGGAGTGTGTAAAAAAATCACAATATGCCATCATGATAACAAAAGAAGCATTTTGAAAAAATAAGGAATTCTTCAGTAAACTAACATGAATTTCCTTCCCGGTTTGCTCTGAGACTAACAACTGCAGATGAAATCTGCAAAAATGAGGCTTGCTCAATGAAAAAAGTCACATTACACAATATAAATTGTCATATATCATGTATATAGGACAGGCAAATCTGACGGGACTAGACCGTAGATGGAAGAGGCTTTTGTGGTTTTTCGACGTAAGACTAGATTCGGTGATCTCTTCACCTCATCGGTTACGAAACCGACCATTGAAAAAACTGCATGTGCCTGTTTATATACGTTAGGTTGCTACGTAAAACGTGTGCTATTGTTTACGTTGATTCAAAGAATTTTTCTTTGAAAATAGGTGTTTTCCTAATATGGAAACACCTAAATGTTTGATGACTGTGGGTCAATCAGTACTTATCTTAGGCTTGTTTAGAATTAGAACAACAGAATAGTTGTTCCAATAGCCCTGGATAGGGACTATGGAAATATTTAGGAACATTTCCCTTGTGATTAAATATGCAGTTGTTTTCAAATTAACACTTTATGTGTTAATTGAGTGGTACATAGCATGGGAAAATGAGCTCAGACAATAAAAATTTAGTATTAGACTGAGTAAGGGAGCTCAAAAAAAAAAAAAAAAAAAAAATGTATATAGGACAGTTGCATTTGCTTAAGACAGAGCATCACATTATTCAGGTAATAAAACAAAAGAAATCACTTGGTGAAGTTACAGGACAGCTGCAACAGACAAAAAGTCTCATTATGGAGGTGGCCACAAGAGCAGGTTCCACTGTATATGTAAATGTTAAAGTATCCCATTTTTTAGATGAAAGCTAGGTAAGGAAAGATTATAATGGCCCAAGTCTTTCCTTACCTGGTCAGGGTCATTCCAGGCCCCGGGACCAGCAACAGCACTGAAGTTCCCTGGATCATCCCCAAAATACCCTATCATTCCACTGACACTGTTCCAGCTATCATAGATGTCTGTGAAATCACGGAACATGTTACAAGTCTTGGCCACCAATTTATAATCAACCTAGAAGTAGACCAGAAGAAGAAAAAAATTACTGCTGAGCAATTTTTTTGTCCATACCTGGTCAGGATCGTTCCATGCTCCAGGCCCCGCGACTTGACTGAAATTACCAGGGTCATATCCAAAGTATCCGATCATACTAGAGACTGAATGCCAACTGTCGGAGATGTCTGTATAATCTCGAAACATATTACAGGTGTTTGCAACCAGTTTGTAGTCAATCTGAAGAGCCATGGTTAAGACACATGTACATGTATGTTACAGCGATAATATATATACAAAAGAAACAGAAATTGGTCACATACCCATGACAACAGTTTCCTTTGTGCAGGTTGGTTACAATTATGCTCTACCCATGCCAAGGAAAGCTGTTGACTCAAGTCTAATCTAACCAGGACAGGATTAAGATTAAATTTTTTGAACACCCATTTTCTTCATCAATTCTGGTTGAGGGCCAACATTGTAGGCCTCAAGTTTGTGTATTTTTGGATGCACTGAAATTACCGGAATCATCTTGAAAAAGTATCCAATCCCGGGAGAGAAATAATTGCAACTGTCACATGTAAATGTCCAAATACGAATACAATAAAACCTCATTATAATGACACCATCTGCTTCCTGAAAAAATGTGTCGGTACGCGACTCTGAATATGTCATAGAAATGAGTCCGACAGCAAAGGAATTTACTTTCAGTGCCTTAAATTTTGTGTCATTCAGTGAGCATGTCTGAAAAATAAATGTGGTTATAATGAGGTTTCACTTTATTAAAATGTATTGTATGCCATGCACAGTGACCACCCTCTTTAATCATTATCTCCACATTATACTGTCATATCTGTTTGAGCTTTCAAATGCAGTGAAACCTGTCTATTGTGAAGATGCTTGGCACACCTCACATGTGGTCACAACAGACAATACGCGCTGTCGTCATGATATTCGGCGTCAGCCATAGAATCCACACAATCACTGAATGGGGAGTTTTAAAGTCTATTCCATCATGGCTAGACTTAATTTAAAACTTATCAAAATACAAAAGAAATTAGTACATACTATAAGCAGTGCTGAATTTAATGCTCATACATCTCCCATTTTCAAAGACTTAAATTTACTGCCTTTCAATCAAATATGTATTTATATGACTGCTGTATTCATGTTTAGGGTTATTTTTAACCTCATGCCTACTTCTTTTATGTTTCTCTACATATTTAATGGAGGCCTACATTCTTACATTACCAGACAATCAAACAGTTTATATATTCCACGGTATCGAATAACTGAATATGCTGTAAATTTTCCATTAAATGTCATGGACCCATTGTATGGAATTCTATACCAAATTATCTGCCAAAAATATCTTCATCACATTCATTTAAAAGGAAATTGAAAAGGTACTTAATTGGAAATGTATAATATGTTTTCTTACTAACTTTTCATTTAACGAAAATTTTTTATAGTACATGTGCATGTATATGTAGAAGGAACCAAAATATGCCACCTGATTTGTATATATTTTTACTGTGTTACTTTAATGCTTTCCTGGGTGACACTTAAAGCTCCTCAGTTTCTGTAACATCTCCCCCCCGCCCCCATATATGTATGGCAACTTAACCAACTGTACTTTTGTGATTAATAAAAATTCAAATTCAATCAAATTCAATCCAATTTATCTCTACTAATTACCCCCAATGCAGCACTTTTTGCAACGTAGGCCTACACAGATCTCCCAGCCACCTAGCTGATTTTCGGATAAAGCAGTACTCCATTGCAATCACTTCGCTCAGTGCCAAATTATCCCTATGAATTTAAGTGTTAGTAGGTTAATGCAAGCAAAAGATGAAAAGACAAGGCACTTTAGTCGTTGCAAAGAAAACAATCTGGAGGGGTGCATGTTTCAATGTATTTACTAATAAAATGAGTTTTAGCATATCTTGAAAAACCAGACAGACAATGACTATAGAATTTGTGTTTAACATGTTTAATGCAAGAGGGTGTATTAAAGAGTGAAGGAATTAAAAATCTGATATATTTAGAGGTTCTACTTTTTTGGCGGGGGGGGGGGGGGGGGGGGAAGGAGTTGCATGGATTCTTTGTCTCCTTTGATATGGGTGATTTGCAGGTGCCTGTGCAAAATATCATTGAAATATGCAGGCAACCTGTTATGAAGGTATAGAAAGTAAAATTTTAGAGTGTTAAGTTTGAATAAATCTTCGGTTACGAGGATGACATTGTTCAGTGTTTTAAAATTAGTGGATCTGTATGGGTGGTTTACCTGTACATGTAAGGCCAATCAGCCAAACAATAGATTTCTGCAGGGGCATGCTATGGAGTGGGGGCAGAAGAAAGAGCTGATCTAAACATCTGGAATTTTAGTGGCATGTACATTGTAACAGACAGGAAAGGTGGCATGGAGAGACTTGTCATGTCTAGCCTGTCCTGCATACATGTACGTACACAATACAAATACAATGATATGTGTATGATATAGGATACAACAATTTAAAGTAAAATAAGTTTTATACAATTTATATATCCTAGGGTAAATTGATGCTAAATTTAGTCCAGTAAGAGTAGCAGCATTGGTCTTTATTATATATAATTTTCTGACATTTCAACCTGTCTTACCTTGGCGCCTTTAGATTTGGCATACATTGGCCATTCACACGAGAACACAATCGGGCGGCCTGTCTCATTTAGGAAACGAGACATGGCTGGATAGCCTGTTTCAAACAGAAAAGAAATACTTGCATTTTTAATAAGTCAGTGTTGTCTGCAAAAACAGACAGTCATACCTACCAGCAACAAATAACAAATACAATTTTATGACACATTAAGGGTCTACAAACATTGCAAGAAATAATTTGCAGTTATCTTACTTTTTGTGGTAATAAAGCAAAAAAAAAAAAAAACACCAATGTACGAGTCACCAGACACATTTAAATTGCATTGGTGGGTCAGGTATATGTTTAATTAAGATTTAAATACATGCACATTTTAAGCCAATATCAGAGATACATACTATTACTCATATTGGACGTATATACCTGAAGAATCACAGCACAAAATATAAACACATGCACAGAAGGAATATGACTGAGAAAGTGAAGGTTTGGAAAATGTTCATACAATCAGTCTGCAAATGTGGCTATAAATTACTTTTATGTGGAACTATCTGAAACTGATAGAAACTTACCCTCAGTGACTTAATCCCATTGTGTCAGGTTGTACATGAAACTTTTATCCATTAAAATCAGCCAGCAAGCAGTTGCAGATACTGTAAATATCACCTGCTTTTCTCTTTTCTTTTTTTTTTTCTTTTTTTGCAATTTAGAGTAATATGACATCAGTCAACAGAATGTTGGGGTATGGGAAACTTGATATTTCAATTTTAGTGACCTTACCATAAGCATATTGTTCCTTGTCAGCATTACACCCATCGAACTTGAGCATATCCACACCCCATTCAGCAAATGTCTGTGCATCTGTCTGAAGGTGACCTTCAGACCCTGGGTCCCCGGCACAGGTGTGAGTTCCTATGTCCTCGTAAACTCCTAGCTTTAAGCCTCGTTGGTGAAGCTATTTTCGTAACAAACAGAAGGCAGACCCTTTTAAGACCCCAGGGGGCAGCACTACAGGGTCCTCATTGGCAAACTTTTACTTGTTTGCATAGCAAGATTTCCTTTGTAGGTTCTGTTAAACAAAACAGTCACTACATTTATGCAAATGAACGCTGTCATGTGCTGCCATCTGGGGTCCTAAAATTCCACTATTGGAAGAGGATGATGACCCTTTCCTTCTTGATAAATCTTTACGCAAGGTACACGTACTTGAATTATTTGGTTACACAGTGGCTGCCAAAATGGACAAAAAATATCCTTAATCAAAGCAGAATACATTCAACAGCAAATATTCTCAGGCAAAACAAAATACTGCACTCCTCCCAAAAATGGCCCTCCCTCTTTTATGGACCCCCTAACTCCCTGCAATCTCAATACTGAAAAAATCAGAGCAAACCTTTTTACATATAATGATCTTGTTCAAAGTATTTTACCTATATGTACATAATATGGTTCTAGACTGAAGGCTTATAACATTCTTACTTTGTGAGCCCCCAGAGAGTGGAACAAATAGGGAGGGCTGAACACAGAAATATTTGTTTCTTAATAAATCAACTCTACTGGTTTTAGCATTGCTTCAAATACAGTGGTCCCCCTCTTATAAGGCCACCCCAAAATGTAGCCAAGAGTGGCCTTATAAGAGGGGTGGCCTCTCTAGAGGGGGAGAATATAATGAAAATACCATACTTGCTGCACAAGAATGCTGGCCTTTCAAGAGGGGTGGCCTCTGGTGGGAGGGGCCGTATAAAAGGGGGACCACGGTATTCCTTTGTTCCTTTCTTTCATTCATTTTGGTTGACATTTCTTTTTAGGTAGTCCCCCCCCCCACTTTTTTTTTGGGGGGGGGTGATTTTTTCAGAGGGATAACTAAATAGGAAATGTTGCTTATTCTGACACTCTCATTTCTGTATTTTTTGTGATTGAATGTTGTAAAAAGAAGTAAAACTACTTGTGCACCAGGCCCCAAAGTAAACATTTTACATGAATTCAGTAAAAAAAAAAAAAAAAATACCATACATTCAAATACATATTTAATTTAGCAGTTACTAAGTTTCTATGCAAAACAACATAAAATATCATATTCACCCAAATTAAATGACTTAATATTTATTCAATCAGATGGATATCTGTAATGTACATGTATGTGATTATGGATTTACACCACTTATAAAACTTGCTAATGATGAAATCAGAATAAAAATTACACACTAACATCATATCAATATTATGTTTTCTTTTTCAACCAAACAACAATCAAATTTCTCTCACATAATCTGCCAATGCCTTCATACCACTGGGGAACCTCTTGGCATTAGGCTGAAGTCGTCCGCGACTGTCACGTTTCATGGCCAGCCAGCAGTCATCCACCGACACATACTCATACCCCACATCTTTGTAGCCATCTTTGACAATCCAGTCTGCCATTGTCATCAGCAATTTCTCACTAATTAAGACATGGAGATCACGTTTAATGAATTAAAGCACTTTTATACACATCATGAAATGTGACTTGACAGCACAAAAACCGAAAACATTTTTTTCATGTCAATATGGAAACGAGTTTGATCAGTGACCTTATGTTAAATAATAAAGTTTCAATACTAGGAAAATTTTAAAAAATCGAAATTTTCCTCAGCCAATTTGGCTTAAAGATCCCCTTTCTATTAGCCAATGGCTAACTGGCCGATGGCTTGCACCTGCCTAGAAAACCAGCTGAGTAATATTCCCTGTGGCAGCTGCAACATTACTTCCTATTGGGCAATGTAAATAAGAATTGAGAGTATACAAGAAATATGTTTGTTTGTGGGGTATAAGGTATGCTTACTAGGAGGTCTGCAAATATGCAATTTGGCAAAATTGAAGACAGATATATGGATGTATCATAAATATAGTAAAAGTACTAGCCCCTTCTTACTGCAGTTTTAGCGCTCTAGCATACAGTGTGTTTAGAGGGATGTAACCACGTCAAAATGAGGGAGCATATTGAAACTGTCCAATTAGAATGCTGGAGAAATGTTACCCTGGCAAACATTCAGAATTTCCAAAGGGAAGATATATCCTCCGAATTGAAATAGCATTGGCAGTCAGTATATCTGTCATTTTTTCATTAGCCAATGAGAATGCTCCTTATTCCCTGCCCAGACAACCAACCACACTGGCCTTTACAGACCAGCAATGGCTACTGCAGGGGAAAGGCAGCTGGACATTCTGGCTGACAAAATTTGTTTACTTTTGTTTCTATTTTAAAGTTTCTTGTAGAACCACATTGTGGATACTGGTATTTAGGATAACCAGATGGTTCTAAGCCCAATTCAGTATCCTTGCCTGCATAGCCCTCCCCCCCCCTCGAGCCTGTATCCTCCCTTGACCCCTTGGAACTTGGGACAATCCAGGCTCTTGAGGGATCTACAAAGGCCAAGGATGCTGAATTGGGCATAGGAATACCTCTAAATATATGTAAGCTATCTGTATGTGTGATATACAAGGGAAATAATAGTTGGGCACAATATGATGTACATGTAAAGCTGCAGCTCAAATGCTCAAAAAAGAAAAAAAAATCACGTTAATATGAGACATGCATATTAATTTCCCATCACAAAGCACAGGGTTCACGCCTGTCAATCACTGAGGATACACGGGCATACCACTGTCACAGACAGGGCTAGATACCCCTTTCTCATAAAATTAGTGTCCTTCAGTAGAGATTAATGCCAAAAAAACATACTCACTTAGTGCTTCCTACATTGGACATAAGAATACATGTCTATCTGCTTGTACATGTACTAAGCATTCTTAATTTCTAAAATATCAGTAGAACAGGCTTGCCTGCATAGGCAACAGCCTGTATCTCACCAGGCAAGATGATGGTTACTTAGACAGCCAGGTATGCAGTTGTGGTGGGAATTGAACATGCATGCCTTGTATTACTTCTAAGTCACCAAAATCCATTACTTTTTAAAACTCTGAAGCAGCACTTTGGTGAATGATCGCGTCTGCTTTAACTGCATGTGTTTATTACTACCGGGCCTTCAGCATGTACATGTACCAACCTGATACAGTTGTCTGGGTCAGTATCACATTGGGTATTACATTCAAAGCGTTCCCATGACAACCAGCCCATGGGCGGGGTTAGGGCCACACCATTGTTCAGGCCCTGGGCCAAATGAAGGCACACAAGGATGGTCACAGCCAGCGGCACCATCTGGACACTGAAAAGAATCACAGATCTCACGTACAGACATGTCAAAGTGGGAGCATTTCATGCAAGAATGGTGGCCATCTTCCAGTTACAAAAATGGAACGTTTTGCACTTTGTCCATAATTCATGACAGCCTTGTTATACAATTTATAATTAAGCACTTATGGAGGTTGCATTGTAAAGGTCCTTCCAGTGTACAGTAGTACCTGTCTTGAGAGACCCCTCCAATGAGAGACCAGTCATCTTTTTAAGACTGCTCTCTCAGAACACTGTGCTATCTTTTCCATGATATTAGACCTCTAATGAAAGACCACCTGTTTTGAGAGACCACATTTTGACCTGCCCTAGGGGCAGTCTCTCGAGATAGGGACCACTGTACTGTAAACCTACTTTGACATTATTTGCAAATTTTTAACAATGATAAAATCTTTAAATATATAAGAATTATTCTTAGATTGAGCAACTGACTTGCCTCCTAAGCAGACTTTCTTGGGGCGATACACTATGTTGGCCCCCCCGGGGTAGTAGACTGCCAAGAACGGATGTTTAGCAGGCAAGCAACTAACAGGTATCATTTACAATTATTATTTACCCCCGATTACCATGATATACCAATTCAGTATGCATGATCAGAATCTGCAGATAAGGCCAGAGGTGTTTTTTTTAATTTTCTTTTCAAATTATAATTTTTAGTTTTATGTACCTTTGCCTAAAAAACTTTGGGTGCAAGGGAGGAATAAAAATAAAAATAACACGAAATGTCTGTACTTCTATCATTTTAGGCTTAAGAATAAAGGGTAGAATGCGAAAATACTTTTGACACACAAGTCATTACTTTCCACTAACCAAACTGTATATATTTAACTGTTTGAGTATGAGTTTTGCAGGCAAGTAAGTTGCCTCCAACGCAGACTGAAGTTGTGTATTTTGTTTAATCTGCTGGGATCTACCCTTCTTTGACAAGGTCACTGTTTTAGTGTTGGAAAAGTGACTCAGTTTCTAATTGGCGGAGTATGCATGCTTACTACGGTAACAGGCTTCAGTACACTAGGGACTAGAGGCTGCCACTGGTTTAGGCAATAATGATGAACTTCCTGATTGGTGTCTCAGTCCAGCAGGAGGGTCACACCCTAGTTTTGTTTCTTACTATAAAGCTCGTGCTGCCATGTTTTCCAAGACGAGAGCCGAGGCAAAGGGTCCACCACACACTCTCTCAGAGCTGTGGTGGGCCCCGGCCTAGGACATATCCCCCAACACTCATCGCTTCAGTTGAAGTCCCCCCCCCCCCCCCCCACACACACACTTAAAAAAAAAAAAAAAAAAAAAAAAATCCCTCATACACCCTATCCCCGCCTAGACTAAGGCTCAGGCATTTCCCATGGGGGACCCCATTCCCTCTCCTCCCTGCACTCTGAAATTCTAATTTACCCTGTCGCTATCAAGCCCTATCAATTCATTTCTCTTCTCCCAGCTCCCTGCCAGGTACATGTACTGATGCAGTCCTGCACACATGAAATGCCAGGACTTCTTGGGGTACTGCGCCCTGGACCCCCTCGCAGGGCTCCGCGCCTGGAGCCGGGTGGGGGCCAGGGTGGGCTCCACGCCCCCGGCGTCACATTTTGGCCTGACCAACTTTCAAATGGAGGATACACATGGCAGGTCCCTGATCCTGGTGCGTGCGGTTGTGGCTGCCCACTCCTATTACCGTACGACATAAAGCGGCCAGGTAATAATTATCTCCCAGCCTGTCACTGCGCTTGGATGCATGACGTGCCCATGCATTGCTGGGGACCTGAGCGGTGGCTGTGCGTGAAACCTGTGTCGTGTTCATAACTTCAAATCCAATGATATTGACAAAATACATCACATCTCATGAGAAGTTGACTCACCTGCTGGTCATGGACTGCTCATGCAGGTGTCCTGTCTGTCAAGTTTGCCGCTTAGCCCTCACTACCTCAGGTGTGAAGAGACTCTGCTTACATTTCTCCACCAACTTGAAATTTCACTGGAATGTTAAACTTGCGTCTGTAATTAATTCGTCATTCTTCTTTTTCTCCTTTTACTCAATGCCCCTTTTTGTGTTTTTCCCGGAAGTGTTTGTATCACATGATCGGGTGCTCACATGACCGTCTGTAAACAAAGCCAGGGCATTTTGGAAACAAGTCATTCGCGGGTCACACAGCACAACAGGTAAGAAGTCGGGCAAGATACGGTAAATTCGAATGCTTTGGTGGAATGCAGCTTTCTCTAACGTATGGTAAGATACAGCATGAAGTCTAGACAACGGTAGCGGAGCAGAAGACATTTATGTAGTTAAGTCAACTGCTTCCACTGACTCAAGTTCAACGTTGTTGACAGTGCGTGTGCAGCTGGGGGCATGCTACTTGTAAATTTTTTGGTCGTAGGGGGCAGCACCTGCCGATTGTGTTGATGTTTGGGGGGCGAGGCCCAAATGGTGGAAAGGTAAATTCAATTTGGTAAGGGTTTATTTTAAAGTTTGATGTAAAAGGTTTCACTTCGAGTAATGGATTTTGAATCATGCAGAAAAAATGTTTTTGACAGTACATTCGACAGATATTATGTGGTATCCGGCAAATGCACAAAAAAGTGGCTAGATTGAATGAATCACAGTTTTGCAAACAATAATGGCTCGTGTCCAACTGTTTCCGAGTCCAAGTTTGACTTTGTCTCCATGACTTGAAGTAAAGAAGAGACAGAGAAAAAAGCTGTGTACTTCATTTCACAATGATTGTCATTTTTTCTTTGCAACAGATCATGTCACACTGTAAGTATTTTTTTTTTTTTAGCTTGTTGCGGTTATTACACATTTTTTAAGTAAAATCATAGAGGTATTATAGTATAATACCTCTATGGTAAAATCGAAGTTGTCGTCAGTTTCCTCATTTTGTACGCATGTTGCCTAGGCTCAGTTAGAATGGGGACGTACATGTCGGACCTCCCTGGTTAGAATTAAGTATATGCGTTATACATAACATGTATTTATGGTAACAAAACAAGAACCAGAACCCTTGACCTTGTTCTCATCACTGGCAGGCCGGATTGTAACAACAGAAAGATTGAGTTTCGCATATCAGATGAGAAGACTGAGACATTAGAAGGAAATTCAATATCCATACTGCTCACATGACTGTCACTAGCTGCAAGAAGTATCCCGCCCTTACTGTAAATTGCTTTAATTTCACTGTATTCTTATCTTTGCCAGTTTCACTGACGGCACAAAACCGTGAAAATAACGCAGTGAAATGGTTTTTTAACATTGTATGAATATGAATTATGTCCAAAATAGTGCAATTAAAATTACAGTGAAATGTCAAAAATATAAAAGTAGTGAAATTTTAAACACACAAAAAATAAAGCAATTTACAGTATATGGCAATGTAGGCCATGCAGGTTTATTAACTTGGGTAACTTATTTCCCACGTCTTTAAAACTTCCTAAATTAGCTCAACACAATTCAGTCTGTTATATTAGTAATTTTAAAGACGCTGTATACAACAACCAGAAGAGAAATCAAGTCACAGAAACGAAACATTATGATAAACTTTGTATCAATAAATTAACCATCTCATAATCTTTCTCAAATTTTTGAGAGAAAACTTTGCATCCCTTTAGGGTAGAACATGCTTACAATAATTTGATGTAGATCTATCATTTTATATTTCTTCATTTTCAGACAAAATGAAGACTTGTTCCACATTGGTGGTTTTACTCCTGTGGTCCACTGGTCTGGATGCTCTGGACAACGGTCTGGCTCGGACTCCACCCATGGGCTGGTTGTCATGGGAACGCTATGAGTGCAACACTGACTGCAGAGATGATCCTGACAACTGCATTGGGTGAGAAATTTTGGTGTTATGTCAATAAGGCAAAACTGGGCTAAAATAGGCCAGCAGATGGCACCACTTACCAGAACCATCATTCCTTGTAAACCATCAGGTACACTTAGTGTCAGAAACCGTTATACATGTATATTGCTCCACTTACTGGAGCTTGCTGATTCTGTGGATCCCAATTATGGGCACTGTACATCTGTCTTTGCTGTAAAGTTAGTATAAGGGCAAAGATACAGAAGCATACAGACCATGACCTGACAGTATGACAAACAGCAGTGGGTGAGGTCACAGTTACCACAGATTACATGTTTGCATAGACTGCAGGGTAACTTTTGTGGCCAATGAAAAAAAATGTTCAGAGCCATTAAGGCACTTAGATTTACCATGGAAAAAATGGTATTTGTACTTGTAGTCCCCCCTCCCCCCCCCCTCCAAAAAAAAAAGGTTATCAGTTTTGAAATACACAGCTCTTACCCTCCCGACTGATGCTCCTTTTCCAAGAGCAGGGACTACTCTGACCATTAGTCAATTAGCCAAATGCTCATGTTTCTTGAATTTGACAAAACTAATGTGAAAATGGCAAACATATTTTAAAATTAATAACAAAACAGGCAAGAACAATTTTTTGTAAATTATGCCTGCATTTTCAATTCTGTATACAGATTTTTGAAGTCTAGCTATGTCCCATTGGAGGGGCACTGAGGAACCTTCTTATATTTGTTTATTCTATTATTTCTCCATCTTCAGTGAATGCCTCTTTTGTGAATTGCTTCCAAATTTATAATTTTGAGGTAATAGTGGTTTCTATTTTTTCTGTTTTTATTATTATTATTATTTTTTTATTTTGTATTTCTGTCTTCTTTTGTTCAAAACCCCAATACTATTTACTAACTCAATAGGTACCGTACCACATATTGCATTTGGAGATTGTACTTTGTAAAACTCACAGCTAATGAACAATGTGCTCAGGGCCATGTTGCTGCCGATATACTATAATCCATTCTTGGTCTAAGCTTCTGTGCTGAGAGCTGTAACATTTTCAATTATAAATGATACCTTTGTCTGTCCTGTGACAGTAAATATTTCACCCTTTGGATTTTCCACAGTGAAAAGTTGTTAATGGAGATGGCAGATCACATGGCAAGTGATGGCTACAAGGATGTGGGGTATGAGTACATTGTAGTGGATGACTGTTGGCCAGATGACCACAGGGATGCTCAAGGAAGACTGCAGGCGAACAGAATCAACTTTCCTCATGGCATGAAATATGTTGCTGATTACGTAAGGATAAACTTGGTTTTATGACTGGTCACAGGGCTGTAGCTTAGTTACATTCACATGTGTGCTCTCTGTGACAAACGAATCGTGTTGGGGTTCTTACCAAACTACACTTTTAAAGTAGAGATGAGACGATACCTCAGTTACATGTTCCCCAGCCCCCCACTCTCGAGAACCAGTCTGCCATTACAAATTTCATTTTGTGAAAATGAAATGTAAAGTGTACTTTTTTTTGTAAATATTTGTAAAGAGCATGGTCTACACATTTTAAATGTATTGAAATGGTACAACATTGAGTGTAATCAATGTGTCATAGCAAGTTAACTTCTTTTAATGGTGATCTGTGCACACAAAGTATCAAAACAGCTTCATGTGACTTATCAGTCAGCAGAGCTTATTTAGTCTGTCTGTTACCATCATACATATGCTTGTGTGTTAAGGGTATTTTTGACTGCTTCCTCAGAACAGCTGAACAGATTTGTTTTAAAATTTTATCAGAATATATTCTGACGAAGTTTGCAAAAATGAAAAGGATATGTTAATTTGTAGCAAGGGAAGATGACAACAAAATTCAGTATCATGTGTTGATAAGTTCTATTATGCTTTTTAGCTCTGCTGACTTGTCAGTCAGCAAAGCTATTGGAATCCGTTTGTGTCCATCTGTCCGTCAGTCGTTAGACTTTTTACCTTTTCAACTTCTCAAAAACCACTGCATGGAATGTTTTGATTTTGCACATGGATTTTCCTGGATGTACCTCTGCCAAGTTTGAAGGAGATGATGATGATGCAATAATTTTTTGTATTTTTTATGAATTTTTTAATTATTTTTTGAAAAAAAAAGTAAAATTTCTTCATCTCAAGAACTACTGGGCCAATTGCTTTGATATTGCTCATAGGGTCACCTAGTTCTTATTTGGGCTACCAGGTGGCGCTGCAATTTTTCCTTATTTTTGTAATAAATTTTGTGTTTTAATGTTATTTTTGACTTCTTCTCCAGAACTGTTGAACAGAATTACTTTCATTTTATCAGAATATAATTCAACTTAAGGCCATGAAAGTTTGCGAAAATGATATGGATTTGTTAATTTTTGAAGAAGTTATGGGAAATTTAACTTTGCAACCGTAGGTTAGTGTTACCACTGCATAGTATATATAGCTATTGTATTTACATTTTCAACTTCTTCTCAAAAAGGGATGCTTGGAATGTTTTACTTTTGTACATGGGTGTACCCCAGGTGGACCTCTAGTAATTGTGGTAAGGAGATGATGCAATAATTTCTCTATTTTTTATGAATTTTAATTAATTTTTTGAAAAAAATTAAAAAATTTTCATCTCAAGAAAAACTTGGCCAAATACTTTGATATTACACATAGGGTCACCTGCAGTCACCTAATTCTTCTTTTGGCCACCAGGTGGCTCTGCAATTTTTTTCTATATTTTTTATGAATTATGTATCAAACTTTGCTACCACTGTACATGTATGTAGCTATACAGCCTACAGTGCATGTGTTGCAATACTGTAAAAGCATATTCCAGTCAGCACAGCACAGGGTAATCATGATTCTCTTGTTTATTTTTATTTGGCTTTTCCCTGCTTTTTTTTTTTTAAATGTTTCTTGACTCAGCAAATCTGATGTTGGTTTGCATTTTATATTTTGGTAATAGTGGATCCTTAAAGGCCCATAGGTTCATTATTTAGCATTGGTAAGAGGGTACTTATGGGGTTACTATTGGTGTTGTTAATTTTGACCTTGGGTCACCTTGGAAGGTCAAACTGACCTATTGGTTTATATGTTAACAATGGTGGATCCTATTCCAAGAATAAATATTAACAAGACAGTATAATGTGGGGTTTATTTTGGTGAACATTTTTAATTTTGACTGCAAACAACATTGAAAAATACAACAGGTATGTTGGCTTTCATTTTGCTAATGGTAGATCATAGTTCCATAGTTGCTGCAAAAGATAAATTGGAAAATATGGAATTTCTTTTGGTGTTGTTAATTTTGACTTTGAATGGCCTTTAAAAGTCAAAACTCTTGGATATATTGGCTTTTATCTTGGTAATGTCAAACTTTTGGTTAACTGTTGGTAAGCACTAGTACAGTACGTATATGGAGCTATAAAGTCTGCACTGATCTTGCAGAAGCAGCTCAGATTTCAGTCACCTAAGAACACAGGATTGTCACAATTCCTTTTTTTGTGTCGTCTTGGTTTTCTCAAAATCTTGACTTTAATACAGGCAAAAGTTTGAAAAAACCAGTAGTAACATGGTAAATATTACGCAAGTGATGTACCATGCATGATCATGTTTCAGATTCACTCCAAAGGGTTGAAACTAGGGGTGTACGAGGATGTGGGGCGCCACACCTGTGCGGGGGCGCCTGGCACAGAGGGCCACATTGCGCTGGATGCACAGACGTTTGCTGACTGGGGGGTAGACATGATCAAGTATGATGGCTGTAATGCAAACATCCCACAGTATGATTATGGTAAGCATTAACCCTCCCCTCATTGAATTACCACCGAGTCAACAGCTTTCCTTGGCATGGGCTGGGCTGCCAAGGAAAGCTGTTGACCTGGGGCACGTGATCTTGATAGGTCTCATCTACAGTTCTCAGTCAAACTGTTTTTCAGTTCTGGTGAAATTAGTGAAAACCCCAGAAGCAGAAGACTTTTGTCCACCAGCAGGTTTGGGCTGAGTTAAGAGGGAAAGTTGAGTAACTGAGGAGGAATACCATGAAAACAGGACGGTTGTGCAGTCTCTAAATAAAATTAGTTGAGTGGTCAATAACTCAGGCCGATGAAAGAATGTTAGGGGCTCTGCAACTGGCTGCAGCCCGCAACGTTACAGGAGCTGTGCCCACAACCCCTAATGTAAAGTTGTATGAAGAGACTGGCTGGGAGACCCTTTCCAAACAAAGAGAGAGGTCGAAACTTATGATGTATAAAATTATCCACAGGCTAACTCCAAATTATTTGTATGCTTCTCTCCCTAACGTCCCAGCACCAAACAAAAGTCCCCCTTATAACACCAGGCGGCGGTCTGATATTGACAGATGGTCTGAAGTGCCTTTGTTCCATTCAAGATTAATGTTGTTTGATAAATCCTTCTTTCCTTCAGCCATTAAATTGTGGAATCTTCTCTCACTCGACGTGCGTAATTTACCAACTTTGAATCAATTTAAAATGAGAATTTCTTGCCCCAAGAAATTGCCGCAGCAATATCCCGAACTTTTTAATATAGGTAAGAGGTACATATCTATTTTACACTCCAGATTGCGCATGGGTCACAGGCAATTGAACGAGCATCTGTTCCAAATAGGAGTCAAGGCGTCAACAGCCTGTTCTTGTAGTGCTGCTGCTGAAAGCGTCTGGCATTATTTTCTCACTGGTCCACGATATGTTATTATACGTAATAGCCTTCACACATCAATTAATTTGGTTCATGCATCGTTCTGTCTGAATACAATTTTGTTTGGTGATTCCTCCCTTTGTTTGGAAGACAATGTTTTAATATTTCTCTCGGTGCAAGAGTTTGTTGAACAAAGCAAATGCTTTGAGGTTGAATCATTAACCTAACGATATGCATATTTTTCACAAGCCCCTCTATCTGTGTTCTCGTACTGGTGGTGTCCCGCTTTCTCTTTGTTGTGGCTCTGCATCACTACCCCTCGAGAGCTTTTTGCACTCTATGTGTGGCGGCGCAGCCGGTTGTGTGTTACGTTTGTCCTGTGCCTACGTCCTCTTTCACAAGAGGGATTAATATAGGGCTCTGCCCTCCTTCCCAATTGTATTCTACGAATAGAATATGTGTAAACCAACTCAGTTTGTCAATTGATCAATCAATCAATTGGTCATTCAACCAGTCAACAAATAGTCATTCAATCAATCATACTCTTTACTTTCGCAATTTGAAACATGTATGTTGTAATATGATCAATTGCTGTCAATCCTGCATTGTGTAATCTACGTGTATATGGTTTCAGCATTTGTAAACACCCTACAAATCTTCTTCTGAGTTCTTCAAAGGCATAAGGGTAGAGATAATATATCTTTAGTACAATGTATATTCCTTTGTCATCACTTATGCTAATTAATCTGATAAGAGAATCATTTTACCAGCTGGAAGCTTCGCAGTTGCTTGGACCCATCTGGTATGTCATTAAGTGCATTATTCACTACCTCTGCATAGTCTTTGAAGAGAGCCATTACATGATGAAGATTTACATGATTTTTGTGTGATGGAAGGGACCCCCATTTGTGGCAATATGGTCTTCAGCATGTACGCATTTGGGTTTATATGTAGTTCTCTGAAGCATGATGTGCATCTGTGCTTCAGGATACCCTGCGATGGCCAAAGCCTTGAATAAAACGGGTCGCCCAATTTTGTATTCATGTGAATGGCCAATCTACACCAGATCGAGGGGAGGCAAGGTAGGCCTCGGACATGTATGTTTCTCTAGTCATTTGGCAATTTTGCCTCAGAGTGGTGGTGGTGGTGTGGGGGGGGGGGTATCATGTTTACGTGGGTTAACCTTTAAAATTCTTACACTAGAAGGTAAATTAAATTATATAGCACACTTTAAAATTTGTACAGAAAAGAATTGAAAAGGTTCTAAACTGATTTAAAAGGACCAGAAACCGTACTTAAGTTCAGTTATCAACAGCGGATTCACTTTAATCGTATAATGAATCTTTTTATCATATCTTGTAACTTACTCACCCATGCACATGCAATAAGAATGTACCACTGGAACTTGTCAGCTACATGTATTTTGAATTTCCTTCTCTCTCTATCCCACACCCCACCCCCAAAGAAAACACTTAAGATGTACTACATTTTTGCTTTTTAGAGCCCATGCCCTTGTCTCCAACTTTTCCTGACTCAGAAAATGTAGGAGTAATTATGGTGTAAATGTTTTAAATTTGTACCATTAAATTACATCAAGATAATGTTATAATAATGCAAAGCATAGATATGAACTCAACCTCACCTTTAAAAATTTCCCAAAGTGCCCGGCCAATAAATAGGAATTACATGGTAAACAGTACCTAGTCCTCCCTCCTGCACTTTCAGTGATTCCACTTATTTAAAAAAATTTTGGAGATGTGCACAATTTCAAAAAGGCCACGTTTTCCACACAGAAGCTGAAAAAAAATACAGTATCAATAACGTAAATGCCAGAAGCAGACAGGGGCTCAATGAGTCAAAAAAATAATAATAATAATAAAAAAAATTAAATAGTAGTGAATATATTTACTGCATGTCAACAAAGTAGACCATGGTATTAAAAAATGTTTCAAAGAGTAAAAGCAAAGTTGTCACAGGACACAAAGACTGTCATTTGTTATCATTGCAGTAAAACATTCAATTTTTGATACCCATGACACATAGGGTATGGTATTTTGGCTGCTGAATTGCATTTCTGTATTTTGGCATAAAATTTTACAAATTTTGGCCACAAATATAAAAAAAAAATGCAGGGAGTTGGAGGGTGTAGTATATGTGTCCATGATTTGACGCTGTAAACCAAATCAATACTTTCTGAAACTTCCTCCAGCCAGACTATGTGAAGATCGCTCAGACGTGTAATACATTCCGTGTCTATGGAGACATCTATGATGCCTGGCAGAGTATCACGAGTGTTCTGGGATGGTACGGAGACAACCCAGGAAACTTTCAAGCAGTGGCTGGACCAGGACATTTCTGTGATGCTGACATGGTGGGTTAGTTTGCAAAAACAGTTGGGGAAAAATACATGCAAATGTGTAATTTATGGATTTTACTTTGAGATGCTTTGGTGAAAATAGATGATTTATATGATGCCCACAACAATTTTCTTGGTATATTTTGATGATCTAGTGTCATTCTCCAGGAAGCTTCCACTATACTTAACTCATGCCATGGAAGATTTTTCTGCTCAGATATATTTCACTACAATTATTACAGGAATTATATATATAAATTTATATAAGACCAACTTCAGTCACATGTCTTTCAGTGTTGCCGAATAAACTTGAGTGCTGAATTTTGTGATAACCAAAATTGGAAGATTTAATACGGAAAATTTCAAATGAGCCCTCATGAACAAAGTTACATGTAATTCCGTGTCTGTATTGACCATGTTGATGGGACAAAGCTTGAAGCTTCTATTGTCTCTTTCACAGATAACACTGGGTGATTATGGCTTGAGTCACGGCCAAGAACGAGTCCAGATGGGTATGTGGGCCATCATCGCATCTCAGCTCCTGATGTCCAATGATTTGCGAGACGTGCCACCTGCTTCCAAGGCACTGCTACAGAACAAGAGAATAATTGCCATCAATCAGGATCCTCTTGGTATTCAGGGGAAAAGGATACTCCGGGTAAAATATTCTTTTCATTTTCTTTTTTTTGTGCATATGATGATGCAATTCTCTCTATCACAACAGACACAGTTTCTACCAAATATTAATGGGCAAAGATAACAATTTGTCATATTTTTAACGTCATTTCCTTGGAAGAGAAATAGATAATTGACTGGCCTACCTTTTCAATTAACTGCAGTGACTTGTTATTCAACTAAGTTTTTATGGTCAGCTGAGTTTCAGTTAGGGCCTCTTGAAGCTAGACCACTACAAAGTCAATGCACAGACCAAATACTGGAGAAAGAACTTCATGTGCAAATAATATACATGTAAACAAATAGGATTTCTGACATGTTGGTTACACTTCTTTGATAATTCCAGCAGTCTTACTACTAGTACCTCAATAGCCAACTCGGATATAGATGAGATCATTGCTCTCTCTCTCTCTCTCTCTCTCTCTCTCTCTCTCTCTCTCTCTCTCTCTCTCTCTCTCTCTCTCTCTCTCTCTCTCTCTCTCTCTCTCTCTCTCTCTCTCTCTCTCTCTCTCTCTCTCTCGCTCTCGCTCTCGCTCTCGCTCTCGCTCTCGCTCTCGCTCTCTCTCTCTCTCTCTCTCTCTCTCTCTCTCACCGAACACCTCTCTATCCTGAACACCATTTCTCGGTTCCAAATATACATGTATACTTCCAATGTAGGCAAACCTCCCTATACCGAACACTTTTTTTGGACCTAGGCCACTGTGACCTGACTAAACCCTTTGGAAGTTGTACCAGCCAGTATATAAAATGTTACTCACTTAAGTATCAAGGAAAAGAATGATGACTTTATTTTCCAGACATTTTTCCCACAACTTTGTTATTATTATTTTTTTTTTTTTGCAATATTAAGGTACATATATTCAAGGACTCTCCACACACACACACACACACACACACACACACACACACACACACACACACAAATCTGTGGAAAACATGCACAAATGATGTATAGGATCTGCTTTTCTTCACAGCTGCACAATAACACCCTAGAAGTGTGGACACGTCCCATTACTCCTGTGGGCAGCTTTGCTGTGGCCTACCTGTATTTGCGGCAGCAGGGGGCGCCAATACATGCTGGTGTTCAACTCAGTAAAATGGGGCTCACACATCCAGGGGGCTATGCCATATCCGAAGCATTTGAGGGTCAAGCCATTGGAGACTTCAAACCAATCAGCACTCTGTATGCACATGTAAACCCAACCTCTATTTTCATGGTCAGGGCAGATATAATCACATGAAAATGTAATGTGAGTTTTAGTTTATGGTGAATGTAAAGTCACATTTATTATTGGTTTTGAGTTATACTTTGGTTTATTTTTAAACATAAGAGACTGCCTTGCAGCTTGGAGTTTACAATGCTGTCCAGCTGAAAATCTGTGTAGCCAAATTTTCTTTACTTGTAGCATTTTTTTCACTTATTTACATAGGAAACACTTATTTTTAAGAAAGTTTGTAGCAATTTGGAAGAGCTTTGTAACAAAATTTTGCTACAATGCTCCAGTTAGACAGCACTGGTTTAACCAATAAAATAATACGTTTGGTGTAGAATAACCAAACAACTTTGCTGCTTTACAAATTTTCAGTGATGCATTTTGCAGTAAAAATGTTCATATCCCAGAGCAGGTTTTACCAACTTTTGGTGCATAATATACATATCGTGTGGCCATCATGACAGCTGTATAAATCATTTTCTTTTCTAAAAGCTGTGATACAAAACTTTAATGTTAATTGTTCAATTAAGATAGCTGAAATCATGCTACATAGTCAACAAATTTAGTTCATGACCATATGGTACACTTCATACGTATATCATTAATTATGGTAAATATGGTTATTTTGATATGTTTACAAGCTGGCAGGTTAGCAGGGTCATACCGACAGCTGTGTATCATTTGTTTTCATTTACTTTGTAATGTATCGGTTGAGGAACCACAGTTCTAGATATGATTCGTTTCAAGTACATGCAAAGACTTGTTGCACAAAAACAGTACAATATTATTATAATCATGATATTCATAATAAAAAAGAAAATGAAAAGATAATATAAATGACCTCTAATTGGGACAATAGTACAGGGGTTAAAAAGTAACAAAAATTGAAAATGCTTTGGTGTTTAATTTTCAATGGATCCATATAAAATTTAGTGGAAATATTTTGAGCAAATTATGTACAATCGGAATAGTACTAGTGGTGTCATGTATAGGTGAATGGGAAATGTGACATATTATTTGGTAAAATTTATGAAATTAATTATCGTGAGAAATTGTAAGGTTAATTTCACCAAATGTACAACGACTGTGTATCATATATGGAATTTGAATATTACATAATATGGGTGACCTTGATCATCATTCTCAAGGTAACAGAGGGAATGCATTTCAGGAAATGATATTTTTGCGATGGTCATTACATCTGAAATTGTGGACACATGCCAGTAAAGGGATATTATACAGACAAAAGTCTATGAGATAAGGAGTCATGGTGGTGCCACAGGTGGTGATTACTGGAACTAACATCATCAGTATCAAAAACACATTAAATTCATTATTTTAATGATAAGTGGAGACAGAATTACGAAATTTATACCAAATATGCACAAACCAATGGTCAAATTTTTTGCAATCTTGGGTGACCTATACCCATGACTCATTTTCAAGGTTATTGAGGGCTTCGTAAAGTATGCTAAATTTAGTAATTTGATAAAGAATAAGGCTAATGAGTGTACCAAGCACACCACAAATACATATCATATGCAGAAGGTTGATCCTGCATAATTTTAATGACACCCTACTTTCTTAAGGTCACAGAGCGAATGCATTTCAATAAAAGAATTTTTGTGACGTTCATTACATGTGAACTTGTGGACAAACATCTATGTACCATTACAGGAACCTCTTTACAGGCAAGATTCTTATTTCATGTGATGTCATAGTGGTGCCATTGGTGGTAGAAATTGGAACTACTATTATAGGTATATGTATCAAAAACACATTAAATTCATTTTTGTAATAATAAATTGAGATAGAACTGCCGAATATACACCAATTATGCAACATACCAATGGTCAAATTTTGGGAAATTATGAATGACCTTGACCAATTTTTCAAGGTCATTATACTCTGCAGAAAAGAACCCTTGATTCAACATGTTGGGAATGTATAAGGCTAACATTAACAAATATGCCGCATATATTTATCATACATGAAACTTTGGTTTAAACAATTTTTATTGAAAAACAATTGACTGACAGGCTCCCCAGCCAATATTAAGGCGTCATTTATACAATGTAATGAAACTTTTATCTTGCATAAAATGGATGACCATGACGTACTTTCTCAAAATCACACAGGGCATGGATTTCATGAAATGAGTTTTTTTTTTTTTTTTTTTGGTGATGGTCATTACATCTCAATTTGTGTTCTTACATCCATGTACTGCAAAATGTTTGAAGAATATTGATTAGACCAATGGTCAAATTTTTTCATATGTTGTATGTTGTGTAATCTTGACCTATTTTTCAAGGTCATTAAGTACCAAAGGAAAAATGACACTTTATACAATATATTGATGAACAGTAAGGTGAATGATGCCAAATGTACCACAAATGTGTACCATGTGGATGTTTGATATTGCATAATATGGATGACCACGACTTATTTCTACAGCTTGCAGAGGGAATGCATGTCAGGATTTTTTTTCCTTTGGTGATGATTGTCAGCAGAGCATAAGGCCCATGGGCCCCTTGTTTGTGATGTCTAATCTCTTTTTTATCAATATTTTGTTGTGAAATAATTTCAAGTGTGCAATACTGGGACATTCACTACATGTGTAAAGATGTCACAGCAGCTCTGTAGTAAAATTGTAACGATAAGAGTTTGCTTTATGGTAAACAAATGTAAATACTTTCCATTTCTGGTAGCTCTGTGATTCTTCTGTTATTTTCACATGTAATCTGATTGTGTAGTTTAAACATTGGCATTAATTTATGCATGGAGGTAACGTAATGTGAAAACAGTCCATCAGAATTTGACTTTGCTAATTAAGTCAAAAAAGACAAAATCTACATCCATCATATGCTTACAGCGTGTGTGCCTACAAAAGTTCCAACTTGTGAATATATAATATATATATATATATATATGTGTGTGTGTGTGTGTGTCCGTACATACACACACACACACATATATATATATATATATATATATATATATATATATATATATATAGATACAATATTGTATATAGCACAATGATAATACCAGAGGTTGATAGTTGTGGTACGAGTGTCACTGTGATATACTGGCAGACATCTTGGTAATTGACAGTAATTTGAGAAAGAGGAGAAAATGTATAACAGATACATACTTCCAGTGCAATTGAATTATAAGAAAAGGAACAAATTTATAATTTCAAAGAAACAGCTGAATATATGTTGTCAGTATGCAAACTATATTTTCAAAGGATTTGTGACACGAGAGATTCTTTCGGCCAGAAAACTTGGCTGGTTTCTAATCCAGTGTTTAGGGCAAAATCAGGGCCAAGTACAGCCTTAAAGGTATTACCCTGTGTTTATTTATGACAATTAATCTGACAAAAGAGCACTTAACTCCAGCAGCACAGGCTCTTAACTTTTTGTGAGTCTGAAAGAGAAAGTCATTCCCTCTGATTTCATGGCATGGAAGAGTTCTTGCTCATAGTTATATCAGTTATCGTCTATTCATTACTGGTCACATGAGATAACACAGTCCTAAAAGGGAGAAGCCATTCAAGTTCAATGCTTGGTTTTGGTTTCCAGAGGGTGGTATCCAGCATTTGTTTTCTACAAAATACAGACTTCTTTTACAGTCTTATAAGTTTTTAGCATTTTTTATGTAGTGGCTTTTCACACTTTCATTCACCTGTAGTGGAAGAAATGTAGTTTGTTATTCAACTTGCACGTAGCAGTTGTTGCCTATTTGTGAAGTTGAAGAGGCCGCTCATCAGGTAATTATATTGCCTGCTGAAGAGGTGTTGGATATCTCAGGGAGAGCTAGGACAACTCCTATCAGGGGCCAATGGTACATGTATATGCTTTTGGACAGGAAGTAGCAGACCATAGATGACCCACTCTGACCATACTATTTTACTATTATCAGAATAGGTCAGGTGACCTTTTTTTGCACCAGTGCTGCCCTCTACTTCTTGCCTCTTGGCTGATGCCATTGTCTTGCCACTTGTCAAGAAGGTCTGCAGTGCAAGCAAGCACTTTACAACATAGCTTGCCAGTGTGCTAGGAATGCAACATATTATACATTATGCTACAGAGAATTGTTTTGTATTTGCCACAGTCTTTAGAGTCTTTCAGCTTTCAGTGATAACGTGTACTAGCCAAAGTGGAGCTGAATACATGTAGGCATGTTTTTAACACATTTTATTTCATAATTGGGGAACAGGGATTTCCCTATATAAACCCCTCTTGTAGTTATGGTTTTCAGCCTTGTGTGATACATGTAGGCATCACATATCATGGATTACTATGTCTATATCCAAGCATGAATCTCATCTTGGAAACGTTCAGAAATTGACCCTTTGTCCCTTGAAATAAGATTGAGTCAACAGATTCCTTTGCATTGGATAGGTACTTAGCACCCAACATAGCAATACCAAGGAAAGCTGTTGACCTGGGTCATGTTGTCTTGGTAGGATTTCATCATCCAATTCTCACTCAAATTGTGTTTCATTACTTTTGAAATTAGTCAAAATCATTGACACAGACGACAACTAACCACCAGCCAGTTTTGGCCAGTTTAAGGGGAAAGGGTAATTACTTAATCAGGAACCTGAATGCAGTGTGCACCTTCCGGTACTTATGCACAAGCAGTGACAAAATTTGTGTATTTAGAATTTTAGCATTGCCCGGTGCTGCTTTATTGTTTTCAATTTTGTATGAGGAAATTTTACATAAGATCCTGTTGACAGCTTTATGTTACCAGCTGGCTTCTTTTGTTGTACATGTTGTTATCATGCCTTCGTTTTTGTTGCATTTAATTTTTCTAACATTTCCCTGTCTGTAAAATTTGGTATCTTGTAGATTTTGCACAGAGTTACTTTTACTTTAGAAAATGATATAAATTATATACAAAAAAAAAACAACAACACATACACTTGTTATTTAGAAGTAAATGCCATACACAGTATTAACTATAAATATGTAGCACCTATGGTTTTCAGCTATGGGAAGGAAATTGATAAACCATTATTTCTCCAAACTGAGAACAATTAATTAATTACAAGAATTAGACAATACATTAAAATCTGTTTTGAAAGAGTACCCCCAGGGCAGGCTGCTATAACATTGAAAGATGGCAAAGGGGGCGTGGGTAAATATGGTATGAAAAGGCAGGTGGTCTTTCCTCAAAGTGGTCTTTCAAAACAGGTTTCACCGTATGTACAGAAAGTACAACCACTTCAGAGTGGGTCGCAAGTGGTTGAAGTGTTAAGCTGCACAAATGCCGCAGATCATCGAACAAATTTTGCCGCATGCTTTCAATGTATACTGAACAGACTTTAATTCTTGTGGGCCACGCTGTGCCCGGACCTCCAGGTGAGGTTGGCATCAAAGGATGTATCTATAATTGACACAGTAAATTAATGTGGTTGCGTTGCGGTAAGTTTGAAGATCAACATAATGTTTGGCAGAGCCAAGCATTTGTTGCATGTTCATGTGTATAATTTGATTGTTGCTGGTCAGGAACCTCTTGATATATGATAAGTTATTAGGTATTATACATGTAAAAACTTATTGGTACAAATTATATCAGTAAATAGTAAACATGTTCAATTGTATGCTAATGGACTGAGCGACATGTATGATGTGTGAGAATAAAATTTTGTAAATTAGAATGAGTTATGGTGTCTGGCTTGCCCGGTGTAACCAGATGGAAAATCATTTTTGATTGTAATGTGCCATGGGTATGGGAATAAGCTAACAATTAATGATCAAGCCTCATTCATTATACGGTCCAATGAAATGTTTGTTGCTATCATGCGCGGCACCTACATTTTGGCAAGGATTTATGTTGCTGATTTATGCGTCAAACCAGAGTAACACTCGTTATTTGCAGATACTTTTGCTGATTATGAAATATATGACACATTGGCAGCCCTATTGATCTCTGGATGTGATTGAGGGAAACTGCACTGGTACTGCTGGAATCATTCGCATGGGGGTTGGCGGGGGGGGGGGGGGGGGGGAGGTTATTTGCCTTTGACATTTTCATAGCCTTTAATAGTGGAACGCATCTTGCTACAAATCATGAAACATACATTATCAAAGCAGGAAAAGGGTGCATGTAGCTATCAATAAAACAAGAAGCCTCATTTAGTTATACTTTTTGCACACGTACTTTGGCAAAAGAAACAAAAAAAAAAAAAAAAAAAGGTGCATGTAGCTATCAATAAAACAAGCCTCATTTAGATATACTTTTTGCACACGTACTTTGGCAAAAAAAGTAGAAATTGCTTCAAATTACAGACTTTAAATACGCTGCGGTCATATTAATTTCTCGCCACAAAGCACGGGTTTGACACCTGGCGATCACGGGGGACGTGCGGGTCACATCGCTGTCACAGACAGAGTCATGTTTTAAACATATTTTATTCCGAAGAAAGCAGGGCAGAGCCCTATACAAATCCTTACAAGGTCATATGCTCATTTCTCACCACATCAGCAGTTTTTTTTTTTTTTTTTTTTTTTTTTTTTTTGAGAAATTTAAATTCACAAATGCCAAGCTGGTATTCATCCAGTACTTCCCGAGCCATATAAGGAAATATTCCCATCTGCCTTTATCAAATATTCTTTATGTCCAAAATGATAATAATATCCCGCTTGTCCACGCAGGTAGCGACCCGTATCTCGCCAAGCAAGACCAGGCAATCAGGTATGCAGTTGTGGCGGCAAATTAATATGCATGTCTCGTGTCGGGGGTAACTCATCTTATCTGTTGGGAGTCCATGCTGTCAACCATCCGTCCAGTGTTGCTGTCAGGCATGCACGCTCAACCTCGTCCCATTGGCTTAAATTTTGATCTCCTTCGCCCCCTCCCCCCCCCCCCCCCCCCCCGAAGTTGTTATCGCTAAAACTGCTAGGTTTGCCCGTGAACAAGCAGCCGCGGATAAAATGAAAACAGATCAAAATTAGACCACTATAACTTCATCACAAACAGCACAACTATAAAGGGGAGTTCACAGTGCAATCCTAAATAGACATGTAATGACTGGCAAAAAGATAATGAACATTTCATATCTGTCAACTTTTCCATACAAACTGTGAAATTATAAGACATAGGCCCAGTTGTGAATCATGATCTTACTGGACTGCTCGTTTAGGACTTCTCATAGTTTGTGAAAGGCTTCTTGTCACACCCCCACCCACAACCACCCCTCCTTTAAAGGCTCTTTCGGGATGAGTGAGAGTGGGGGTGGGAAGCTGGGAACTGTTACTCAGCATCCCTGCATGTGAACAGTGGGTTCAAGTTCAGTCTATATTAATTGGAAGGCACGCGCAGTAGATTGATTGCATTTGAGCAAATATTTTTTAAGCAAACATAGGCCTACACACTCCTTATCATAATTTGATCATGTGTCCCTGTCAGTGGAATATTTTGTGTAATTTGTCATTTGCGTTGGTATATAATTATGACGCAAGTTTTGAATATAAATATCACTTGGTTTATGCTGAGAAATCTGTACATCATTGCGACGGAATAAAGTAGATGAATGGAATTCACTGTGGTGAATTATAATCGAAATTAACTCCTCGGAAAGTTGGTCATTTTACCGTGTTCCTTGTATATTGTAATTTGTCAGTTGTAGCCTCAGCAGATTGGCCCATATTCATATCACCAACCAAGCTAGAGTTTCATCGTCAGCAACTATATGGCATACAATGTTCATAAAAGTTTTCTTTTTTTTTTCTTTTCTGGTCCCCTTTGGAAGAAAAGGTACAGTGAATTACATAATACATTCGTGTACACACACACACACACACACACACACACACACACACACACACACACACACATAATAGGTGCATTGGAAAAATACGGAAGTTATTCGAGTTAAATCCATCCATCTGTCCATATATGCGTACACATACATACATACATACATACATACATACATACATACATACATACATAGGGGCCTAATAGTTCCATGGGAAAATACAGAACTTAACCCAGTTCTTCATACTTGCGCTGGTTGGACAAAATATAAGTATTAAACAGTCATGGAGTTGGTATCTGAAAAAGAAAAACAAGTTTAAAAATGGCAACGACTTGCATGCATGTCTTTTTTACTCGTTTTTTCCTGTTTTTTAAAATTGTTATTATTATTATTATTATTATTATTATTATTATTATTATTATTATTATTATTATTATTATTATTATTATTATTATTATTATTATTATTATTATTGATGGACAATAAAGTATGGTCATGGCTAGGGTGATTTATTGGGGATTTGTTTTTGCCATGCATGTAAATTATTATTATTATTATCATCATCATCATCATCATCATCATCATCATCATCATCATCATCATCTAACTGGTCACTCACGTGCCTGGTCGCAGAGCTTAAGTGATCACTCATGTCCGTCCTTCCGTCCACAAACCTTCGCTTGTTTAGATGATACAGTCCACAGTTTTGAAGATAACCCCCTGTAACTTTCAGGACTTTCAAGAGTGTGAAAATCTAGGTTGAGATCGATGTTGGTGGTGCCACCTATAGTATGTTATATTTAGGCCAAAATGTGAAAATATTGAGAACGCTGTTTTGCTTGGCATGAATGTCAAACAGGCTGAAAGACAAAAACGTGTTGAAATTTGGTGGTACAACCCGCAGTATTAAGAAAGGTAGGCATATGGACCAAAATGCGCGGAGAACACATTGGGTTCAGACCGAACACGGCTCATGATACCAAATGTAGGCCTACCACAGATGTGTATCGTATGTGGAAGTTTCATATTGTATGATATGGATGACCTTGACTTACTTTCTCAAGGTCAGGGAGGCAATGCATTTTAGGAAATGATTTTGTTAGGGTAGATGAGGGGGAAACGGGACAGTATCCAATTAAACCCATATAAATAAATTTTGTGGCCTGAATGAGTTAATGATTACTTTTGTTTGGAAAATTATTCAGTCTTGCAACGTCATCAACACCAGGGGGTGCTTTGTTGTTGACGTCACTACGAGTAGATGCAACGTGAAGTTGGACAGCAATGTGCGTGGGGGCGTAAGACAATCAATGTTATAATACCTCAGAGGGAAATCCGTACACTTGATTGGTTAATTGGCCATGGGACAGTTTTGCCTGTCCACTTCTGTGAAAGTACTGTCCACCGCTCACTGTAGCGCTAGATGGAACTTTTCTCCATGATTGCCATCTTGCCTTGTGTGCCAAATGTAGGCCTATAGAATTTGTGTTATTAAAATCTATTAAATGGAAGCTTTGATGTTTTATTGTTCTTCTGTATAATAAAACAAATGGTGCCCTTGGCCTTGGGGGACAGGAAGAATTGTGAACCTTCGGGATGGACTGTCCACCCTCCGCTTCGCGTCGGGTGGACAGACCATCCCTCAGGTTCACAATTCTTCCTGTCCCCCTCGGCCAAGGGCACCATTTGTATATTATTATACCTCAGAGGGAAATCCGTACACGTGATTGGTTAATTGGGCATGGGACAGTTTTGCCTGTCCACTTCTGTGAAAGTACTGTCCACCGCTCACTGTAGCGCTAGATGGCGCTGCACCTCTGATGTCGCATGACCGCAGCCTTGACCCCACACAGCAGACGACGAAAGCGTGCACACAAGGCAAGATGGCCCAGGGAGGCAGGTTCGCCACTCTAAACAGCGTTTTATTGTTCTTCGGTATAATAAAACAAATGGTGCCCTTGGCCTTGGGGGACAGGAAGAATTGTGAACCTTCGGGATGGACTGTCCACCCTCCGCTTCGCGTCGGGTGGACAGACCATCCCTCAGGTTCACAATTCTTCCTGTCCCCCTCGGCCAAGGGCACCATTTGTATAATAGTAAGGACTGAATGTAAGTACTTCTGTTCTGACTGTTTCCGTTATTCCTGTTAATGACACTGTCACGCCAGGTTCAACCCTGAACTTAGTGAAAAAACAGGCAATCAATTATGGATTTGAAGAATGTTTCTACAAAATTTGTCTTCAGATTTATAAAGGTCACGTCCCAAGGTCAGTGTCACGTTTCCCCCCACCTCATTATTTTCTTTGGGGTGAAACGGGACAAACCAAGTGGCAATATCAGGAACTAGATATAGTATGTGACAGAACATCACTTTTACATTTATCTCTTAATTTCATATTTTATTTCCCTAATATAGACTACAAACCAAGATTTATAGATCTACCTTTTGGGTTCGGGCCCCTTATCATGCTAGGCCTATTAAACACACAAGGGAAGCCAGCTGTGTTCTACCACTACCAGGACTGGCAGGAGCTAGCCGAGTGGAATAGGCCTACAGCTTCGCCAGTGCAAAATAGGCCTACAGTAGGCATACACAATGCCACCACTCCACATCAACGACAATTTTATCCCTTTATGTAATACTATTTCTGATATTTAGTTATGCAGCTTAATAAAATACGGTGCAGCGTCCACTTTATCAATCAGAAAAAAAGATTCTGTCAAAACTGGGATAAATGTAGGCCTCGGTGTATGTGTAGCCCAGGCCTATAGATTTAATATCAAAGCTTCAAAATAGGCCTAATATTAAATGAAGCAGGCTAGAGTACGATTCTAAAATAAGCCTACAGATCTAATCAATGATGATTGCAATTTACGATTGAAAATCCTTACTATTCAAGTACCAGCAGAATGTTCTATCACTGGTGAGAAAGGTCGCAATCGACAGTTTTTAATTCTTTCAGTGCTAAATTTGAGACTGACTCAACAGCTTTCCGGTGCCAAGGAAAGCTGTTTCCAAACTTTGACTAGGCTTGCTGTTAGGCCTATATGTGACCTTTGAATGGAATGTTTTTATCATGTAGAATTTGAATAGGCCTAACCTATTAAATCATTTTATAGGCCTTCTATAGGCCTACTCATATTAACAGACATCCTTGAGGATCCTTAAAACCAAACAAGATGGTGAAAGCATTTCATCAGGTTATGTTTGCGACCTGTGTGCAGGCTAGACCTATGTTAAGATCTGCTGTAAATCTATTCCTTGTCTTGGTATAATCACATTTATAAATATATGCTATGCAATGACAAGGTTGGTTTTCATTTTTTCCCCAGGATACTGAGTGGGACTTTCGCTTATCGTAGCTGAAGCTCGCAATTATTCAGTGAATTTGTTGCCAATGGTTGGCTTATTCTTTAATGTCCTTTATACACATGACAAACTCGAAATAAAAGACTAAATTTCATTCAAGTTTTCAAATACCACGAGGAAATCATATCTCGAGTTTATTGAAAAAAAAAAAAAAAAAAAAAAAAAAAAACAACTATAACCGGGCCAGGGCAACTGGCTCTTGTAGTTTCCCATTAAATAATTATTTTTTCAAAAGTTGCCTCCCCTGTTTTGTGTTCTATTAAATAGTCTGGAAGCCATTTCAATGTTTTGACACATCCTACAAAGGAATAAGGACCAAAATGTCCAAACTTCGATTTTAAATTGTAGGATCTGCATGGTATTTCTAAATTCGTTTTTGTTGTACTTTTACACGAGGTCTTAAATATTCATTGAACACGTATCTTGAAGATATTTCATCGTATTATCATTTTTTCTGACAGTCTAAACGGAATAAAATATTGCTTTATATTGATCTATAATTAAACAGTATGCGTCCCGTTTCACCCCAAACTTTGGGGTGAAAAGGGAGACAGAGATTTTTTTTAAAGTGCTGCATTTTTTTAATTTGCCAGAAATATTGAATACAATTTTAGTATTTTGCAGATAATTACTTGCATTTTGAAATCTATATACCTACTGTAATGTATATATTTTGTACATTTCGTAATTAATGTGCAAATGCTTAAGTGTCCCGTTTCCCCCTCACCTACCCTATGGCCATTACATTTGAACTTCTGCACATATAGGCCTATCACTGTACCATTACAAGAATATTGTACAGATAAAAGTCTATATGGCATGCGGAGTCATGGTGGCTTCACTGGTGCTATTAAGTGGAACCAGCATCATAGGTATTATAAGTACACTAAATTCATTATTTTGATAGTAAATTGAAACGGAACTTCTAAATTTACACCAAATATGCGTTAGGCCAATGATCATTTTTTTAAAAAATATTTTGAGTGACCTTAATCTATTTTTCCAGATCATTAACGACGTAGGAAAGGACACTAAGTTGTACATATTGGGGGAAATAGGAAGGCCAACACTACCAAATGTACCGCAAATATGCATCATAGGCCCCGGGTCATAGGCCTATAGGTATTAGGCTATATAAAATTTCGATTTTGCATAGGCCTACCATGGGTATGGATGACGTTGACCTACTTTCTCAAGGCCACGGAGCGAATGCATGTCCGAACTTGATTTTCTTGTGGAACTGCAAGGTCATGATGAAATTGAGATGGAACTGCAAAACGCACAGCAAATATGCATCAGGCCAATGGCGAAATTTTGTAATACTAAAGTATGTTGACTGACCTTGACCTATTTTTCAAGGCCATTAAGCACTTCAAAAAAGGACACCAAATGGAATGTGTTGACAAGAATAAGGGGAACGATATCAAATGTATGCCTAGGCCTACTACAAATGTGTACCATGTGGTAGTTTGACATCATTTACTATGGATGAATGTAACTAACTAATTTCTCAGGCTCATGGAGGGAATGCATTTCTTTCAGGAGATGAATTTTTGGTGATGGTCATCAGATTATATGTCAGCAGAACATTAGACCCATGGATCTCTCTCACTTTTTCAAAATCATTTCATGGTACCTACCACAAAGCTATACATATAATGCACATATTTTCAACTAAGTGAACAAATGTCGCCATATATATAATGTGGTATTTTTTGTTAAATAACATAGTTGACGATATTAATTGCATTTATACTAGGCGCTTGGCTTATGACACCAGTATCATTAAAAAAATCTACGAATATGCAGCCTCTGGGCTTCGGTTCAATACTGATCTTGGCCTTCTACCTACATGGGCCGACTGTAATGCATGGCATTGAGTGCAACTAAATCCCAAGTTTCAGTCTTGTTCTCCTGTAAGCGTAATCAAGGTCAAGGAAACGCACCCTAACTTGTATCTTGGTGACTCTGCAACACACGAGGACACACGTCATGCACATCTAGGCATCACACTCTGTCATGGCCTAATTTACATGGCACCAAAACTGCATCATCACAAAGGCAAGTGAGCGTCTATCTCTCTTGAAAAGGCTGAACTTTTAACCCCCCCGCCCCCCATTAAAAAAAACTTGGAAAAAATACATTTATCTATGATCCGCCCGATCTTAGAATATGGCTGTGTCCTCGATAGAGGCAGTCAAGAGTTCTCTGAAATCTTGGACGGTTTGCGATATGAAGCTGCCGGGATGAAACCACCATTACATTTACTGTACATTTTAATATTAGCATAAAGGCCTGTAACTTTTGTTGCGTCACTTTGTAAAATAAAGTACGTACCTGGTGTTGTAGGGACACCTTTCATTGAAAACATACAAGAAAAAAAAAAAGAAAGTCTATAGATAGAATTTAAAGTTATGGCCGTGTTTACCTGTCATAGCCAGCAAACACGTGCTCCAAGTGCTGCTTGCCGGCATGATGTCACTGCGTATGAATATGTAATTTGCCCTGTGTTTATAAAATTATTCACTGATAAGATGACTGTCAAACCAAAAAAAAAAACCAAACAGGCTGATAGCTTTATGTGATAGTCTGGCTGAAACAGTGGGTTAATTACAGGTAAATGGCTCTCAAAGGTGTCAGCACAAGAAATTTAGGAACTACTTAGTGCGGTAACCAGACCATATTTGGCTGCAATGGTGTATTCATACCTGCCAAGATTTGCTCAGGCGCGAGTAAATATACATCTTGGGATACGCTGTTAGCTGAAGTAGGTTGGGAGCCCTTACATACAAGTAGACAATTTTTCAAGCTAGTGTTCCTGTACAAAATGCTAAACAAGCTTGGTCCTTCCTACCTCTGGACTTGATTCATGATTATGCATACTTATACAATAGTAGATATGTATAATATCTTCCAGCCCAAACTGCATACCTGATTGACTAGTCTCGCTTGGTGAGATATGGTGAGATGTGGCGAGATACGGGTCGGTGCCTCTGGGGAAAGGGGGGTATAACTAATATTTTGGTTACACAGAATACCTTATTAAAGGTATATGGAAATTTTCTTATCTATGGCTCGGGAAGTACTAGAAGAATGCCAGTTTGGCATTTATGAACTTAAATTTCTCGAAAAATGCTAATTTTGCGAGAAATGAGCATATGGCCTGTCTGTGACAGTGATGGGGCCCGCACGTCCCCCGTGATTGCCAGGGGTCAAACCCGTGCTTTGTGGCGGGAATTTAATATGCACAGGCATACTGCGTATTGCGAAATCCCCTTCAGTTAAGGCAGATCAAATGCAGAACAGATCGCTATCTGAGATCGTTTCTACCTTCTTCTATTGGTCTGTAGAATGGCCTGCCCGATGATAGGAATGAATCTTTATTGACTGCGCTGTTACATAAAATACAGCAATATGTCAAATATACAACATGTACACATGTAGAGCATGAGAGAGAGAGAGAGAGAGAGAGAGAGAGAGAGAGAGAGAGAGAGAGAGAGAGAGAGAGAGAGAGAGAGAGAGAGAGAGGAAATCACGTTGAAATACGCACACAATCAAAAGAAAAATGTAACTAAACAGTACAGACACGTACAGGACAGTACAGTACAATAAATACAAAAGATTTACATAAATCACTAATCACCTGAAATGAAAATAGAATGCAGTCATCAAATTGGCACGGTGTTACATGATTACAGTGGTTTCTCTCTTAGGGCAATGGCTTTGTCCATGAAATTTTCAAATAGGTATACTAGTTCTGTGTCATGCAGTACCATAATAAATTTAAACATACTCCGATCATCATAAGCATCCGAATTACAAAATATTTCGCGTAACTCTTAAGGAGATTTTCTCTTGGATTTTGAAATTTGGTGCATGTCATAGCAAAATGAAATTCATTATCTAGTTCTTGGCAAGTGTCACAAACTCTCTGGCTAACAGGAACTTTGGTAGGACCCTCATGTCTTCCTGTTTCGATATGTAAATTATGTGCACTAATGCGTAATTTTGATAAATTACTCCTTGTTTCGAAATTTTTTACAACATCTAAATAATGTTCAAATTTAAGTTCTGTCTTAAGAGATGTATACGTTCTCAATTTAGATTCGTTATTTTGATTCAACATTTCATATTTCCACTGATTTCGAAATTTGTTTTCTGTTTTATTGCGGAAAAAAATAGAAGGAAATTAATGAAAAAATCTTCTTGGTTTTCCCAAAGTTCCTGCAGCCCGAGCAAATTAAATGTATCTTTTACAGAATTTAACCAGGTTGATTGATTTGCTTGAGATAAGTCAACATTACATTTGTATGCGTTAAATAATAATGATATGAAAAGATCTCCTACACTTTCAACCTTTAAAGGCTACATTACTAAAATACCCAAATACTCTTCTTCCGTCACGAAGTACCCCCATACAGCATCTGGACACCGCTTTGCAAACATTCTTCACACCCAGTTACTTTTGGAGCGTTCAGGACTTAGTTATGCCCACCATTTATATGAAATCAACAGTGTACCCTCAGCAAATTGTTCGTATCACACAGGTATCGTAGATACTTGTCACTGCTTCTTGTTCTGTCGCAAATATGAACTTCCAGACGGAAACTTCTGAGATTAGTCACAAATGCTCTCCCCGTGACCAGTGTGCACCCCAATTTATGCTCAAGACAGGCTGTTAGGAATTATGCTAGCTGGTTGTTGTGACATCGCAGATGAAGCTAACACTTAAATCTGGAATGCTGTTTAATTATACATAATGGAAACGAGATCATTGCTGTATTTATCAGTTACAATAGCATATATTTTTTCTTCAAGTAGAACTTCTGTATTAAGGGATCGAGGATTTCAGGATCATCCATGAAATATTGTCATTCTTTTATTGAATGAACTCTAATCATGTAAGATAATGTGTTGATAATCGAATATTCTCCTGTTTTGTGATTGACTGTTACTTTATATGCCATTTGCCTTTTGTATTGCTTTGGACCGGTTGAGTCAATAAATACTACTACTGCTACTACTACTATTGTCCAGTGTGTGTTGTATATTATAGTGCATGTGCTTATGTGTGTCCTGGAGATCTCGATTAGCTCATGTCGAGCTACTAGTATAGGCCTACCAGGTCATCCAGATTTGAAAATAAGCATGTTTCCAACACAATATGTATTTAAAGAATGGCGACTAGCACCCCGTCAGCGTGTGCCCCCGCTGTGCTAGGGCTAGTTTTTCAACCAGTAAGTTATTGTTATTGCCGTTGCAAATAATGATGGTGGTGATAAAGGAAAACAGGAAAGGAACAACAGATTTTAAACTGCATAAATTACTTGATTAAATAGGGCTAGGCCTGTATATTGTAAGGCGCTGTCGGCTGGTAGCATACTTGTGGAAGATGACTTTTTTCTCTTTTTTACACTTTATCCTGAAGTGTGTTGTAGGTTAATGCACATGTAATACCAGGGGTCACATTAAGCTTGCGTCCTGCGTCATAGACGCAAAAAAATAAAGAAATGACGCCTGGAAATTAATAAAACATTGTCATTTTGCGTTTCTGTGGACGCACGCACAAAAACGCGATGCATTTTGAATGATACAACTGCAAAAAATACCCCAAGCGGTCACGGTGTTTTGCATCGACCATTATCAATCTCATGATTATTTATTTCACTGATGGAATCCTCTGATGTTCGTCTTTCTATGTAACAAGCTCTCTTATTTGCTAAGAAAAAATATTCCTGGGGTATCCCTCCAAAACTTTCCCAGAATGGGAATGCATGCACGTCATTTCACTTCATTATAAATGTGCTGAGAGCACTTCCAGGCTCCTCATCGGGTTGATTTGATCACGTGCTGCTCACTGTCCAATCAAATTCGTTGTTTGTCTCATGTCCGCAATGTTGGGAAGACACATGTCGTATTACGCAAAGATTATTGGACTAAGATGTTAAATTTTCACATCACATTTTCACCAAGAAGTCTTCCATTGAACAAAGGTAGACCCAGATAAAGGCACGAGTGAAAATTCATTACGGACGGCAAGGAAAATACGCAGATTAGTCATCGCAAGGTTACATGTGGACGAAGCGAAAATTTGCATTAGCTGGCCTAACGGTAATTACGATGTTGTTCATCACTGTCTCCGATGGGTCATGTGGTTATTGGTGTTTTTTAAACAAAATTTGGTTGTTTTGATTTTATTGTAATGTTTGAATGGAACAAATCTGTATGACAGAACAAGATAGGAATGAAATTTATGATCGAAGGCCGGAAAAAATATAGCGGCAAACCATGTCTGGGTGCATGCCCGTGACAGGCTTTGAACACTACTACCGTCACTAGCTTGTGTGTTGCACGGCTTGTAGGCATACCGTGTTGCTTGGTGAAAAAAGTGACCGCACTTAACATCAGACTCTTAACACCGCCTACGGCATCAAATTTTTCAGGTATATTGAAATAGAAAGTACACAGAAATATAAATCATATAATTTCTGACCACTTCATCACGCGGAATCAATCGCAAAAATAACAGAGCCCAGGCATGTTCAATCACGCATGCCGCTTGTTGTGCAAGCGAGTTAAAAAACTGTCGGGTGGCACACGGTGTACAACACCAGATACTGGCACAGTGGCAGCGTGCTAGGGGTTAAGCCCCTTCACTACCATATTTTGGTAGACCAGTGATGTGTTATAGACTTAGTCTTAATAGCAGGTTCCTGTGTAGATTGAATCCATCCTTGGTGCAGTCAACAACTTTTTTACCCTTTTACATCAAGTTGGCATATTGGTAACTTTTTATTCGATCAAAACAAATTTTATAATAATGAATTACCTACGTGAGCATACAGACCCTACGTTATGTTCGTTTCTAGGCTCGCCTTAAGTTACCTGCATGTTTTATTTATTTATAATTTTGATGTGTTGATTATACCAAATAAAACCAATTAATCAAATCACATCAAATGAAGTCCAGTTTGCACAATTTCAGACTGGACCCATCGATTCAGTTCATGGACCCACTATTTTTTCTGAAAAAGAAGAAAGATGGGTCCAACGGACCCATACTGAAAAATCCTTAATGTGACCCCTGTTTAATACATTTCTCTAATCCCTATATCTAATCTGAAAATACATTTCGTTTATTGGCCTGAAAAGTTTTCGCTGGACATGAACGGAACTGAGCTCTATAAATCGCTTATTATGGTTATGGATACATTTCGCGTAAACATGTTTTATAAAACAGTCGGGGAGCAGGCCTGCTCCAATACCAACCCCTCTCGTACATGTATATCGGCAGAAAAAAGGTAGGTCATAGTAGTTACAATAAAACACTGATAATAGACGAAAAACATCAACACTTACAGAAAATGCCGTAACTGACTAAATGTACAAGGCGTTATAACTTGGATAAAAAATTAAAGCGAAGTGGAAACGATCCCCAACATATAAAGTTTTACAGGTAACTAAAGGTGGCCTGAAGCGTCCAGTTTCATCCATGTATGCTTGTGCAGCAGCAAGTATAAATGCATTATCTCTGTATTGTACGCTCAGTGGATCCATGTAATATAGGCTAAGGGAATTTCAGTTTTGCATTTAAATTTATGCAAATATTGTTGTAATTAGAATACATAGAGAATTAACGATGTACGTCTTGTTCCGATGGTATGACTTCAGGAAGTTAATATCCGAGATATTAACATTGTTTTTGTGTTCAAAGAGTTAAAGGTAACCAGGCACTTTTTCGACCAAATGTTCCAAACTGGATCAATTTAGTTGATAATGATATTATTTACAACTGATTGGTGATCATTGGTTTTTAGATACGATGATATGTCATCAGCCAACAGACGCAAGCTTGTGTGAAGTAGTTAATTAGGTCAACTGTATAGCATTCACACAGGTAACATAAAGGGGCCATAATACTGAGCCTTGGGAACAGCAGGTTTCACCCAATTCAAGCAGGGAGACATGATGGTGATGATGATGATGATGATGATGATGATGATGATGATGATGATGATAATGATAATAATGATCCGTACATGAGTTCATTTTACAAGGATTGTTTGGTTGGGTTTAAACATAATTTATTAAACGATTAGAGAAAAGGGCTATGCCCTATATGAACTCTTCTCGCAATAACAAAAATATAAACTGAAGGAGTAATGTAAATGACAGTAGGACATTTGTAAAATAGGTGACGAGGGATACTGACCATACAGGACATATACAGGACAGACACGGACTAGACAACACACACAGAGGTGAGGGAGACGAAACATCGCAACACGTATTGTTTAAACCATGTTAGAAGAAGACCGGACAAACTAGATTTCCCAAGTCTGTATTTATAACCGACTTACACGCCATACTCGGTCGTAAACCTTGCAGTGCAACTTGCACAATCATGTAAGAGATATCAAAGTTCTGGCACAAACTACTAATTCAACTGACAGATACCGATGACTTTAGATGCAATTCTTGCTGAATGTAGAGGTGTCAGTTTTTGTGCATTAGATATGCCTATATTTCTCATAGGCAATAGCAAACCGATTCATACCGGCACATGGCATTGACGGACATATGTGCATTTTTTTTAACCAAAAATAGTATGCAGCTCATCAGCTTTCATATATATGTTTTACTGTTTATCTCGCCGAACCAAGGTGTTTCTTGAACGTCAGCTGGCCATCCACTGAAGACACATTGATGCTTGTGATATTTCCTTCATCCCAAGTGACTTGGTCGACATGTCAGCGGTGGTTGTCACTAATCAGCTGTTAACGGCAACATTACTAATGCATACCTTACGGAGAGAGTTTTAGGAGTTTTGAAATGTTCCGTGACACTTTAATCCACGGCTAAAGTTATCGCTTGTGCACAGTGCACAGAAAGCTTAAGTTGACACAAAACGCCAAACAAAACTGCCGATAAGAGGAATGTTATTTCGAATATATTTTGTTGAATTTTTCTAAAACTAAAATCACCTTTTCGCGGTAACTTTTGGAGCAGATAACATATATATTTACCTGCCCCTACCGACCAGTTTGTGTGGATAAACCTCGAATGCTCATTAACATTAACCTTTTCCCCCTTAAACCGGCCAAAACCGGCTGGTGATCAATGGTCGTCTACTTCAACGTTTTCAACTAATTTCAACAGTAATGAAATACAGTTTGACTGAGAATTGCAGATGAGACCTATCAAGATCACATACCCCAGGTCAACAGCTTTCCTTGGCATGGGTTGGGCGCTTAGTGCCCAACCCATGCCAAGGAAAGCTGTTGACTCAGTCTCAATTCAAGGGGGAAAGGGTTAAGGGGCCTTGCCCCGTCACTTAAACTATTATCAAAAACATGGCTGTAATGTGTAGCATTTTAAAATGTGAAGTAGATTAGGGAAGTACAAATTGCATGTTGGTGGTGGATACTATCTGTGCGAGAAAATTTATGTATTATTTCAATTGCAAGTATGGCTATAAACAACAGGTGGACCTTGTTATACCATAGTCCCAAGTGTAATATATGCTGTTGGACCTCCGCGAAGTGACCATAGGTATCCTGTGCTTGAACTTAGGCCGACCCTGTGGCCGAAACATCCAGTAAAATGGGGCACTTGACATTTCTGGTCGCGATCCTAACATTAGGTATGTACAATTTGCAACCTTTATTGATTTATAGTTTAATGGCAACGTAAAAACCTTCAGTGGAGGAAAAGTCTGAAAATCGTAACATTGCGCAGTGTGATTATAGTTGCGATACTGGACAAGATCACTGCATGCAGGAGTTTAAAAGAAGGATGATGTTTTATTATGTTGTTTATATCTGACGAAAACAAAACAAAGAAAAAAAAGAAGAACTCACCTGGCTTCATGACACCTCACGGGGCCATGTAGCTTAACCGGGTATAGACGGCATGAAAAATAACGTGGTATTTTGCGTTGCTTCACCTCCCCTCCTCGTAAAAGGAGGAGTATGCAAGCGACATCATTTCAAACCCACTTGTCTCTGTAATAACCTTCACAGAAGTATGATTTGACTTTTCCTTATAAAAATGCCATAAAGGCAAGCTATGAATTTCTCCAACTTGCTCTGGGAAAAATCAACGCGTTTCGTCACGAGAGTTTTCGACCTTCAATTAGTTATTCAGAAAGCCTCATAAAAAAGCTGAAAGTCAAGATAATGGAGGCGCCAATGTACTACTTCCAATAATTATCACATAAAGACGAAACAACTGAGATTGTCATACAAAGAACAAAACAACTGAGATCAAAAGCTTTTCGAACACTGAGTGTCATAATACATCAAACTGGATGGCAAAATGATTACTATTAAAGGGGCTGTAATTATTTGGAAAGTTGATATTATGCCAAAAGACATCATTATCCAGTACGACTTTCACAATGGTGCATCGATCATGAGCAACTCATCTTGGTGCGCAGAATACCATGGATAAGTAGTAAATATAGAACTTTTGCAACTGCTTCATATAATAATAAGATATTTGTCTACATTAAGTGGAAAATACCAGAGAAACATACATTACATGATGTAGACTTATGTTTCACTGGCATTTTTCTAGTTCAGTCATAATTTTTATTTTAGCTACAGGGCAATCTGGTGAGAAATTCAGCTTGACCAACAACAATTCAAATCTGCCACGGAGCATTGTGTATGTGCAAAATTTAAAGCCCCCCCCCCAAAAAAATAGATAAATAAATAAAACATAAATCTAATTATCCCCATGATCATAAGAATTTTGAAAGAAACTATAAACTCTCTCTGCTGGAAATTGCTTCCTAATTCGAACTTTTCGCAACATATGCAATACCTTTTTTTTCCGGCCCTGTATTTTTTTTCTTTTCTTTTTTGCATCCCGGTATCTTCTGAGCTGGTATCAATTTACATAAAGTCACGCTAGGTTCTTAGCCGGAAGAGACTTAAGATAGAGACATGGGCGTAGTGTAAAGTTATAAGCTCGCATCATCCAATGATATTTACATAACTTTCATAAACACTAAACTGGTGTTTATTTGAACAAATTCTGAGAATTAGCGCCAGAAAATGTAGATACCCGGTAGGAAATGTGCTGTACCTCTCCACAAAATAGCTTCATACCATGGAATTTGCTTAATTCACATTAAATTCCTTGAAATAGGTTTAAATTTGACATTCTTTATAGCATCCGCATCTTACTGGTCATTCAAAAGAAATCTCTGCAGCCAAACTGTAAATATCTAGTTTTATTATATTTGTATATAATGTTATTTTTAATGTTAAGATCATAGGACCATTATCTCTGGTGAGAACATTTTGATTGGAAACAAACTTTGAATCTTTGATTGCCAATAAAACATAATCTATCTATCTAATATCTATCTATCTATCTATCTATCTATCTATCTATCTATCTATCTATCTATCTATCTATCTATCTATCTATCTATCTATCTATCTATCTATCTATCTATCTCTATCTGGCTGGCTGGCTGGCTGACTGGCTGGCTGACTGACTGGCTGGCGGGCTGGCTGTCTGTCATGATAGTTGTCTTGTCTGTCTACCTATCAAGATTTATGAAACTTTCAAACTTTGATAAATGATCGACAAAATATCTTCCGTCAAAAAAAAAAAGGTTAAAATTGAAGCAAAAAAACTTTTCGTTTTGAGATATACATCAAATCAAACTAAAAACCTGGACTTAGAACGGAAAACGCTTAAAGTTTTAAAAATATTGTTTTGTGGGCAGTCATTTCAAAACTAAAGAGACAACAGGCCATTGGAAGGAGCCCACATGTCAACTGCCTTGTATACAGTTTCATGATGCGAGAAATGGTGTAATCCGGGTCCATACTGTCAGAGTCCGTTCCTCTGACTATCTAGTACGAATATATACATCGCACACTTAAGTAATGGCTACTGTGATGTAAATATGCTTTTTCCCACAAACGAACACATAATATATAACGATTTTGCTGTAATTGTAGCATTCAATTATATCAACGCATCACTGAACTTTGTATCTCAACCGGGACCAAGACATGTCGCACAAACGCACATAATAGTGCGGTGCGTTCTGTCGGTCTGTATGCTGTGATCAAGGAGACATTCATAATTGGAATGTATCCTGCTAGTTTTATCTGGGTATCGACGCCATCTGATACTTGAAAATATGACTCATAGTAAGTTATGCGCAAAGTTTTAAAATTATTCTTAAAAGAAAAACAAAATATTCTTAAACTGAACAATTGGTTGCTGTAGTTTTTGCCTTTTTGCAGACCTTAAACTTTGTCCCTTTACGCGACCATTGCAAATTTTCAAAAGTTCTTTTACTGCATTGCAAACGCGTCAACAGATTGTGAGTGAAAGAGAGCACAAAAAGTTTTAATTCAGTAGAAATAAACTCGAAAGTAGGAAATAGTTCAGCAAAAATTGGCGTAATGAGCTCAAATATGAATTTCCCCACAAGTATCAATTCTTCTATCATTTCGGGTTAATGTCTTGGCTAACTTTTATGTGTACACAGTTGGAATAATATGTTGCGAAATTGTCTTATTAGTGGTTAATTATGCCCGTAATTCTACAAATATGGTTGAATTTTCCACTAATTATAGGCGACTTGTGTTTGCAATTTCCAGATATCATGAAATTTAGCTTCAAGTTACCAATGGCGAATATTTGGCAAAACTCATAATGTTTCATGGTGCCTCCGAACAGGTTTCACTAATATTAAATACTAGACATTCTCTACTAAGCATTTTCGTGAAGATTTAAGCAAGAGTCGAATGCCATATATATATATATATATATATATATATATATATATATATATATATATATATATATATAATTTGATAGGAATTATATTTCATATTTTAGACACCGTTTTATGCCTTTACAGGCCCACGGTTACGTAAATAGATAAACTTGCAACAAAGTAGTTCATTTCTCGAATTTTTAAGAATATCTACACAAATTCAGTCAGTTAGATCTGTTTCTTCTTGAAAACAATACAGTAAAAAATAATAATGCATATGTAGGTAAACGAAGACAAGAAATACATGTATTCCATTAAAAAGTGAGACTGAAACCTGGCTCTTTCATTTTGTGCAGGCCCACTTGTATTCAAATAGGCTGGAAGCTCCATTTTGTATTTTATCAAACAGTGTACCGATAGATGAAGACAAAATGTTATGTAACGTTTTCCTTATGTAAAATTGTTATATACCATAGATCTTTTAACACCCGAGCTTTTGCATAGTTTGCCAAATTTGCATTAAATTATATGAAGAGTCTGGACTATTGGGGGGGGGGGGGGGCTGCCACAGATAGAGAAAAAAGGGGTCCCGAAATAGCGGTAACAGGCAGGTAAAAACATTAACAGTTATACCAGACACTTTTGTAGGTTTCGTTTTACCAGAATATGGAATAATATCAGTTTGCTAACAGACGAGTTTCTCACAGCAATATTTGGCACCAGGATAAGAGAATATTTCGTGGAACGGAGTAAAGAAGATATGGCCAATAATTCAGCACCTAACAAAAAGCTAAGAACCTACACTAAGTCCAAAAAAGAGCTCCAAAAAGAATAATATTTAGTGGCTATAAAAGATCGATTTATCAGGAAAAACATATTTCAGAATCAGTGCACGTAATTTAAAAATCAAAGTAGTGAGACATAGAAGACCACGGAAAATGCTTTTGGATGAAAGAGTTAGTGAAACACAGAGAATTCTGGAATTCATATCATGACCTATTGTAAAAATTATGAAAAGGAGACAGCCTATCTTCCCAACTTTCTCGTCTGTAACAAATGAAAAGAGATTAGATATTTAATGCAGCTTGATCATCCTGACAAAATAAGATTAATAGAGATTTTTTGGCCATCATGGAAAAGAGGGGAGCTTTCAAACATCGTAGTTCACAAGTAGTAGTTGAATATTGCTCATATACCCCTTTTTTGTTGTGGGTTGGGGGTGGGGGTGGAGGTAACACCGCGTACTCTTGGTTGATATAAATTGGTCGGTATATGTATTTATGCACAAAGTCGTTCTGCTGTAATATTGATGTAATTTATTATTCTGAATGTGACGTGCACCTGTGTATGTTTGTATTTTGCAAAATATCACGTTTGGTATGTGCGGCGCAGCACCAAAGTTCAGTTCACTTCAGTTAATTAAACACGTTAAAAGAGGTCCCTGACGTAATCATGTTTCTACAATGTTAACGGAACCTTATTTTTCTGCATTGTATTATAACGTACATATCCTTATGTAATGTATAAGTTTCCCAAAGTGTCGTTGATCTCCAGTTTGGTATGCTGATGTTTTACAAAATTGTAGAAAACAAACTTCAAATATACGCTACATACTATTTCACGCACGGCTTTAGGCTGACTGCAGAGTTTGCACTGCCAAGCATAAGATTATGAGTTGTAACGTGAAACTTTCATTGTTACATTTAGTTGAAAATTGTGCAATAATCGTCATTTTCGCGATGTCTCCGATCTAAAGGGATAGTTTTTCACAATAAGTACAGTGATAATGACATCAAGAATAATTAGTATTCCTTTTTTTGTTTTCCTTTCTTGTTCTTGTTCTTGTTGCTGTTGTTGTTGTTGTTGTTGTTGTTGTTCTTCTTCTTCTTCTTCTTCTTCTTCTTCTTCTTTTTCTTTTTCTTTTTCTTTTTCTTCTTCTTCTTCTTCGTCTTCTTCTTCTTCTTATTCTTCTTCTTCTTCTTCTTCTTCTTCTTCTTCTTCTTCTGTAACCAGCTAATTCCAAAACTTTCATTCCCACACTTGTTGATGACAGAACTGAAGAGCATTATTTCTGATCCAATACTTTAGTTTTTTTTTCTTTTTAAATTCCAGAATCTTTGATAATCAAGCCTATCGTGTCTGTGACACAAATTGACTTAGTCAACAGAATTAGAGAAGCAAATCTTCTCTACGACACTTTCTTATTCAAGCGAGCTGCTGGAATCGCACCAGAAACACCAGAAAAAATCCTTGGGTTGAGCGGCGGTGAAGACCTTGAGAAAGTTACAAGCGCACAGACTGTGGATGGAACGACGAAAACAAAACTTCAAGAGACATATAAAGGGTTAAAGGTGCTCGGGGAGACGGTCGTAATGGAACAAAAGGCCGACGGTCGGTACACGGAAGATGTGTCCGGGAGACTGGTGGAGGGCATAAAAAAAGATGTCCCGGATATCCGTCCAAAAATTAGTGCTTCAAAGGCTTTGGCTATTGCAGTGAAGAAAGAGGGTGACAACAGGAAGTTTGTGCAATTTAATCCCAAGACTGATGCCCGATTAGAAATATATATTTCCGGAAAGAACAAAGACAGTCAGACAGTCGAAGTTATGAAAGTGAAAGGCACACTGAAGGCAAAGCTTGTTTATGTACTTACCTACCTTGTTGAACGAAAGGGTGAGACTTCCAAACCTTATTATATAATAGACGCCAAAACAGGGGAAGTAATTGAAAAATGGCAATCGATAGAGACTGAATCTGAGGCGTCTTCAAGAAAACAGTCCATCAGGTACCCCAGTGTGGGTGGTAACGTCAAAGGTGGCTTCTACAAGTACGATGGGAAACAAAAACCCAAGTTGAAAATTACGAGAGTGGGGAACACATGCATTATGGAAAATTATGCTGTGCGAGTCATCCACATGTTTCACCGTTATAGAAGTACAAAGCCATTCCGGTTTGACTGTAAAAAGGGCTTCAATGACTCTGCCAATGGTGGTTTTTCTCCGGCTAGTGATGTACTACATCATGCTACGGTAGTGTATGACATGTACCAAAGATGGTACAACACAACACCACTCAAATTCAAGATCGTTGCCAGAGTTCATTACGGCAGAAAGTACGACAATGCTTTCTGGAATCGGCGTGTCGTCACATTTGGGGATGGGTATAGGTATTTTTATCCGCTCGTTTCCTTGGATGTTGTCGGTCATGAAATTGGGCATGGCATTGTAGGACAGAACTCCGGCCTTAGGTACCGCGGGCAGTCAGGTGGAATGAATGAGGCATTCGCAGATCTTACCGGGGAAGCAGCGGAAAAATTTGCCCGTGGGAAGGTTGATTGGCTTGTTGGAGGTATTCTGATGAAGAACAGATCTGCACTTCGCTATTACATTGACCCGACTAAAGACGGAAAATCTATAGCCATGTCAGCTGACTTCTGCAATACCCCAGTTCATTATAGCAGTGGGGTATTCAGGCGTGCCTTCTATTTGCTTGTACACAAGCCTGGATGGGGGATAAAAAAGGCTTACACCGCCTTTGTGCGGGCCAACAAACTTTACTGGAGATATGATAGTGACTTCGCCGATGGAGCCTGTGGTGTTGTCAAAGCCGCGGTAGACCTTGGCTATGAGACCGAAGACATAAGAGAGGCTTTTGCTAGTGTCGGAATCGCCCCCTGCCAGAAAGAACCACTTATCTACAACAATCTGAGGGGACACAAAGACAAACCAATCCTGTTTAAATGGAACATTCCACCGGGGACCTCATCCTTTCATGTGAGGACAACAATGGGTAGAGGAAATGTCAACGTGTATGTGAGAAGAGGATCCATTCCAACCAAGAAAATTTATGATTCGGCATCTACAAATTTAGGCAACGAAGAAACTCTCACCACCGTAAATCCACCTCCTGGACGTTATTATGTCTTACTTACATCTCCAACAAGCTTTTCTGGCGTAGGAATAGTTGCTGATGTCGATGTTAGTTTTGCAAAATCTGAAAATACCATAGTTGAGAACCTGGACTCGTGTGGAATAAGGAGACGAAACGATATGTTACGGGTTACCTTTACCATTCCAAGAGACGTCAGAAAGTTCGTGTTGCATGCTAGGTCGTCATATGGGCACGCCCACATGTACATCCGGCGCGGGGCTCCAGTAGATACGAGAAAATATAGAGGGTATGATAAGTCTCTGTATATTTCCACCAGGGGTACCGTAAATACCTCCTGTAATATGAAGGCAGGGGTTTATCATGTTTTGATAGGGTCCGAAAGACGTGTTAGGGGCGTTACCGTGAGGTACGGCTACAAGGAGTATCCTGTAAGGATAAATACTAATTCTAAAGGTTAAAATAGTTAAGGCCTTTTCCTACGTATTCGTGACGTACAGTCTCAATTTTCAGTTTCTTTGCCACTGTCAGACTTCAACATTCTTCAGTAAGCTGACCAGGGAGGAGTAGAATAAATCGTATATATCTTAATAAACAAAATGCATAATCTTATTTTGTTATTCTGCCATTTGGGGGATTGCTTTAATGTTTAAAAATCAATTTCAGAATCAGTATCCCGTATTGCTTCAATTCTTACTCATGAGCGTGACACACCAGTATCTTAACCATCTACCTCGGGATTAATATTTTAAGCACAAAGTTTTGGAATGATGCATAACTTTCGTCTGTGTTCTTTAAGCACACAGGAAGACCATTTTCCTGTACAACATCTCTCTCTTCTTTGGAACTGCAGGTGTGTTGGGATTGGACAAAAAGGTCCTTTACAAGAGACGTGAATCTGGCATCATTATAATAACTAAGATGAGAGCATCTTTTGTTGCGGTTGGTACGGTGAGAGTTAAAATACCAAAGATGCTACATAGGAGATGATAGTCTTGGATATTTTTCATAAGATTTGGGTGAGAAATTAAAGCACAAAGTGGAGATATTAAATTGTTCTATGCAATAGCATGAAAAAAATGACAAAGATAATTATTGTAGTTTTCTATGCAAATTTATCACATTTATTTAATTATTTCGTATCCATTTCATGTTGTATAGGTTACATAAATACCATATTTAGAGATAAAATTGTCAGATTTTCCTTACATCGAGTGAGGAAATGTTGTATGCATTACATAGGGCTATGATCTAGGATTACTTCAGTTTCGGTATGTTGAACACTTGCTGTAATTGTAAAGTACATCGATACGCAACCGGATAATGTGACACTGTCTTCACTTTGAACTTCAATGAGAGCAGAAAATTGCTGTCGTGCACTGTCTTCGTGCATAGTATATTTTTAAGAACATAAATTTATGGTGTATACAGAATAAAATACTTTCACGCTATCGTCTTTCCAGACTTAATATTTCACTGTTATGGTATCGTAGTTTTGTCTGGAGAGGGGAGGTACTTTCCCTATAGTGGTTTGTAAAAATTCTTGTCACTTTTAAGAGCAAAGCCTGTTGATATTGTTTTCATTCTTGGGTGGGGGTGGGGGTGGATCTGAGGTTCCGGAGTGGACGGGGGGTGCGGTTGGCCGGCGGAAAGTGGGGGTGTCTCCTGATATTCCCTACCTTTTTGATTGGGAATAGGTTGTTGTGGAGAGTCTCCTCCCCTCTGATGTTTGGGGGGGGGGGGAAGTCCAGGTTTTATCGTTACTGTTAGAGACATAATTTATAGACACTAAAGTTCGAATTTGCTAGTCATGCATATGTATGGTGGCTGCACTTTTATTATGGTAATAATATGAACCTTTTTAACCAGGTGCTCTCCACGTTTTGAATTCTTAGCAACCTTACTTATAATTTATGTTAGTGTCATCATTTATTTTGTTTGCTATTAATCTGTCTTATAATTTATCATATGCCCTATATGCTGTATGTTTTGTAAGGTGTGGTTGATTCTATTTATTCTACATATTTTACCAGGTGAGGTAATAGTTCTTCAAAGGTCAATGTTCATTATAAATTGAACCGACTCGAAATAAAACGTGCCTTGAACCTTGAAATGTAGGGGCAGCGGGAATGACCACCCCACCTGACCCATTTTCCGCTCTCTGTGTAATTTTGAGGCTCCATTTGAAGATGTAAGGTTTCAGTATTGATGAATGAAGAAAAACACGGTTCGTTCCCATGAAATTCAAAAACGAAAATAATGATAGCTGGCTCTCCAATTTCTGACCCCCACTCTGTACGTATAAAATGTCTGTCTTTTGCACAAGAAAAAAGTTTGAACCCTCCATTTTCGGCCAAATGTGACTGACTTTCTCGGGGGGCTTTGTGATTGTCCTATTTTTATTTATTTATTTATTTATTTATTTATTTATTTATTTATTTATTTATTTATTTATTTATTTATTTATTTATTTATTTATTTATTTATTTATTTATTTATTTATTTATTTATTTATTTACTTATTTATTTGTCTGTTTGTTTGTTTGTTTGTTTGTTTGTTGGTTTGTTGGTTGGTTGGTTGGTTGATTGATTGATTGATTGATTGATTGATTCATTGATTGATTGATTTTATTATTAATTTTTTTTAAATTTTTGGTGGATAGGTGGGATTTTTGTTTTCAGGCTTCCAGGGTGCCTATCTACTCTTGCCAAAGGGCCAGGTACCCACCTCGTTCCAGTGTTGGCTGCTGCCGGTTCAAAATAACTCTCACAAGACAGTGAAAGTCTATTGTGAACCACACGGAAAGACGAGTCTGATCAAACAACATGATGACGCTTTGTTTCCAGTGGCCACTCCGTTTGAGTTGAGTTTGTAGAACGTGCTCGTTCAAATAGGGCAGATAAAGCAGTATGAAAATTAAAACGATCAAGACATGGTTTCCTTGTTCATCAGTAATTATGCTGGAGGTGTGGCACATCAGGGCATCGTCGCTGCCGAGATGAACGTTGCTGTGCAATATTTGCTGCACTGCTCAAAAATTAAAACGATCTTACAAATCTACTGAAGACTATAAGGACCAATAAAGAAGAAAGTAAATAAATAAATAAATAAAAATAAAACTCGTAATTTCGATTTTTTTCTCAAAATTACGACTTTTAAATCTCAAAACTTTGACTTTTTAATTTCGGAATTTTTCTCGAAATTTCGACTTTTATCTCAAAATTTCGACTTTTTCTAGAAATGTCGATTTTTTCCTTCAAATTTCAACTTTTTAAACTGAGTTTTGGGAGAATTCGAAGATGTGAATTACCATTGCAATCCCCATTGACTTGCACAGCCATGAACAGGAATGCATGAATCACCTGATAAGTACCTTATTCACCTGAAATTTTGACTTTTAAAAAGTCGAAATTTTGACCTTTTGAAGCTTGAACATTTCGACGTTTTACTCGAAATAAAGACTTCTATGAGTCAAAATTTTGACTTTTTTTCTCGAAAGTTCGACTTTTCAAAGCTTGAACTTGGACGTCAAAATGTCGAGAATAATGTCAATATTTCGACTTTGAAAAGTCAAAATCTCGAATTTATTCTCGCCAAAGTTCGAATTTTTGAGCTTGAATTTCGACTTTAAAAAGTCGAAATTTTGACTTTTTTCTCGACATTTCGACTTTTTTTCTCAATATTCAGGCAATTATAAAGTCAATATTTCAGTTTAAAAATGTAGAAATTTGAAGAAGAAAACCTCGAAATTTCGACATTTGAAGTTGCAATTTTGAGTTTAAAAAAATCGAAATTTCGACTTATCAAGCTTGAATTTATGCTTTAAAAAGTCGAAATTTGGGGAAAAAATTGAAATTTATGCTTTTTGATCTCCAAATTTCGACATTTTTAGGCTGAAATTTTGAATTTTAAAAGTCGAAATTTCGACTTTCAAACTCGAAATTTTGACTTTTCTCTATAAATTTTCGACTTCTGTAAGCCGAAATTTTGAATATGTTCTCCAAATTCGACTTTTTCAGCTTAAATTTCGACTTCAAAAAGTCGAAATTTTCACTTTTTACTCGGTATTTCGACTTATTTTCTTAAATATTTCAGCTTTCTTTAAGTCAAAATTTCAGCTTAAAAATGTCGAAATTTCGACTTTTTTAAACTTAAAGTTTCAGGCTAAAAAGTCTGTCTTTAAAAAGTCGCAATTTCAAGAGAAATCCTGAAATTACGATTTTTTTCGCGAAATTTCTTTTTTTAAATCTCAAAATTTCGAGAAAAACTCGAAAACACGAGTTTTATTTTTATTCATTTTTTGTGGTCCCTATAGGTTTCTGTACAGATCAATAAATGCTGTAAGAAAAATTGTCATCATAACCTCTGCCTGTAACGTGAGCTCTTTACAGTCTTTCTTGATATTATTGAAAACTATTCGCAAAATATTCAGCTTTCATAAATTGGTTATTTTACTTTGTAGGCATTTTAGGGTAATGCAAAACAACACAGACACCATTTATTCATCGTACAACATAAATTATTGTACTTTACTCTTTATTTATTAATAAAACTGGGGAGTATGAAATGTTCCTGAATGAATCTCAATAAAGGGTTTGCATCTCTTATAATCCTTGACTTGGTTAAAATGTCACTTACCAGCAGGCGTCAGTGATTCTCATAAAAAGTAAAGTACAATCATTTATGTTTTACAATGAGAAATGGTGTTTGTCTTGTTTTGCATTACCCAATACTTCTCATGAATATCTTCTTCCTAGAATGTTGGAAAAAGCCAAGGTACTCAAGTCTACAATCCGTACCTCGGCATTTCTCGGCAAAAATGCCGAAAAACGCAAAGATGCTTTTCACTCTAGTGATTAATTACCTCGGCATTCCTCGGCGAAAGTGCCGAATAACGCCGAGTTAAGGAGTAGGGTGAAAGGTACCTCGCCATTTCTCAGTAAAAATGCCGAGAAACACCGAGGTAAGAATCAGGGAGAAAGGTACCTCGGCGTTTCTCAGCAAAACGCCGAAGGGAGAGCAGCATTGGAGAAGAACTCAGCGTTTCTGAGCAAAATTGCCGAGAGATGCCGAGAAAGGGGTTTCTCTACAAATTTCTTCGGCATTTCTCTGCAAAAAAACGCCGAGAGTGGCCCTTTCTAGGCGTTTTGGCTCTCCTTGTTAAAGCAATTGGCCAAGTAGAATGAAAAAATTCATTTAAAAATTCATAAAAAATAGTAAAAAAATATTGCATCATCATCTCCTTTGCAAGCTTGGTAGAGGTTCACCTGGGAAACATTCATGTGCAAAATCACAACATTCTATGCAGCAGTTTTTGAGCAGAAGTCGAAAATGTAAAAAAGTATTACGACGGACGGATGGACAGACGGATGACGAACGCAAACGGATTCCAATAGCTCTGCTGACTTAGGGCAGCAGAGCTAATAAATATTAAACAATGTAGAGAATTTGTCACGAGTTTTAATGTGTGTTACAAATGCATGAATAAGTGTGTGAAATAATTATGTATAGGTAATAATGAAGATAGGATTTATCGGTACATTGTCGCGCTTCAATTGTGCAAACTGGAGCAACATGTGCGACATCTTCCGTGTAGTTCTGAAAAAATCGAATCTTTCTACACCCCATAGCCAATCTAGTCACTGTCACGTTCGAGACAAAAATTTGAATATTCAAGGCTTCAACAGCCAAACGAATTTTAAACGGCAGTGACGCATCCAGGATTTGTCAAAGGGGGGGGGGGGGGGGGGCGAGCGAGAATCTGAATACGAAGTCAGTGACGAAGACACGAGCCGCTGGGAGATGGAGGGCATCCCCCCCCCCCCCCGCCCAAAAAAAAAAACTTTTTGCAAAAAGGAAGCGAAATTCTGCATTCTGGTGCATATCAAGGGTTAACTGTAGGGAAAATACAGAAACATAATTCGTCCAAATACAAAATTATACTAACTTGCAGACATATTATACAAGAGACTGGTGCCACATGGTAGTGGTACCTGGTTTGGTGTCTCGTTATGCCTAATTCTGAGATCTACACGTCTACAAAAGCAAGCAGTGTGGTTAATCCCCAAACTCCAATCTAAAGGCGCAACTTAAATGACCACATTATATGTAACAATATATTAACATTTCCCGGTAATCACTGTTTTCACTGAACATTTTTGGTGAATAATGCTGTTTGCAATCTCTGGCTGATATGAAGCGAGTAGAAGTTAAGTCGTGGTAACTGCATCAGCCATTAACAAAAAGGCCAGGTGTTGGTATTAGTTGCATGTATTCTCTTCCATGTTATTTTTTGCCAGATTTGCCAGAAATGCACATCAACAAATTGAGATTTGTAAAATTTTGTGTAAATGGCAGGAGTCGAAATGTAACAGATTTTTGTGTCTAAAACTACCTTTTTTATATTTGTATTGATAGATGTCTCGTTTATATGTTCTCGGAAAAAACATATATTGGAGATTTTGATTATTGGATAGAAATTACCAAAATTGATGGCACCAGCTTACAACTTTCTGAAAATAGGCTGACAGGAAACCTGCTAACAGCCATTTAATATGCAGTTAGTTCTGTAGACGTTCCGCTTTCCATGTAATGTAAACAGTTGCATCACGTATCTACACGTTCCAGTGAAATTAGTGAACTGGAATCTTGCATAATTATGCCTTTACTTAGACACTGAGTTGGCAAGCAACATTCCTCTAGGTTTTCTTGTTGCAAACATTTGCAATATCGTATCTCAGTCAATAGAAAGGTCTTTGTATACAAACAACAGAAGGGCATTTAATCTCTCCTGCAGCATGGAGCATCCACTGTCAGATTTGATATACTTGAGGGCTTTTAGATTGTAAATTTTTCTAGTTTTTCTTGTTGCAAACATTTGCAATATCGTATCTCAGTCAATAGAAAGGTCTTTGTGTACAAACAACAGAAGGGCATTTAATCTCTCCTGCAGCATGGAGCATCCACTGTCAGATTTGATATACTTGAGGGCTTTTAGATTGTAAAGTTTTGAGGATAGAGTTAATTTTAAAAACGTGTGTTCTAATGTTTAAATATATGAATGGGCTGTTTCCCCGAACATTTGCAAAAACTTCTCATTCCTATCAAGTCACCATATTTATAATACCAGAGCAGCAGCTCGCAATAATTTATCAACTTCCACAGCCAAATTCAGCGCATGCGCAAGAAGCTGTCAATGCCAAGGGGGAAAGCTCTGGAACTCTTGACGCATGGAAGTACGAGCTGCCACACGTGTAAAGTCCTTCAAATATCAATATTGTAAACACATACTTGGAATATGATTTTTTTAAAAAACTTGTATTTCTTTTTAATATGTATTGCATATGGCATGACTGTGTATTTTATTTATAATTACTTTCTTGTATGTTGTCTCTACCATCTTTTCTATATCTTTTCCTTCTGGCTAGGCCATGATAAAAACCAGCGATGTCGCTAATACATGTCACGCATAATTAAAGAAGGGTCTATCTGTCTATCTATCTATCTATCTATCTATCTATCTATCTATCTATCTATCTATCTATCTATCTATCTATCTATCTATCTATCTATCTATCTATCTATCTATCTATCTATCTATCTATCTGTCTGTCTGTCTGTGCGTCTGTCTGTCTGTCTGTCTGTATGTCCGTGTGTCTAAGTGTGGCAGCAATTGTCGATGGCAAGTCATTGATTGACCCCCAGAGAGTCTTCCACATTGTAACTTCGTGGCTAAAGGTATTTACTCCTCGAAGGCCTCGTCTGTGGCCTATGACAGTTACAAGTGTGTGCAATTGTACTTGGTATTTGGTTAAGAAAAAATAAAATTTTGAATAAATTTTCTTGACTTAAAGGCTAATGACTTTCATTCTTTTCTGATATGTCCTACAGATTCTGCTGTTGATATCCAGAGATTGTCAGAAAGTGTGGCTGCAATAATTTTAAAGGTTTATTGCCTGTTTTGCTACTTAATTTCACTTTTTTTTGGGGGGGGGGATCATTCTGGTTTAATATTCTCCTTTCAAACATTTTAGACTTACAGGTTTTCTGCCAGCTCACCCCATCACCCAGGCTATCGGTAGCAAACAAAAGCCTACGACAGTTACAAATTTGTTTAATTATGCTTAGAATCTGGTTAAGAAATTATTATATTTTGACAAAATGTTCTTGACTTTTATGTTAATGACTCTCATTCTTTTCTGATATGCCTAGGAACACATTTCCTCAATGTAAGAAAATTACTCAAATTTGTGGACAGTGTTTACTGACACGTCACAAACTTGGCCAATTATGTTGAAATGTTAACTCAGGGTTGGCTGCGAAATACAGCTTAATTGTTTGGAGACTTTCAGAGGGAGGAGTAGGTGTCATCATGTGGGTTGTTTTGCATTTCTGCTGCAGATTGCCCATTGTTGCAGTACTTGTTAGGATTTCCCTCGGTTTGTATAGGTGGTATAGCTGTAACTGTTTGTTTTATAATCACTGGGACTGAATATGATGCCCCAGTTTGTTTCTACTTTAGTTACACACTGGCAGGTGGTTTAACTAAAATAAGCTATGTAGCTAGAAAGGGTACATACTGGTGAATCTGGGGTGTGTCAAATTGCTGTAATCTGAACTTGTATTATACAAATTTGATAATTATGTTTGGTTTGCCAGATATTCTATATTCATATTGAAGCTCTGCATTTATAAGCAAAACTTCAGTCATTTAGCTAAGTCATCATCTGCCACGTTCATATGTATCCATTATCATGCATGGTGTCTTTGCTGAATATTTAGCTGAGGCAAGGAGCAGCTACTCAGACAAACATGTACTGGTACAGGCTCCAAAACATGTTTGAATCGTTACCCGCTTAAGACCCTTTAATTTATTTGAGGTAATGCATACTACGTCAAAATTCTACAGAATGTCGTGTGCAATATGGACAGTAGTACTTCCATATGCAGGTAGCTTAGACAGTGACAGGTCAGCTTATGGAAAGTAAAGAGTTTGGACTGCGGAATAAGGTAATGACTACCAGGAAATGGTTCTGGACCAAAAGACACGAATACAATTAACTCTTTCACTGTTAAGTTTTTGACTGAGTCAGCAGCTTTCTTTGGTACACATTTGGCGAAACTAGCACAGAATATAATGTATGCAGAGTTTTTTTTTTCCTGCAGAATAAAATTAATGATTTGTTGACCCAGTGAGTTCCCCTGTAGATACGATATTGCATTGGGAAGACTGTGGCAAAGTGACAGGGCCTGCATCGAAGATTCATTCTTTTCTTCTCCGAGACAAGTTTGTGTACATGTTCAACATAAGTTTCCACAGGGATTATGAGCCTATTAAATTTACAATGAAAGCCCCCAAACTTTGTCAATGTACAGAATGTTAAGGCAATATTATTGGATATTACCTTAACGTAATATTGTTAGTCGCAAATGAAGTAGGAGAGGTTAGGACACAGTGAGACAGGGGGGGGGGGGGGCAGCGAAATAAACCAAAATGTCTTGTGATTTATTATAACTGCGTATTTATACTCCTTTTTTGTAGATACGTTAATTTTTGAACTCTTGTAATTATAAGCAAATACCTCTCCGCATTACGTACTACTTTATATTTTGTTACTGTCAGGTGTTCTTGACTTTTTTATTCAAGTGAGTTGTCTTTGCAAAATATTGGGCAAGCATCTGCCACTATAAAAACACCATGTCTTTGCAATTTGAGGCTGTGCAAAATGCTTGATGGGTTTCCCGCTGATGACACGTGCATAAATTTATTTGACTGTTAAAGCCACGAATTTTCTAAATTATGAATGGAGCATGACAATATTAATTAAAGTCAGATATAGGTATAGGCAGTGGCTGGAATGAAAATGGAGAGCACTGAGATGGAACAATGGTATTGCGATTAGAACCACGCGAATCGTTCTACTTCTTTGCATAATTGACGCAATGTACATGGCCCAGATCTCTCTGGCAGTGAAAACACAAATAACACTGTTTCGAACAGGAGTCATCCATGACAACGTCCAGTATGGGAGTCGGACAATTATGGTATTAGAATTTTGAGGCAACCAGGTATTCATAACATTCTGGTAACTCAGGAGTTTTTACATTTTATTTCTATTATCATTATTGTTATTTGTCGGACGGGGGTGGAGGAGGGGGGCGTACGCCGGGTCCGCCCTATGCTGCATACGTCACTGACCGGGTCATCAGCGGGAATGCTAATCACGACAAAAATGCGCTCACCTGTAACATTCTAATACAAGATTTGGATTTTCTGTGCACCTTGGCACTGAAAAGGTTTAAAGATTTTAAAGAAAGGGACTAGGAATGTCCTCAGTATGTAAATGCAAGGTATCAGGAATGTCATCAATATACAAATGTAAGGAATAAGGAATGTCTTCAGTATACAAATGCAAGGGGACAGGAATGCCCTCAATATACAAATTCATAGAAAGTGCTCAACGTTCACGTATACTGATGACTATATTTTATGTTGGAAAAGTGGGACTCGAACCTGCACCCTTTGGCATCAGTCGCCTAGCTGAAATGGAAAACGGACATATCCAATCGACCAAATCCCAATTCTTAAGAAGAATGGTTCAAAGGAGGTAGGTATGTGCGAGTGCCATATCAACACTATGTTACTCTTATCATAGAAGTTCACTTGGCACTGCTTAAAACGCGACACTACCCTCCTTTCTGTCAAGTTCCCTGCTGCAGCCTAGGTGGAAGCGCAGGTTCCCAGTTAATATGAATACCTCCTATTCCAATGCACAAACCCATCCTCTATTAACTCCCGTAAAGTCCAGTCAGAAACAACTCCATAGGTCCGAAAAGGAAGCTCTTAAAATTTTGAAATCAATAACTACGACTATCCCATGGCGCGAGCCCTCGAATATTAAAGTTATTGAGCGTGGCGTCTGGGTTCTGGACTAAAACGAAAAGTGCTCGGTTCACGATGTTAAGCACCCAGCGCAGCGATGTGCTGATCCCCTGTCTGTAATCAGAAATGGACACCAAGCACCCGTTGAGACGCCTCGCTTCCATCGGTGGTCGTCGTCACGAACTGAGCCCCTAGATGTCTAACTTTTTACCGTATAAACGTTGTTACCAAATACCAATCGGCATTCTTGCAGGAAAATTCCATAGTTGTTTGGTTTCAAAAGCTGTGTCACGAGTACTTCCAACCAAACCTCTTGACGAACAAAAAAAACAGTCTCCTCTCTAATTGAAGATAAATAAAAGCCTTCGGCATACAACAGTTTATCAGTCAAGTATAAATTACACATATCCGGCATTCATCGACCGCTGCTCGCATGGGTATTTCATTAACTTCAATAAACGGTAAAAGTCAGAGTGGTGCCGAATGGCTGATATTTCAGTTATGATGCGTTGTCTGAAGCTTGGTGTTTTTCAGGACCAGTGCTTGGTCCTCCTCTAAATGTGATTCAGATTAATTATGTTGTGGATGTATTTGGATCCAAAATTCATCTACAGGCTACATCACATCATATTACGAAGCATTTGGCCCAGCTATCGCAGTATGAAATATAGTTTCCCACCTACATAATATCAAAGTGTGGGCTGCTGAGTGGTTTGTTCCTTTAATGCAGCCAAAAACTCAAAACAGGACAGTCTCCCGTAAAATAGTGGTATAAACAGCTGGTAACATTGTTTCGCGTAAATATTACTACAGTAAAAACAATAGTGAAATGTTTACTTAAAAAGGAATATATGAGTGGAAATTTTGTCATGACGCAAAAGGATGATCCTACGCGGGAATTACATATGGGTGACTTTGACTTAATACCCAGGGTGACAGATCTATTTTACTGTCTCTTGATAATTTTAAAACTCCTTGAGTAGAAAAGCTAATGACGGTGTACAAACTATAACTGACAAGTAACGCTAACTTTCAAATTTGAAAATAACGGCAATCTTGTTGCCGCTAATTGTAACAAGAGGACTATGGCAACTCTGTGCTCAGTTGTCCTTACGTGAACAGACTGAAGTGGTCACGTGAACTTCCGGATCATACCAGGGTCACCTTTGTTTAAGACCATCATCACTGTTGCTAATAGGAACATACCCCCATCAAATTTTTCCAAATTTATGTAATTTATTGAAAATCTGAAAGAGATGGCACTGCTATATAGTAAACAAAGTAAGAGGAGATCAAGTCCACGTATATTCCCAGCAAGTCTGAAGAGGCTTTAATCTTTCGGTTTACCAGAAAACGTCATAAAAGTGAAAACACACAAAAAATTGAAAATCTGGCCAGTGCGTCAGACGATGTCGAAAGTGTCAATTGTGGACTAATGGACGGACGACGGACGGAAGATCATCCTATAAGCTCAGCTGACTAGCGAGTGAGCTGAGCTGAAAACTGCATAATGTTTAAAAAAGGTGAGTCAGCCAATGATATCAGATAGCCGCTGAACGTCAAATGTTGAAGAGGTTTTGCTCATAAATATAAATGTTCAAAGACTGTTAATCGTTATAAATAATGGAGGAGAGCCAGGAAATCGCCCTGCCCTCCATATTAAACAAATAAATAAGTGAATAAATAAATAAATAAATAAGTGAATAAATAAATAAATAAATAAATAAATAAATAAATAAATAAATAAATAAATGAATAAATAAACAAAAAACCAAACAAATAAATAAACACATGAATAAGAAAAAGAATGGAAAACGGAAAGAAGTCAAGGAATAAAATACCTTGTCGCTCACAATGCCAAAAATATGTCTTCAGATGCGCGTAATTTTATTATTATCATTGACACCATCACCGTCATAATCATCATCGGCATAATTAGTAGTAACAGTAGTATTAGTATCATTATCATCGTGCTTGAACATGAAGCGTATATGTGAAACAACAGTATTCAAAATTAGGGTTGTTAATGAAATAAAGCCACGAGACAGGATATTCGTCCGTATTAAAATCGAAAGATGGCGATCTTCCTTACGCAGTTTTAGCTGTGACGATCTAAATGTTGAGCGGGTAATAGATCACTTAAACCTTTCGGGGGCGAAACCGCCATTTAAATAAACCCAATCTTAAGAAAAAGTTTTATCACAAACGAATGGAATTCAGAGACACCATTGAGAGTATTACGTGTACTGCCTGCTTAGAGATTAGGAGAGATTGAGTCGACGATTACTTTGCCATATGATGAGCTGTCTTTCTTTGTTACCTTCATCTTTTTTTAAATCAGGAGAATCTGCATCAAACTGGAGGCTTTCTTGAATTTTGTTTCTGTCTTCCCCATGAGATCCATAAAAAGAACAACAGTTTACCTTTGGCGTCAGTTGATGTCTTATAAGATGCCGTCTATCTTGTGAGATGCAACTATTGTTTTATATCACTTTAAGCCGTACTTTCGATTTCCAATACATTTTCGCTCGAAAAATACTACACCAGATAACATTAAGATAAACCAAATGGCAAACCGATTCCAAAAAATTCTTTAGCCATGAAACTATTTGTTATACTTGCGTGCTATGCGCACATTTATGCAGTTATTTTAACAGGCTTAGGCAAGTATGAATATGTAACAGTGCCTCCCCTGAAGCGAACCTCTGATCCCACCAACACATGATACACGCCTGCCTTCATATTGCAAAATTTAGTCCTTTGAACTCCCCTGCTGTGATAATACTTGCTCACGTCATAGCCTCTGCGTCCTTTAGAATATTCAACTGGTGCTCCACGTCGCATAAAGAAGTGCATGTGGTTAGTTGTAGTTTTACCCCTTAAGACAAAACTGAGTGCATCGGAAGGTAAGGTGAAGGTCAGTCTCAACATATCATCCCTTCTGCTGGTGCCACACGAGTCTAGATTTTTCACTATAATATTACCAGCAGCACCAGATGAGCTGAACTTCAGCCGTGTTGTCATTCCAACTGCAGAGAAGCTGGTTGGAGACGCAAGTAAAATATAGTATATACCAGCAGAGGGATTTCTCATTTCAATTTTCTCCTCATTGCCTAAGTTTTTGGACTTAGCATCATAAGAATATGTCTTGGGTGGGGACCCTTTCTTCATGTAGATATTTACATTTCCTATGCCTTGGGTGGTTCTAACTTTCAGGTAGGTCGTACCTGCACCGACATCCCACTTAAATAGAATTGGGGAATTCTTATTGCCTTTCAGGTTACCAAAGGTAAGAGGTTCACTCTGACAAGGAGCTATTCCAGCGCTCATAAAAGCTTCTCTCACGTGCTGGACATTGTAGCCTAAATCTATTGCCGCTTTGACACAACCACATCCACCGTCACCGAAGTCACTATTCTTCCGCCAGTAGAGTTTATTCGCCAAGACAAACACATCATAGGCTTTCTTTATGTTCCATCCTGGCTTGTTTACAAGCGCGTAGAACACAACTCGGTAAACGCCACTGCTGAAGTGCACCCCTGTTTTGCCTGGACAATACTGAGATGCATGATCAATAGATATTCCATCTTGGCTTGGCTTTATGAAATAACGGAGTGCTGGACGCGTCTTAGTAATTTCTTTCCCCACATACCAGTCTACTTTGCCTCGGCTAAAATATTCAGCAGCCTCGCCTGTTATATCAGCAAATGCCTCGTTTATGCCACCTGACTGGCCACCGTATATCAGACCCGAATTTTGACCCACAATGCCATGACCAATTTCATGTCCAACAACATCCTGACTTACGAGTGGATAAAATACTCGGTATCCATCTCCAAATGTAATTTGTCGCGTGTCCCAGAAGGCATTTTCATAGTTTCTGCCATAATGGACTCGCGCAACAATTTTGAATTTGAGTGGTGTAGTTTTGTACCATTTCTTGTACATGTCATACACCACAGTTGCAAAATTCAGAACATCACTGACTGCTGAGTAGCCACCATTAACTCTGTCATGAAAGCCCTTTTTGCATTCAAACATATACGCCTTGTAGCTCCAGTAGGTTTTAAAGAAATTGATAACTCGCACTGCATAGTTCTCAAAAATGCAGGTGTCCCCTATTCTTTGAATTTTTAACTCTGGTCGGTCTTTACCATCATATCGATACATACCAGTCTTTACATTTCCACCTATACTTTTGTAAGTGGATGCAGAGTTTAACTGTGAGCAATAATTAGTCTCTATCGTTTGCCATTTATCAATAATTTGTCCTGTGTTTGCATCTATAATGAAATATGGTTTTGATTCCTTCCCTTTCCTAGTCGCTCTGTAGGAGAGGGCATAAACGAGTCGTGCTTTGGCAGAATCATCGACTTTGGACTTTTCAAGTCCTGAAACATCTTCGTTCTTATCTCGTACATAAATCATTAATTTGGCATCTGTTAGTGCAGTGAATGTGACATTTTTCACATCATCGCCTTTTTTCTTTAAGGCGATTCTGAACGCGTCTGTCACGCTTAATTTTGGCTTAATACTTGGAACATCGTTTTTAATCCCCTCCACTAGTCTGCCTGAGACATCATTCGAATATTGCCCATTTGGTTTCTTCCCTATGACAATTGTCTCTCCAAAGACTTCTAATCCTTGATAGGTTTCTTGCATTTTTGTCTTCACTGTTCCATCAACAGTCTTCACACTGGTCACACTCACAAGGTCTTCTCCCTTTTTGAGACCAAGTATCTTGGCGGGTGACGGAGGATTCCCGGAGTCTCGTTTGAGCAGGTCACCTTCGTAGAATATCTTCATGGCGCGGAGTCGTTCAGCCAGGTCGATTCTTGATACTGCAATTGCTTGCTGTAGTGCACAAATTTCTGAAAATAAATATTGAGGTTTGGTACAAGTTTGTGTCAAGCAAGTATCCCTTACAGCCAGATTCAGGCGATTCATATCAAGAGGGCCTGATACAACTGATCTGCATATGTAGCATTAACTTACCTAATATTTACGATCTGCATAGATAGCATTAAATGACTTATTAACAGGTATATACACTGATAACGCTAAAAATCCTCGAATACATCTAATAGTGCCTTAGTAGACATTTTCCCTTCCTTCTCTGATTTAGATGACACAGATATATTTGAATTTATAATGAATTTAGATGATAGTGATAAAATTGTTTCTGTGATGACTTTCTTCTCGGCCGTTGTTGACAAAAGGGGAACATTTTTTTTTAAACTGGTAATTCTTTATTTATGTTACTTGTCCAGATGCAAGTTTTGACTGTGGTATCGAATATTTGTGCTTGATGTTTTGTTCATTTGTGCTTATATTGTGTCTTTGTATGTATAGCAAAATGTTGCAAATGTAACTGTGATGCAGCGAATAAAGTTCATTTCATGTCATTTCATCCACAAAAAATACACCATTTAGATAATTTTCAGATAGCACACTTGAAATGTACAGATACAGTACATTTTGCCCTTAGACGCAAGCGATGTTTCTCCCTAATCAGTGATTACGTGGATCTTCATAGATGAATTCACGTTCCACGTTATAAATAATGTACTTTTAGCTCTCTCTCTCTCTCTCTCTCTCTCTCTCTCTCTCTCTCTCTCTCTCTCTCTCTCTCTCTCTCTCTCTCTCTCTCTCTCTCTCTCTCTCTCTCTCTCTCTCTCTCTCTCTCTCTCTCTCTCTCTCTCTCTCTCTCTCTCTCTCTCTCTCCCATTTAGTGGTTATGTGTTAGGACCTGTAAACTTAGAATTTTATAAAGTTAGTTTGTGAATAGCGAATATCAAAAGAAGAAATTCTTCACAAGGGAATATTGTTTTTCCAAAAAAGCTTATTTTGGACAGACAAATGCAAAATATTTTTTCACTTTGTCCAAATCAAACTTCCTAAGGAAATTTGTAAATTGGACAGTCTCTTTATTTGCAATGAGTTTCACCATTTGCACTCCATGCTGGCTGTATCAGTGGGTAATGCCTTCTTTTATCTTTCTTCTCAACAACGTTTTACAGATATTCATTATGCTAAAGATACACAATAGGATATTGTATGTTACTAATTTATGTTATCCGTCTGTTATATTTTTCTTGTCCCAGTGGTGAGGGTTTTAAAACAGACACTATTATACCCCTTTCCCAGTGGAAATTCAGATGGTTTGGTATGTTTTTCATTTGGGTAGGATGATTTTGCCATTAGAGTTCTCGTAAACCTTCAGTAATGTAGTTACATTAGTGTTACAAACAATTTTGGCTGCTTAATTCCACATGCATAACACAGGGAAGGCAAAGACGTGTAATAGTCTATTCAGGTCATGAAAAGGCAATTCTGAAGACACTTACCAAGCACAGTGAAGATAACACAAAAGTTCTGAGCCATCCTCATCAGTGGAGAGCTCATGCTGAAAGGCCGTGGCATCCGTGCGGCCCACTGATCGGGTTCAAAATATAAACCTTCGCCCAAGTTACGGAGGCAACATATAGCTTTGGATAAATGCATAATTACAAAAATCTAGATAAGAGGGAGTCTATCGTGAAATGCCATGTAAACGGACATGGATTTTTTTGCCGTAGCAATCATTACACTCGAAAGGCTTATTCCTGCGAGATATTGAGCCAGAAGCCTCAATCATGGGTAGTTATTCCTGAAAAATATAACATTGTACACTGATAATTGCAATCATTCTGACGAAAGTTGGCCGTATCCAAATTTAGTATCAGCAGATGAACAAGGCCGTCGAATTACAAAAATAATTCTACTGTTTTGGAGAGGCTCATAGATGAGAGTCATTAGTTCATCAAATAGTGAGAATCCAATAGGTACTGATCCAAATTTGTCCCTGTGTTGTTTAGAGACAGTTTAAGCGTAAACAAAGTGCAATATTCTGGACGGCCATGTGGAAGTAATTGATAATTTAATATCCAATTTAGTATTCAATTTGAAAATCAGTCTAGTAACTTCCAACTTAACATGAAAAAGAATCCACAAAATGAACATTTAGAACTTTGGTCCAACACAGGTGTTTGGTTTTTCAGACAAACATGTTAAAATAAACACGCGGAGTCCTCGAAAATCGCACATGTAATTGCATTGTCAGGCAAAATTTCCAACGTAATTTGCATGTAAATATACGTTAACGGAGACGAAATCAAGACGCTTAATTCCAATATAAGAACCCACAGTATACAAATTAGTTACATCCATAGACTATGTAGAGACACATTTCTTGAAAATATATAGATTTAATGCAAGCGAACAGGGCATGAAAATGCTTGGGTCGTTGTGCGCAAACTAAGTCACTGATGATGTCACTAACATCCCAAAGATGTTTTATCCTCAAGTTACATGGTTGATCTTTACTTGACTGTAACTCTAAATGACATGACCTTGGGAAATAACCCAGATATGTAACGATGGCATCTCAATTTTGACAAATTTAATACACTACCAGTTCTTCAATGGGATGGAAAGTATTTTGAAAATCATTTCGACCATTTAACTTGACGTTCATTGACTATTTCGACAAAAGTCGATGTCTCTGTGTCAACATAACCATACTAGATTTATATTCTTTATAAATTAACCTTTCATTCAAATACCACAGTTGTGGAGACCATACGAATGGTCCACCACAACGGCTTGCGTCGGTCCCTGAGGCACACGGAGGAAAGCTGTGACTCAACCAGAGCCTGACGCTAAAAGAATTGAGAATTGCAATGTATGGTGTAATTTTTCAGTACCCTCTTTGTTTTTATTTGTCTTTTGCCTTTTTGTTGTTTTGTTTTTACTTTTTTCAATCAAAACAAAATAAAATGTCAGGCGGAGCCTGCATAGGATTAAGTTTACAGGATCTTAATTTGCACAAAATATAACATTATGTGTAACCTGTGTGGTCTATAGTTTAATGTCTTAAATAATATGAGCTGCTGAGTAAGGTAGTGGAATTGCAAGACGACGGAAAAAGTTCCCCTACTGAATTATTTTGCGAAAAGGTAGTTAAAAGAAAGGTTTTGGAACTAGAAAAATGTGAATAAAAATGTCTGTGTCTTGTAGTACTTAATTAGAATTCTTTCAGCGAGTGGTGATGGATATTGAACCACACGTTTGATGGTGACTTTCACAGGATAAACCTATTAAGTATTTAGGAAGTGTAGCAATTATGGTGGGAAAGTTGATGTTTGATGAACATGTTTTGAACGAAACTTCCGGAAGATTTATAACTTGACGTCGGCAGTCTCAGTTGTGTACCATATGTTTCGAAGATAGAGACTATTAACACAGATTTGCAGTGTGGTTCCTTTATTTTCTTAACTTGACAGCCAGCGGATAAATGCTGCATGTGGAAGTGGATGTGACAACACTCAGTTTGCGATATGTACGAAATAATGCAGATCAGATGTGTTATCGTGGTTTTTTTTTAAACAACGTAAGAAGTGCAGAAAGCAGGAAAACTCTACAGCCGAATTAAATTATGATTCTAGGATTACCAACAACCTATAGGTCCATATAGGATTATGGATTGTTAATATAATGACCTATAAGAGCAACTTTTTTAGTTATATTGTAATTGTAATTGTCCGTTTGAATGATTATCCTCTTTGTACGTAACTCGATTTCTACAATGTGAAAGTATATGGATCATCATCATCATCACTATCATCATCATCATCATCATCATCATCATCATCATCATCCATCTTCTTCATCTTATTATTATTATTATTATTATTATTATTATTATTATTATTATTATTATTATTATTATTATTAGGATATCAGTCCGAATAATCGAAAGATGGAGATCTACCTCATGCATATTTTGGCTATGATGATCTAAATGATGAGAGGGTAAGAGATTACTTATTTTTTTTAAGACGAGATCGAGATTCTTCTCCACAAAAAACGTTATGTCATAAACGAATGGAATTCAGGCACACAACTTAGAGTATTACTGCCTGCAGAAAGATTATGATATATTGGGTCGGTGATCAAATTTTCAGATAATGAGCTGTCTTTATTTGTTACCTTCATCGTTTTTGTATTAAGGAAAGCCATACAAAAACTGGAATCTTTCCTGAATCCTGTTTGGATTCCCTGTGACACCCAAGAAAGAACGGCAGATAACCTTTGGCGATACGCGATATCCTGCAAGATACCATCTTACTTCTGAGATTCAACAATAGTCTTATGTCACTTGAAGCTATGCCTTCAATTTTAAACTTCCATACAGATTTCGTTTGAAAAATACTACAGCAGAGTACGTTATGTCTAGCCAGATAGAAAACTGATTATAATTAGAAATGATTTTAATATATATAGTCAAAAAACATTTCGATACACTTGCCAGGTCATACTCCTGTTTAAATTGATTCAAGCATGCTTAGACAGGTATGAATATGTAATAGTGCCTCCGTTGAAGCGAACTATTCATCCCTCCACCACTCGATACACATATGCCTCCCTTGATATTGCAAAATGTAGTTGCATAGGATATGTCGTCATTATAATTACCATCTATGTCATAGCTTAACATTACTTTGAGGCTTCAACTGCTGCTCTACCTCACATGTAGAAATGCTGGTGACCAGTTGCAGCTTTGCCCTACAAGATAAGCACGTGTGCATCACGGAGCAAGGTGAAAACCAACTTCAGCATATCATATTGTCTCTTAAACGCATGGGTCAGGGTTTTTTTTATCATAATATTACCCCCCCCCTCCCCCCGTACTAGTTGAGCTATGTTTCAAATGTGTTGTCATTCCACCCACAGAAAACTGGTTGAACATTAAAGCAAAATATAGTATGTGCCAGCAGAAGGATATTTCATTGCAGTTCTGTCTTCATTTCCTACGTTTTTGGACCTAGCATCATAAGAATAATGACTTCGGTGGACACGCTTTCTTTAAGTAAATATCTGTATTGCCTAAGCCCTGCGTGGTTCTAACTAGATGGATTGCACCGACGTCAGTAGGTATATTCCTACTTCCTTTGACGTTACGGAAGATTGAGAAGTTCACTCTGGCAAGCACCCATACAAACATCCCTCATACGCTGGACATTATAGCCTTAATCCATTGCCGCTTTGACACAACCACACCTACCGGCACCAAAGTCAATAAGACAAACAAATCGCAGGTTTTCTTTGAGTTCCAACTTGTCTTGTGTACAAGCACGTAGGCTTACAACACAATTCGGTACACGCCACTTCTAAAGTGTACCCTTGTACGTGGACAAGATTGAGATGCGTGATCAATAGATCTTTTATCTCTGCTTAGCTTTTACGTTTATGAAGAAATCAAAACAAAACAAAACGAAGTGGTAATGTCTTTGCCCACATGTCAGTCCACTTTAACCCGGCTGAAAAATTTAGCAGCCTCCCCTGTTATATGAGCAATGGTTTGTTCTTGCCACCTGACTGGACACTGTATGTTAGACCTTAATTCCGACACACTATATCATGACTAATTTCATGTCCAACAATATCCTGGCTTACAAGTGAAAAACAAAAAAAAAAAGAATTAGGTATCCATCAACGGAGATTATCTGTTTTGTGTCCGAGAAGGCATTTTCATAGATTCAACCGTAATGGAGCCGGGCCACTTTGATGTCTTCATTGCATATGTACATAAACCACTCTGCGTGGTCTTTGTATTATGCTGTCTTGTATATCTATATCTTCATTGATTATTGTATAAAGAGTATGTACATGTATGAGAAGTACATGTTCACATCGGTGACTTTTTGTTTGTCCTGTGTGTCTTGCATATATATATATATACATATATATTGTATTAGGACTATATATCAAAACTATATGTTTACATCGGTAACTTTTGTTTGTCCTGTGTGTTTTGTACACACACACACACACACACACACACACACACACATATATATATATATATATATATATATATATATATATATATATATATATATATATATATATATATATATATATATATATATATATATATCTGTGTGTGTGAGCCCCGATAAGTCTTCGTGGTGTACTATAGGGTTATCCTGTTTAAATAAATATGCTTATAATGTATAGTTTAGCCAAAAGTTTATCAATGTTGGATACTCAAATGAGATTGTGCCATAACTGTGACAGCTCATAGTCATGGTTACGTAAGAAGTCCCAAAATCTCTGCAAGTGCTTTTAACTGTTTACATGTGTCTGTTTGTGGTATTATACCTGTTTCAAAATTATAAAACAATACTGCCATCACTGCATTCTTGTGCTTCGCAAGTCGTTCGAGCATTTTAAAAGTACCATTCCACCAGGCTACACAATCTTGAACTAAAGTAGAGTAGGGGAATCCCAGCTCTGCACACATTTCCTGCAATAGGAGGCATTCTTAAATTTACTGCTCACCTGCTCTTGCCTGAATGTTGCTATGGAAGAGAACTATGCCTCCACAATGAGGAGGGCACTTGCAGCAATAATGTTAATTGAAGACCTAGAAATGGCACTTTTGTTACCTTTAACAAATGAACATTTCTAAACGAATTAATGATCCTATATGTTTTGAAATCAAGTGAATGACTTTTCTCGAGCACTTTGCATTTTATCCAGCTTAATACATGGCAGGTTTGACAGGTTTTTATTTGCAATCCATGATCAAATTAAAAAGAATATGTTTACATATTGAGGCACATAACATTGATAAAAGAAAGAAGACTCCCTATAAGTTAAGAGTACCAACAAATAAAATATAGTCATGAATCAAGATATTAAACTGCAAAATAAAAGTTTGCCATGTGATGATGACGGTTACAGTAACTTAGGAAAATAATATTTATGATGTGACATGATGGGGTCAACGTTGATGATGGACCAAAAGTGATCAATTGAATTGAACACATGTTGAATCAACTCCCGATTGAGCGCAGATTGCAGATATGCTGGGGAATTGCATTCCATATTTTGGTGCCAGTAGTTGAAAGAGATTTGTTGTGTATATATACCGCCAATATGAAACCAGCCTGTGCTTACAGATCTAGTATTATACTCAAGAACTTCTGTCAGTGGTATGAAGATATGCGAAGAGGACAAAGGGGCTTGATTGTTGACAAATTTCCACAGAATGATACACAAGTTGAAATGTAGTCTCTGTTTAACGCCCATCCATATAAGGGTATCCAGCATAACTACGATGGGCATTCTTGAGTGATATCATAAAATTATTCTCATGGCACGATTCTGGATGCGCTGAAGTCTGGTCAGGTCACATTTTTTACATAAATCTGCCCTCTTTCCCGTCAAGTTCCTTTCTGGAAGAAAGGCGGCATCACAGGTCCTCGGACACATATGAATGACTCCAGTTGTTCCATGGCAGATGTACTGTGCTTAAAATGACATATAAAAATAACTGTAAGACTGGATGTAAGTAAATATCAGGACAACCATGACCTATAGTTACACCAAATATTGAGCTATCAGACCTCCGCGTAGGCAGACTGCATGCTGTGTTTGCCTAAGAAAATTTAGGATGGTGAGGAGAATGGAAATGTAGGCGAACAAAAGTTTGTAGCCATGAGATAAACAAAATAAGCATCATATGCTGCAGCTCAATTTTTAGGACATATGTTAGGAATTTCATTAAGTAAAGATACCAATTCCGCATAAGTTTATACTACTCGTCTATATATCTGCTACCTTACGATGTATCAAAAGTACTACCATCTTTAATTGTATGACCGACCTTCCATGTACTCATTGCAAGTCAAACAGTTCTCATACCATTCTGCCCTAGTTCCCAAGTGCGTGGTTGATGTACTAGTGATTCAAAATATACGCATATGGTATCTTGTACTCTGGGCAAATGTAAAACTGAATCAATTTGTAAAGCCTACAATAGCTCTAATACAGAGTTTGCAACAGGTTGTAACACTAATGCAAATTGTTATAAACATACAGCAAAATGCAATATTATTGCAGCAAGTATTTTGCGCCAGTTGCAATAAAATCGCACGCCAAGTGTAACAATTTTTATTAGGGTCTCCAAATTTTTAATGCGCCTGTCCCAAAATATCACAAGATATAGCATCATGAAAAGTGTAGTTATGTGGTTTTCTTACACTTCATTCAAAGGAAGGTGTTTACAGTGGACGTAGTGATATATTTAATTAATTATAGAGGATTGCACAGTGCCATCTTAGATCCCTCTTGGGCTAAACAGACAAGAAAATTGATTTGGATATAATTGTACCTTGGCCAGTTACGCAAATGTTTTACACATTCCCGCTCATATCGCGCCGTATCTCCAGGATGTTAATAGACCATGTTTCAGAAAATTGGAAAAATATCGCCTTTAGAATTGACTCTGAAATGCTCAGCGTCGAATACCTACAACCATATCATTACATGTAAGTTACTGACACGCAATGTCCAGCTCAGCTTTCACATTTATAATTAAGCGTGTAATGCTCAGCCACTCCTTAATCTTTCATCGTTTTGGACTGAGTCATCAGCTCTTCCCAAAGCGGGCCGAATAAGGCTATTAATCTGGACTATTATCTTCTCGGTTAGGGCAGACATCCTGGTACTTGAATGAAATGTCCTTTTGGCAACAAACATGAATCTACTACCCGAATTCTACTCCAGAGCGGTTAGTTTGGAGCAGGTTGCATTTGTCTCAGTTAGCATTGAAAGATTTAGGACACGGTCTCTCAAAAATTGAAAACTTTAAAACAGTTATGTCCGTTTTGATTTTCAAGCCTTTAACGCGTCGACTTCCTAGAAGGCATGATCAATCTTTCATGAGGCATTTTTGGTACATCTTACAGGTACCGATGTAATCCAGGAAACACTTTTTATTCTATTTTGTGCATGTTTTTGCAGAGCACAATGTGCCTATTGTCCAGTTCCTAGTATTCATTATAACATTCATTTTTACATTATAACATTCATGCTACGCTTTTGGCTCAATATATGACGAACTCTAATATCAGATGATATGTATGTTTATATAATAAAGAAACCAGGCAATCGTTTGCGAAGAAAAAAAACATCCACTCACAAATATTTTTTATCCTACTTCATTCCAAATGGATGCCAGAACTACTGGCATTCAAATCGTGGAAGTGGCAACCTTTCAAAGAGATCCCGTAATTTGACAACTCTGACTACTCCAAGCGATTAAGCATAATGGGCAGCCAGAATATACCTATTAAACTTCAATTAAACTATTTTGAATTCTTTCTTTCAGCACACAACATGAAAAAGTAATTTCCAAACAGATTCACAAACTGTTTATGACAGTATCCAGTTGTTGGTGGTGTATGGAACAGCGTAGATCAAGTGCAAGTCAATGTTTGTAAGTCAAATAACAGTTATCTTGTTCATAGATTGCCAAATGAGTGACAATAGATGATAAATGTAGTGTTTCGTGATGTCCAGATTGAGGTTTTTGTGTTAGTTACAGCGTCCAACTAAGTATTCACGAAACGCGCATAATTCACCATATTAATACGCAGACGCCAATGTTATTTTAAATGTGTTTAGGGTTCACGTCGGACAATATATTTAAGGGCAAATAATGTTTCTGCCATATTCGTTAAATTGAATAGAAGGTCCAGTTGTGAAAAGTGTGAAATTGTGCACTGCCTGCCAAAAACACGCAGTTATTCATTGTGTAATTAAAAAAATAACCCAAAAGTAATTAGAGAAAATTTTTTTTAACAAACATTTTTATGATGGTAGGACATAAACACCATCACAAACTTGTATCATGCGCATTGTCGTAAAAACTTTAAATATGAGTTATATGAATCAACATGTTCTAACGAACATAATAAAATGAGACTTTAATAATATCTAGTTCCCTGGAAGATGACACAAAACCATTGTTGCAGTGCAGGTTACCCTTTTTCTTTCTATGCGTTACTTGCTGTTTGCATAATTATGTAAAAGCTACGGAAACGGAAACTTGATTCTATTTTAATTTTGCCAATATTCTTCACCAAATTTCCGAAAAACGATGGCCAAATTTACTGCTCGCTTAAATGTGGTTGGGGTTTTTTTAAACTAAAATTTCATGTAAGTAGGGAACACTTATGGTGAGAATTGTAGACAAGATCCATGGCAAGGCGTGCCTAAGGCCAATAGCTTTCACTCAGCTAAGTATAGCTATTAACTCACTTTGACCAGGAAAAGATCAAGACGAGGTATATATTTTTCCAAGTGATAATATACAAGAGTAGACAGAAAGGCAGGTAGATAGTAATAGTGCAAAATGGGTGCATCTATTGTATTTCGGCGCAATAAGTGGTCACGTAATACCGTGGCAAAGCACTGGATCGGATTTTTTTCCGTTCTGGTAGATGTCAGTTAATGCATGCAATTCCATTAATTAATATGCTAGTCAATGATAATTCACATTGTTTCCAAAAACATGGACCAGATTCATTCAAACTTTATGGGGATTTACTTTGGGTAGGTCCCTACCAAATGTGTTCAAAGGTTTAGCTCCAATGATATTTTGGATTTTGTGCAGTATTGGGCGATATCTTAAAAAAACTTCTTCCTGAAAACCACCAAAGCAATAGCTTCGAAATTGCACCGGGTTATTTTCGTGGACCTCATGCCCTTATTTTTTTTTTCTTTTCTTTTTTTTTTTTTCACTTTTTATGAATGTTTGTATTTTTCACTATTTTCTACTTCTTCTTCACGACCATCATTCAGATGGAGCTAAAACTTAGTGGGAATAGAGCTTAAGTAAGGGTTGAACAAAGTTGTTCACTAGGTGGTGGAACTCTTGATTCCTGACTTTTAACGAATTTTCCAATTTGAGTAATTGTAGATTAATGCACACATTCCTATTTATTACGCAAGTCAATGGGGATTTCACCGGTTATTCACATGTTTAATTTCTCCAGAAGCAGCAGCCAGACTCATCTTAAACTAAGTAGCAAAGGTACTTTAGGTGGGTGTGTATCAGATTTGTTTAGATGGTCATACGCCAATGATTTTTAGAGTTTTTAAAATGAAATTTATTTCTTGTGGATTTTTTTTAACAACGTCTTTAAAAATCTTCTTCTCCAAAACCACTAAGCCATTTGCTTCGAAATTCTATAGGGACATTTCTGGCCCCTAGACTTTCACTTGTTCAACAGGTAGGTAGCGCTGTGAATCGTTTTCGTTTTTGTAAGAAATATTGTAGGTTTTTATCTTTTTATCTTTTCTTAACTTTTTCTTTCGAACTGTAAATTGGATCCGCTTCAAACCTATTAGAAATATGCATGGACTTAATCTCGACCAAATTTGTTCACCCCATAAAGTGGTGCTGTCATTTTCCGATTTTTAACAAATGCTCAACACTAAGGAAAATCGGTAAAGGGATATGTACATTAAATAACAGTAATGATGGTCGTAGACAAAGATGACCTTGATATCATTCTGAAGTTCACAGGACCACTTAAGTCTGTGCATCTAGGGCTGGCTGAGCACAGGACTGGCAAAGTCCTCTTGTTAGGAAATAGGTACCGCGCTAAGAGAGAAAAAAAGTGTCAATAAAACGATCAAACTATTGAATGTAAAGCAACCGTTGATTCAAGCACATTTGCACGTCGTATTAAAAATAAGCTTAATACAAACTGCCCCCACTTCTCGTTTTATTTAGGTTTTGGGATTTTTTTTTTTTTTTTTTTTTTTTTTTTTTTTTTTGCTTTTGTCTGATTTTTAAATGGTAAGAGCTAAACTTAGCACTGCATGGCTTTGATCAAGTTTTCAGCGTGGCTGATCGGATGTTTAGTTGAGCATAGTACCATCTATTCAACCGTTATATGTGTTGGTTTTGTGTTCCTTTTGTTTAGGGGCAGTTAAACGTTGCCTGGCCAAAAAAAAAAACCCAAGAAAAAAAGCCCCAAAACAATACTTAGTTTATGTTAATGATAGATTCTCTGCCTTCTATGGCAAACCGTTTTGGGATTTGGTAAAAATATATATCCATATGTGTAACTAATTACACTGTGTAACTGTGCAAAGGGATTTTATGCATGTGAAAAGATATGACACACACGAATATAAATAATTATATATATGAAATAGTTTTACACACAGCTGTAATAATACTTTTTGCAAATGGATGTTAATCTATGACACATATGTGCAAAAATGTACGTATACACATAAAAGCATTACACACGTGAACATTTTTTTCACAGAAGTAAAAGAAATGAACATTTTACGTGAATTAGGGCCCTAACACATTGGAATTTGCGCCGGCCAGCCGAGTAACTGTCGACTCGTACGAGTTAAACACGCACGGGCTTGTAGCGGCGATGAAACAGATTAGCGAGATTGAACACACTGGCATTCAAACGGCCGATTCAGGACTCGCACGAACGTCGTACGAACGTCGTGCGACTTTTAACGGTCAATGTGTTTCAGCGCCGCGCCGAGTTGCAAATCCGCGCCGATTTTCCAACACGCACGATTCGATCAAAAATTTTTGACATTGCCGCAAGGGTTTCCACACTGGTGCAAGTATTTGTGTCACGCGTGTATATCTTCACAATGCAATTCTTTTAAGCCAGACACACTCAGATGACCTGAGCCACGATCTCTTGGGTATGTGGGTGCTTGTTTATCTTACAAAATAAATAAATAAATAAATAAATAAATAAACAAACAAACAAACAAACAAACAAACAAACAAACAAACAAACAAATAAATATATAAACGGACTGGATTCAATATGACCTACCGTATTTTCAATTGCTTTGGCGCTGAGTTTGTTCACGTGACCACCGACCTCCATCACATGATCTACAGGCAGCGTATATAGATTTTCAGCATTGTTCTGATACCTGTCACATTATTTGGTTACAGATCCCTTGATTGCATGTAGGCCTAACTTTGTGAAGTGTTAATTTTGGGTAGGCGGCCCATACTGCTCTTTACAAAACTTGCCATGTGCTAATTATTATAATCTTTATTCCTGCAGTCTATTTGACAATTATGTGGTGAATATGCTTCTTTACGCTTAAACAGACGCAAAAATATCGCTCTCCCCATCTATTTCTAATATGATAGATAATCGCTTGAACGTGTCCAGTCCTAGGCCCGTATTGCGGTAATTCTTGTCTGTCGAGTCGTATAGATGGATTTCTTCTTCCCCACAAGGCTGCGAGCTGCTTCTCTTTGTTAAAAGACGAACGATTTCTTGTCCTTGATGTGTCTTTACCAATGTGAGAAGAGAATGTGCTCCCAGTCTCATAATTTTGTAAGTTTGTAAGTCAGGGGTCCACACAGTTGACAACACTAATGTACTCTTCAAACATGAATTCGGGGAGGGTGGATGGGGACAAAAAGGCGATTTTTTCATTTCAATATTTCTTATTCTGCCACATAAAAAGAGAGCTATAATTCCATATTAAAAAAAACAAAAAAAAAACATACATTTTACAAACATTAAGGGATGATTTCCTACCTTGCTGCAAGTCTATTTAGGTGCGAAACTACCGGAAGTACTTTTCTGCTTTACCGCTGTAAGAGGCCTGAATGAAATTCAACATTCACAATCATTATCAAAAAAGACAGAACAGACTATGTGGTAAGTTTGATACAATAATTAAGAATACGGCCTGGTGCATCAGAATAATTGTACTTATTTAGCGATCATCTTATCTCATACTTATCATGAACGAACATGTGGTGTTGGTTTGATTCGGTGATTCCGTCACGTAAATACGTTTTCAAGCTGGTTGCTATACTTTTACTAGTTATTTGTTCGTATTTCGTACTCAATGCTTAAATTCGAGTCTGATTCAGAATCTGTCAATCTTTTTAGCCATATCTAAGCCATGGGCCTATAAAGTGATGGTATCGCTTTTTTGCGTGACGGAATCACATAAATCCCACTGTTTTTGTATATACTACACCTGATGCAGGTGTGCATACTGCAAAGTAAATACGAATGATATAACAATTTCCGTTTTGATCATGGTTGAATAATTACAACACAAATTATAATAATCTATGTATCTTCAAATCCATCTTGAGAATTAATTTGTTTGTCTACCTTAAAATCATAATGCAAACAGTTTTTTTGTTTGTTTCACAGGTTATTGCGTGATTCCGTCACATCGTTTGTTTCTTTCCTGTCGTATAAAATCGCATAGGCTAACCATAGTGCCATAACCTATGCACTATTTCATGAAACAAATCCACGTTTAATACCCGAAATTGAATTTTTCATTCTAGTGCCCAGAACTTGCATAATATGCGTCATAAATCCACCAAAGTGTGTGTGACGGAATCACCAAAGAATAGTTGTTTATTATCATTAAACTAGCATATTCAATCAAATCACTCTGCGAAAGTACAATTTTAAATAAATATGTTATCCTCACATAAGGCGCTAACCATTGGCATTCTGCCAATGAAGTGAGGAAATATTGTGAGGCAGATATTCAAGAAATAAACAGTTGTTGATAAAAAAAAATCCTCCCGTTGGGCCTACGTATACTGCCTCGACTTTTCAACAATTGACGGTATTCCCCACACTGAAAATTACGATGAGCATGATTTGAAGTAGTACTTTCGATTAAATATTTCTACAAATTTTGCTGTAAATATTCAAAGATGGTTAGAAAGTTTGGCTTCATTAATTTGAAAGATTATAGACTTGCATGTTTTGCTATTTAATTTTATCCTTTGGCATCATTCTGTTCAATATTCACCTTTCAGACAGTTTTTAGGCTGAATTGCTTTCTGTTAGGTCCGCCCCCTAGGGGCTATAGGCAGCAAGCAGCTACCCACGACAGTTACAAGCTTGCCAAGTTGTACTTAATATCGGGTCAAGAAAAAGTATGTTTTGATTGCATTATTTTGGCTTTCGTTCTTTTCTGACGTGCCTACAAATTTAGCTGTTAATATCCAAAGGTAGTTAGAAAGTTTGGCTTCAAAAATTTAAGAGATCTTAGACTTGACTATTTTGCTACTTAATTTTATCTTTTGGCATCATTCTGCTTACTATTCACCTTCCAGACATTTAGGCAGGCCTGTTAGTTTAACCCCCCAGGGTCTATAGGTAGCAAGCAGCCACCCACGAAAGTTACAAGCTGGCCTAATTGGTACTTAAAATTTGGTTGAGAAAATTATGTTTTGATAACATGTTTTGGACTTTAATGCTAATGACTTTTATTCTTAACATGCCTAAGTGCACATTAACTCAATGGAAAAAAAACCCCCTCAAATTTGACGTGTTTACCAAATGTCATAAACCTGACCCATTATGCTAAAACATTGACTCGGGGTTGGCAGCGAAATAGAGCTTTATTGTTTGGAGACTTTCAAAGTGAGGAGTAGGTGTCATCCTGGGATTTGTTTTACATTTCTGGTGCAGGATGTCCATTGTTGCAGTACTTGTTAGGATTTGTACAGGTGGTTTAGCTGCAACTGTTTATTTTACAATCACTGGGACTGAATATAATGCCTCAGTTTGTTTCTACTTCAGTTATACACTGGCAGGTGGTTTATCTAAGATAAGCTATCCAGCTAGAAAGGGTACACACTGGTTCAGGGGTAATTCAAATTGTTCGTATGTTAACTTGTGCTATACAAATTTGGTAATAATGTTTGGTTTGACTGTTTTTCGTCATTATAGTGAAGCTCCGCATTTATAAGCAACACTTCAAGTATTTAGCTTATTCATAATTTGCCACGTTCATATTCATTCATTAATAATGTGGGTTGTCTTTGCTGAATATTTAGCTTGGACAAGTTATTTGCATGTCTCTCAGAGACACATGTACGGATATAAGCTCCTAAACATGTTTTGATTAGTTGCCCGCTGAAGACCCTTTAATTTATTTGGGCTAATACAGCCTATGTCAAAATTCTACAGAAGAACGTGTGCAATATAGACAATAGCAATTCCATATGTAGATACATGTAGGTTGGACAGTGACAGGTTGGCTAATGGGGAGTAAAGAGTTCGGACTGCGGAATAGGGTAATGACTAGTAGAAAATGGTTCTGGACACCCCCCCCCCCACCCCAATACAATTCAAATACAAGCCCATTGTCCTTATTTCAGTCTTGGTTAAAGTGAGTGTATAATAATGTTAATTCAAAATGTTTTATATGATATAAACTTTTTGGTTCTTGGCCATTTGCAAGGTATTACTGTATGGTCAATTTCGAAAAATATGTTTTCCAGGAGAACATCTTCTATACAATAAAACAGCAATGGACAATTAGAGTTTGGAAACTAAGTTCAGTTGTCCAATGTTAGAAGCTGAGCATATAAAAGGTAGCAAGCGCACTCTGGCAGAAATTAAAAATGTTTGAATGAACTTTTTATTGGGGGGGGGGTTGTGCTAGTGGATTTGTCAATTTTGTGATTCCGTCAAGTGATGTGTTTTACATCTAAGTCAAGATCACAATACAGTATTTTGGTTTTCATCACAATGGTGATATTTGAATATAAAAATAATTGCTATTGTAATACATAGCTGTTTTTTCTGCAAAATAGCACACCGGAGGCTAAACTTTTTCATTGTGTTGTAAGTGAAATTTTTAAGGGCTGGTTTTTGTGATTCCGTCACACAGGCAATAGTGCTAAATATAATTCTAAAAGCACGTGCACATCCAAGTGGAATGATATAGCCTGCAAGAGCAGAAAAATGCTTTCAATACATTATAATCGTAGAAGACATATTGTACATAATGGCTACAAAAGTTTGGTCAAAGAAGAAAATATGTCATATGTTGGTGATTCCGTCACGCTGGAATTCATGCAAAGACTTTGGTGTCATTTTGCGAATTTGTGTCTGCCTTTCTGGTGTAACAATAATCTCAGGACCCGGCGACGTTTTATTGACATCTTCCGTTAATTTTGGTTCAGTTGATGGTCGAACACAACGAGTTCTTCCTTTTCCACGGCCACAAGGCATCTTGTCAGATCAAGATCTCACGTTCTCCTCTTTTGTGACCAAGACACATGACAGACGAGAGCAACCCCTGTATACTAGTTTCTAAACTACATCAGGCTGAAACACCAATCGGCTTGGACTCGCACGACAATATCAAAAAAATCCGTACGACGTTGGTACGAGTTTCAAAACCGTCGCGATTTTCCGAAGTCGGGCCGGCGGTAAGACACATTGAACAAACACCTGCACGGCCGATTTGAAACACTCGCACGACGCTGTACGAGCCCAAAATCGTCCGGCCGGCTGGTCAGTGTGTTAGGGCCCTTAGTTTAACACACATGGGAAACATATTTCTACATATGAACAATAGTATTTCAAACGCTAAAATGGCTTGTCACAGCCTTCAAAATCAAGTGTGACAGTGAATTTGGAACACCAATTGTGTTTTTTTTAGTTCTGTTGCCTATGGGATCGACAGGATATAGAAAGGTCATCTACGCACAGCAAGTGACGTCACAACCCCTGTGAAAGTATTTAGTTTCATACAGTGTTTATATTCGGAAGGCCGCAAAATGTAAGCCATGCGACATTAACAAATAAATTCTCCGTACATGTGATGGCAAGTTTCCAAAGTTAAATAAACACAAAAGCTGTACACTAATACATTGCAATTTTGTTATTAATGACCAACAAAAAGTTGAATAACAGAGCGAATGCCTTAATGCCTGTATAATTTGATTTTGTCATTTGTCGATATTCTTTATTTCTAGTCCCCTTTTTGTTTTATGCTGTAATTTTATTTCAATTTATGTTCTGCTGTATTATATTCGTCATCTTATGTTTAATCTCTATTTTAATGTATCGATTTATCAATGTTCTGTACACGATGTTGACTGTGGCATGCCCCATATATTACTCCAAAGTAAAAGCGACATGTGCCACTTTGCTTAAAAAATTCAAAGCTTTTTGTGCAAAGTGGCACATTTGCTCAGTGTTTTAGTTTGCAAACATTACGTCAGTTTAAAAACTATAAAAGATTCGATAGGTTTCAACTGTTTCTAGGTGGAAAGATACTAACGCACACACATAAAGTGTATGTATTATTACAAATGTTTGATCCAAAGAGTTTAATCCAATGACTTCTTCAAATAATAGTTAAGTGAAATGTTTCACTAGTTGTTCAAATCCAAAAAGCTTATGCATAAAATCATGTATGTTGCGAATTCAATTATACATTTTTCTGAAACATTATGCACACTGTAGCTCAAGAGTCTGAAATTGTATTGTATTGTATTGTATTGCGTTGCATTGTACTGTATATCCTCATTGTTCTAGTGCCAATGCTACCAAAGGTATCACAGCTGGGCTTCGGTTCCTCACTTAAAGTATGTTTTGCGCAGTTTTGTCCAATGAAGAAGCCACACGAAACCTCAAACTAAATACTTTCACTTTTGTCACATCTACTCACATATGAAAAGTTTCATTTTTCACTTTCGAGGAAATGACAACGACAGAATCACTAGTTCCATCAGCCGATTGAATAAAACGATCAATTTTGTGGATGTAAATCACAGTTAAAGTACCTTAAGCGTTGCATTGAGAGACATTTTGTCTGTATGCATGGCTACAGTGCGGTGGGTTTTACCTTGTGTTTGGTGGGTCATAAATTTTTATCGAAAGCACGAAAACAGTCTTTAAATCTGCTGTTACTCTCTAGAGACCATGTTTTTTTAGCCAATGAATTAGATAATAATCTCACGGGACACGTAATAAATAAATAAATTTAATGTAAAATCAAGTCAAGAGTGCGAGGGAGCCTTGCTGATATTTATTTTCCATGAAACGGGCAAATCAAGTCATTTATGAAGTGTTCTACGAGGTTTTTAACAAGTTAAATGAGCACTCTCAAGTTTGCGTTGATTTCATCTGAACTAATACATAGATATTGATGCGGAAAATGTGCTAACAATTGTTGCAAAAGCAAGTGAACTCTCGCCGTTTTTATTCAAAAATCTGACTGTACGTTACTAGAAATTAACCTACTGAATGTAACATTAATATTAATACGCTAATAGCCAGATGTTTAACTTTTGTGTGCAGATTATGGAACAAAAGCCCATGTATCCTGAATTGACACAACGACAATAGTCTCATATTCTTTATAAACTTACCTGTTAGGTGCCAGCATGTCAACGCTTGCAATCAGCAAAGGGAGACCAAAAAGAATGGTCTAAGTCAACAGTTTTAAGTGTGAAAGCGACTGTCTTCATCCATTATGCAGATTGCTTTCATGCACGAACGATGGAGCTACACAAGTAGGCCATCAATTCCTTTCCCCGTCTGAAGAGAAGAGAAGAGTGGAGCGTATCGAACCAGAGATTAGTGGAGAGGAGAGAAAAAAAGAAGGAAAAAAAAAAGAAATAACCCACAGGACCAAAACACTAATTTGTGGAAAGTAGGTCTCCTTTCCTTTTGTCATTGTCGTGAGTTTACAATATATTTGGACTCACTGAGCAAATGATTATGCATAAAAATGTCACAAAGAATCAGGTATGTATCATTACAAGGCTTTGTTTCCCTTGTTAAATTTCTACTTCAGAATATGTGTGCAGTGTACGAGGGTATCTAAACACATATTTTGTCGAACAGCATATTCACCTGCAACTGTACGCAAAACATGCAATGTACTTCACATCTTGAAAAACGGTTGTCCTGGAAACCTGAGTTACATTTAACAACTGAAAATCACAAAAATGTCCCAATTTATTCAGTCAAAATGACACACGGTAGTCTTCATGTGACAGATTTTGCAGACTAGATCAAGTTTACCAAGTTGTATTGAAGACGGTATGTTGGACTATATTTTCTCACAGGAGGGACCGCTGTCAGCAGTTGTGATCTTTGTCAGTCAGAAACGTGAACAAATTAGATGATGCGCAGTTGCCTTGTGATTGCAAATTCAATCGCCTTGTCAAGTTAGCGTGAGCAGGTTGTAAGCTAGGCTGGACATTTCGGCAGGATTTATTGTATAGGTTATAGGACTCTAAACGACAAGCTTTTCGTTGAACAAACGAAAGAAAAGATCGAATCAAAGTTGTTTTCCCGAGTTTTAACCAGTTCTGAAAACAAATCTCCACCAGGTACCTGTCCAGGTTAAGAATGTATGCTTTACAGTCCTACTGTCATGAAAGGATAGGCAAAAAAGGGGCCGTGTAGTTTGCTGGATAGGACATACACTAGGGATTAAATCTGCAGAAAAATCGCATTCCAAGGCCAAGGTATATCTATATATACTTAGTGGATGAACCATGTTTCTTCATCAAATGCTTTTCTTCAGTTGCCGTATTCATAAAATCAAACTAAGTTCAAAATCACACTTAATAAAAAAAAAATGGACACTAACTAGGGTAACACATATGACACTTTTCTGCTCTTTTTTCTTTTACATGTATGTCCATTTTGAATAAAGTCATAATGAAAGTCTTGAACGCTTTTAGCCTAAACTGATTAGCATCTTCGTTAGACGAATGTGGATGATTAACTGTATCTTCTGTACAAAAAAGTGCAAAATGAATGTTACCCTAGTTACATTTCAAGTTTTGAACTTGGTCTGAAATTTGAACTGAGTTTGTTTTATGAATATGGCCACAGAATAATGCTGATGATATTGTACATTCATATTCAATGTTTGTTAGTTTATTGATATTCTAATAACAAGAGTTGAACACAGAATGGAACATACATATATTAAAACAACCATGTTGTCACCACCACCCCCTCCCCGAAAAAATCGTACCAATTTGTCCAAGCTTGGGGCTTACTCAGCGATTATAATAATATATATGACACAGGGTGTAATGTGTAATATTTTCTAGTGCTGTCACTTTTATGGCCCAGCCTCCTGTCATACAAGTGGGCATACCCAACGTTTGGACACATGTGGCGTTTTATCCGCACCAAAGATATGGTCGAAATGTCATTGGTGTCAGCAATCTAGTTACTGATCATGCAAGTGCCAATGTAATAGCTGTACACGTTGATGTGGCCAACCTGGCTTTTTGACGCTTTCGCGCTAAATCGGGCCGCACTGACTGGTATTTTTAACACTGTCTGCATTATTATTATTATCATTATTATTATTATTATTATTATTATTATTATTATTATTATTATTATTATTATTATTATTATTATTATTATTAATTTATTGTGTGCAGAGAGTACTCCTGATTGCAATCTCATGGAAGGCCTATCACGATAAAAAATGCTCATATTCAGCAACTTCGTTTAGTTTCCTTTCTAGGGTCGGTTCTGGCTCGAAGAGCCCAATTTGTTTTACACCCCCCCCCCCAACCCCCCCCCCCCCACACACACACAAAGATAGAGAGAGAGACAGAGAGACAGAGAGGCCAAGACACGCACACACACACACACACACACACACACACACACATATATATATATATATATATATATATATATATATATATACATATATATATATATATATATATATATATATATATATATATATATATATATATATATATATATATATTGTCTCGTTCCTAAACAAAGGCCTCAAATCATTGGTTGTTTACTGACAACTCGCCTTTATTGTAAGATAATAAGAGGTTGTCAATTTACCATTCGTTTAACCCCTTAATTGGTTAGCCGATTAACAGTTTTTCATATTTCTCAGCACATGCTTGAAAGATTGATTCTTAGCCATAATTGATTGCGGTTTACAAAAATTTAATTTCTGTAAACATGCAGTGAAAACATGGAATTTAAGCATAATGTCGAAGAACAAATACAAGCCTGAGACACACGAGAATACCATTTCACTTTGACTGATTTGATCAGCTAAGGGTTAATCAAGTATTGCGGGTAATGAGTACCTTATCGAGTAGTCCAATTTCATCGGGTAAGTAAAATTATGGAGGCTTATCAACAGGTGGTTTTCGTTATGTTATTTGTTTGTTCGGGATATATTCAGCTGATGCATCACCGGGCCACCATAGGTGTGGTCTGCAGGTACCGCGACTGTCGATACAGCCACCCGTATCACAAACATGGGCAGACTACATTTCATCCTCATCGTGGGTCTCTTCGGTGAGTAGAGACTTTATTCCTGGTGCATGGGTAGGGGGATTGCCACACTTTTCGACGAAAAAAAAGAAAAAAAAAACAGAAGAGAGGTATACGATATATATTCCATAATAACGATGTGTACCACACAACTGTACAATGTGAATTGTCCAATTGATTAAATTTCACTGGAGTGATCTCTCGTAAAAAGTTCCAGCTCGCCATTTTGACCACGACTTTGCACAATTTAAACCACACTTTCTGTCTTCGAGCATGAACGTACAACAGTCTCACAGATGACCTCTTTCCTAAACTACGGACGATGAAGATTGTTCACAGTTTGCATTTTCTGTTTACAATACAACGCAAGGGTGCTTTATATTTTA